>JACGDI010005233.1:8280-85169 GCA_014898725.1 Jacaranda copaia | reverse complement strand
TATACCTACAGAATTCTTTTCAATTTTGTCTTTTTCTTTTTTTAAAAATCACATTGTCAATTGATACACAGACAGACTCCATGTAGCACAAAATGCTGACTGAAATATTTTACAGAAATTCACATACTAATTGGTAAAAAACTAACCAACCAAATATAATTGCAACATAAAAATACCACCACATACACAACAACCCGGTGCCCAGTGGGGGGAAGATGACCTAACCAACCTCTCATCCAATAACTCTAATACATTTAAAACTTTATATGATCAATTCCCCACCCACACAATATCATTGCAAAAATGGCACTAGGAAAAAATGGGATTGGAATGAAATGAGATTGGAAAAAATGGAACTGATATGTGCAGAGGCTTTATTGAAAAACATTAGATATTAATTCTTTACTTATATATTCCGTCAGGCGGCTCTTGCTTTTGTGAAGAGCAGAGGGTTTTTATTCAACACGACTTGGCCTAAAATACTGAGAATCCAGCCACCTGCTCTTCGGAAACCGTCTTACCATGCTCTGTCAAGCAATCCAGATCTGAACCCCACACATCACACCATCAGAATTTAAACCAAAAAAGACCCTGATAACCGACCTCCCCTTTGGAGGTATAAGAAAGTTCCTCTCCTTTTTATTAGTGAACTTCAATAGCATCATCCAAATAGACCACAGGCTTAAGAGCAATGCATTTTATACCTTAGGACTTTAAGTCCTACTGGTGAACATCCCCAGTATTTCTATGCATAGCATTAGCACAATTCACTTTTCTTCTTCGCTTGCAGTAGAAAGGCTCGAGAGTCATACTACAAAAGGCATCTCTCACTTCCACATTCATTCTCAGAGCCAAGAAAATTTCCCAAAGTTGAAATATGAGCACCAAGATTATTGTAGCTTCCGCATGGAAGTTGTCCATGATAATTCGAATCATTTTAAATATATTTTATTCTCATGCTGCACCCAGTAACCACTGGATCCCGGGGCAAGGCTCCACATGAGGAAAGGATATGACAATATTGGATGTGATTGTGGTTAACTG
This sequence comes from Jacaranda copaia, assembly GCA_014898725.1. Taxonomy (NCBI): domain Eukaryota; kingdom Viridiplantae; phylum Streptophyta; class Magnoliopsida; order Lamiales; family Bignoniaceae; genus Jacaranda; species Jacaranda copaia. Next base: position 84,125 of record JACGDI010005233.1, on the reverse strand, counting down.
AACCCTACAAACCTTATTTATATATACCCATGGTCATAAAGTTAAAATTCTGTTTCCTTTTCTTTCTTTCCTATCTTTCCTTCTCCTTTATTGCACACAGCTGCAATCTGCCATCAGCCCAACCTCCAAACCACTCAGCCAATCACTTGCAAAACCCCTTGCCACCATTACACGGTCCAAGCCAGCAAGCCCTGTGCCTTTCTCCCCTCTCATGTGGTTCCTGAAACCCCATAAGCCTTTGCATGATCCCAACCGCCCTCACCACACTGAAAACCAGAGACCCCATCTGCCATCTAAACCTAAACCAAACCATCCCCATTCTACATCCATCCATCCATGCATATATATTATATAGAGAGAGGTGAAAAGACAGATAGCGAACATATGTATATATACACACACACATACAGAAACAAAGAATGTAGAAAAAGGGGGCAGAAATGAGGGCAGCTGAATCTGCAGAAGAAAAGCTGCGAGAGAGGGTCTGAGGGTGACCTTTTTGTTGGGAGGTTGGAGCATTGGTTGAGGGCATGCTGTGTTAATTTTAGGTTGAAGTTGAATCGTTTTATATAATCATATCCAAGTTGCAGGTTGGTTGGACAAAGTCAATGGGCAAAGGGACGTTATTGGTATCTGTTACCACCATAACATCCTATTTGGTTTTAGTGGGTTGGGCATGGGAATAACCTAATAGCAACCAATGGAGCAGAGGTCTGGGTCTGGTTGAAACTTTGTGGGTTTGTGCAAGCCTAATTTATTTGGGATTCTGTTCATAGATACATACCAGCAATTCCATTAGATAAAACCATGTAAAAGATAAGGTTCGCAGACAATAATTTATATATTCAGCATAATACCATATCATTTATGAGAAACCCATGCCAAAAGTATCTGACAGTGCAAAAAAAGTATGCAACATTTGATATATAAACTGCCAGTCAACACATGATTGTTTTTAAACATACTCATTACGAGTAAAGAACTGTTGCAGAAAAATACCTTGGGACCACGATCAACTAAACGGGCCCATTCACTTCGGTTCCTCAGGCAATCAAGTACAGCCTGGGAGTGACTTGAATATGCATATCGCTCTCCATTATGCTTCCTTAGGTGGGGCCAATGCTAATGAATATGAACAAAAAAGGATATAACTTGAGTCAATTAAGAGAGCAAGAGCAATGGAATCAAACTGGTCATTCACTTAGTGGGAGTGGAAGAGATTGAGTAACGTTAAATTATCAGAGCAAACATACCGGCAGAACTGCATTGCAGAGCTCTTCATATGTCATGCGCTTGCCTTCACTCATAATCTCAGCAATCAAACCTACAAAACAAAGCATCTCCAACAGTAAGGGGAGAACCATGCAATGGCAATCTGTACAGAATAAGCAACTGATAGAAAATTCTTTTTTTATTTCCCTGAAAGAGAACAAACCTGGTAAGGTGCGATTAAGTTGACGGCCAACCATCCGTGGATCATCATCAGAGGCATTCCTTGATGAGGGGCGACTAGATGATAAATTTTGTCCATTGGCATCATTGGATGATGATAAAGAACTGATCACAATTTTCTTCATAGACTGCACACTTTTGACTGGACCACCATCTGCTTCTGCCCTGGAAAGTGGATCGATGCTGCAACCAGAATCTCGCCTCCTGTTCTCTGGAGAAGAAGGCTTTTTCTCCGTCTTCTTAGCTTCATTGTCAACCTCTAGAGAACCATGCAAACCTTCTCCAGAAAAATCCTTGGTCCTCTTTCTAGAAGTCTAATCAACACATTAAGATGAGACTCATCACCCTTGATTTAAAAAAGTCAAAACAAAATGGCCAAAAAGCTAACTGAACAGGTAAACCAGAAAAGGCATACCAAGCCGTGATCTTTCGCTCCACCACTGGATGTTCTCTTCATCAGCATGCTTGTTGCACTTGAACATGTTAACTGAGGCAAGCTACCAGCATGACGCATGCGTGGCACCCTAGGAACTCTTGGAGAACTATTGAGTTCTTGATGTAAAAGTAAAGCAAGCTGCAGGCAGCACAGCATATTAGGTTAAGTTTTCTCTTTTCAAACTAAAACATGGAAGAGAAAGTTTGCTTTATTGATTGTACCTCTTCATCACTCAAGATTGCAGGAACATTTGAAGATGCTGGAGCAGTCAGTGAAGCCACATTTCCTCTAGATGAAGGCTGACCAACCAACTGACAAAACTTTTCACCTTTGCCAGACACAACTGAAGCTGCAGCCTTTTTCTCCATATTTGAAGCACCCTCAAATGATGGTGGACTAGCACACTCACCAGGAACAAGATTAGATGCCACATTTGGGACTAATGGTACTTTAGAAGATGAATGAGTGCCAGGATCCTTTGAATCAGATGACAGTCTCTTGGAATCAGATGCATGTGACAACTTCGTTGGCTCTGATGTTTTGGACAGTGAGTTCAACCTCGAAGATTCTTTCACTAATTTCTTTGGCCTCCCAAATTTTTCATCATTCTCAACTGTATCAGCTGAAGCATTGTCTTTCATAGTTCCCACGCTGCTTTCAGACAATTCCCTCTGTCTACTCTGAATAGAAGAATTTTGAGCAGTTGCAGCGACGCGATTTTCAGAGGATTTGGACATAACACTGCCTGAAGTTGAAGGGGATTTCACCACAGAAGCCACTGCTTTACGCTGATAAGAAGCTGTTGAATGACTTCTAGCTGAGCCATTATGTTTAAGCAATTCACCAGCCACTTCTGCACTATGTTTTAGTGCTGATGACCTTTTTCTTGGTCCCATAGAACCTTCTGAACCTGTAGGTTCTCGCTTGGTTTGATATGGATTACAAGGTGATTCATCAGATTTATCCGTTCTAGAACAACCAACAGTAAGGCCCCTGCTTGCATCAAGCACCATGGCATCACTTGCTTCTGAACCTATAACTGATGTCTCAATAACTTTACTTTCTTCAGGGAAAACATTTACACATGATTCAGGATGTTGAGTTGTGGTTTTCATGGTGTCTAACTTCACATCATTCAGAGGTAAAGAGTCAACATACTGCCGTCCGTGATCATCGAAGTTTACCTCACCTTTCAATTTCTTATTTGGCCGTGAATTGGCCTCATCAATGTCTGAGTCTTGGCCACGTTGACTTTCTTTAGCATCCAGACCAGCAACTCTCACATCCACAGCCATAGGCCCCTTGTGATGTGACCCAACTTCTACACTTTCAATACCTCCTTCAACATCCTCACAGCTCTGAAGAGTATCTCCAGGAACCTAATTATAATATTAAATTTCCAGATATCATTAGATAATAATTATGTCAAGATATTGAGCTTTACTGAAGTGGGTATGAGTAGCCTGAAAAATACATAATATCCGACCACAAAGAAGTTCTATACGACGTACAAAAACTAACAAAATTTTCATTAACTACATGAGAAGGTGAATTTCAAAGAAGCAACCCTGAAAAAACATGAAACAACTGCAAGAATCACATGTAAAATCAAAATGCATAATGCAACAGTTTTCAAGGCATATAGGAAATAAAATGGTGTGTACAGTATTTAACCATGATTTCCCTATTAGAACTACAACAGATCAACAATAAAGTAGAGCTTTGCCACAATTTTCAGTCGCAAAAACATATTTTAACCCTTATTCCACTTAAACGTCATTTTTTCTGACTTAGAAATCTGGCGCAAGTGGTTTAACTAGAGATTCTTTTGTCATGACTAAGAAATCCTAGTAAGAAATGATATTTAAAGAGATGGAGTACCAAATATGCTTAGCCAGTATAGGATTTAGTAAACAGGATAAACAAAATCAACCTAAGAATATTGCTTAACTAGCCTCGTGATAAAAGCGCTAGGGAATTAAGACAATAAGTAGACGCATATGACTTGGAAAGAGACTCCAGTAACCATTAACCAATGTAGTTTCAGGCTTCAATTAGCTATATGTAATAAACAATTGCCAAGTCTATCCTCTTGTCCCTTTGCAGTGACTTCAAAATAACAATATAACATATTATAGAAGTAGGCTGAGAGACCAAGCTTCACATAAAAAAGCAGCCCTGAAAATCCATAGAGGTTGATAACCAGCAAAAGAAATTCCTTGAAAAGCAACCCTACAAATTCAATATGTAATGCATACATAACAAATGCACAGTTAATGAATGCACAGATAAATTGGCCAGCAGCAGCTCTCTTTTGTATGGAAATTACATTAAACTAAGATTACGATGCAAAAGTCAATATTTGAAGGAATTATGCCACATCTCATGGGTATACACACCTCTTCTTTTACAGGCGTGCTCCGGGAACCATTTTCTGCCAATGATTCCCCACCAATATTGGTTTTAAAGAAATTCTCTGATCCCACAGGAACTTGATCTCCTCTACTCCCTTTCCTTGATATTCCATCACTTGAAACATCATTTCTAAGGGTCACCTCTAGACCATGCTCATTTGAAGCTAAGTTGGTAGCACATTCACCAAGATCATCTGACAGTTGATCACCAAGAAAATCTTTGCCACATTGAATATCATCACTCCCTGTCTTGAAGCTTCTGCCTTGAGAAAATTCCAAAGGTGTTGCATCACTTGAGAATGTTGAAGCTAGTAGCACAGATGGAAAACAAAAATTTACAGGTCAGCTATAAACAATTTTCAACCAGAAAGTGCACCCCACAATTTATTATTTGAGCAAATTTACCAAAGAGACTGTGATAATTATTGTCAAAGATGGAAAAATTCATAACAGATAAAGAAAATTTTATGTCAAATTACCTGCTTTAGAATCGTGAGCAGTCCGCTTTCTAAAATCTCCCTCTTTCTCTATTGCCCTCATCTTTTTCTTTACATTTTGAACCTTCGACGTTCCAAGTTCCTCTTTCTTACGCTTTCCAGAGTGCAACACAACAGGCACTGAGCTACTCTCCTTTATGCAATTCTCAGGGCATGTAAAATCCAGATCCTCACCATCCAATTTCTTCTTGTATCGAGGAGACACTAACTCATGACACCCGCCACATTCTACAGGGCTTTTTGCACCAACAGAATCCACTGTTGGAGTAAGCAAGCTATTCTCGTTCTCCTTTGACAAAGAGAATAACACTCCAGCACCATTATCCGCTTGATTGGCATTTTCTTCACCATTTGCCTTATCCATCTCCTCCTCTCTCTTCTCCTCCACCTTATCATGGCCCAAACATGGAAATTCAGAATAGCTAAAATCAAATTTCTTAGGCACATAACCAGTACTCTTCCATAATTCAGGACCAAAAACCTTAGACATTTTGATCCCCGAAAACAACCCAGGTTCCCCCCCAGGCACCCCTTGCACATGAACCCTCTCCTCCATGGGAATATCAGTCCAAAGCCTAAACGGCCTACTCGACGGCACACTTGCTGGATTCGGGTTCTCCATCCTCAACGTTTTCGTGGGCAACTCAACTAAAAATTCCGCCACCTCCGTCTCCTCGCTGTCATTCCTAACGCCGCCACCACCGCCATTACCACTTTTCTTGTTCTTGCACTTATCACAAGCAAAAGATTTCTCACTCTTGACATAGCGCGAACAGCGCGTGTGCACCCACACCCCGCACTCATCGCAATTCACCATCTCGTCACCGTCGTCGAAATTCACACCGCAAACACAGTCCACCGTCCATGACCCGTCCACCCAGTCGTCGTGGTGGGGGTGCGGTTCCGATGCCGGAAGCCGATGGGACCGGCTTTTCATTGCTGCCAAAAACCTATAATCCTAATATTTAACTCAACCAAACCCTAATTCTCACATATATTACCTTCTATAATCTGGTGAATTTCTTCCGTGGGCTTTCAACACAAGCACAAATTAAACCTAGAATCGGATGCCGAACGAGGATACATACCTATGAAAACGAGAATTATGGCAAAAAACTGGTTGAATTTGTTGATTCAGTGCTTTGCTTGAGGGGGAGCGGAACCCAGAGCGTAAGTGAAATTGGGGTTGGGGAATGGAGTGGCGTCCGTGACGTTTTGCTGCGGCTAGCTTTAGCGTGCCACCAAAATATCGTGATTCGGAACTCGGGAGCACCCGATAATTACCGGTTAACAATACTTAGTTACGAACCCACCAATACTCACTCCTATTATCAATAAATTCACTAAAATTATCATAACGCAAAAAGATCTAAAATTTTGAATTAATTTAAGTTATGAAATGAAATACTACTTTATTCAATTTAATAATACACACACCTTGAATAATGAAAGCCTTTATAATTTCTTGGCCGATATGAAAACTTCCAACGTAAAATAAGACATCCCAGCCTCCTTTCATCTTAAGTGGGGATGCTTTCGCTCAACTTCAAATACTCCTTGGCTTCGTTTGATTGCTACGACTAATGTTTATCTCGATCAATTTTTTGTTTGATTCAAACATATTGAGTTTTTTTATAATTTTGTGGGCTAATTTCTAATTTAATAAAGTAAGATTTTATTTGCTTAACTTGATTAGGAGTACTATATATCCATTCAAATTTCTTTTAATATTTATTTTAATTTATAAAAGTCTTTGATAAATTTTAAATCTAATATTATTTATAGTTGCTTTTGAAAAATGGATCGAAAGGAGCAATGTTTGATTAGATTTGACAAAAAATAAAATAATCTAACAATGCTTATTTTTTTTTAATTTTATTTTCAATTAAACCATATTCTTAAGAATGGAGAAGAATGAAAAAGTTGTAAAAAACTTATTAAAAAGTATAAAGGATATAATAATAAATTTATAATTATATTTTAATTTATTTATATAATAATCATACCAACCAAACATAAAATAAAATATTTTATCTTAAGGGATTTAAAATGTATCCATTTGCTTATATATCACTTCTAATCGCATCATTCCAAACAAACGAGCCTTAAGGGATTATGAACCCCATCTAAAAGGTGGGGTGTAGTGTCAAGAACAATATTTTCAATTGCAAAAAATATGAAAAAAAATATAATTTTACCTCAATTATAAATTGTATTAAATAGTACACAAGTTTTATTTTAATATTAATTATTAATTATATGATTTTCATAAATTTTTTGCAAGTGATATATAATTTTCATACAAAAATATAAAATTGCCTATTGAACATATGTCATTTATTTTATATGTTGGTGTATTTGGAATTTTAAAACATTCAACTTAAAAAATGCATTAACATGTACTTAATATAGCAAAGTGGTTCAGCACTAGATAATGAAATATCTATAATATATGTAAAGTACCTATTCCATTTTGGTATATTTTTAAGTGAAATTTCTAAAATGCCTCATTATTATTTTTAAACTTCAAAACTATAAAGTAGTTTTCTTTTCTCTTCTCTAATATTTTTCTCTTCAAATATTTTTTTTTCTTTTTCCTTATATCTTTTTTTTTTTCTTATACTCATCTAAAAGATCTATACTATACACAAAGAGCCTATCTCATTTTGGTATGTTTTTAAGTGCATTTCTTAAAATGCCTCACTATTATATTTAAACTTCATAACTACCAAATGGTTTTCTTTTCTCTTCTTTGCTATTTTTCTCTTCAAATGTTTACTTTTGTTCTTTTTCCTCCTATCTTAATCTTTTTTCTTTTACTTATCTAAAAAATTTAAATAAATAATTGAAAATATTAAAAATTATAGTAATCTATACTATTCTAAAAAGGACGATACTTTTATATCTAATGTGGCAATTAATTTTGACTAACTGCTTAAATTGCTCTTTAATCTATTCAAATATTATAAAGTATAATTCATTTTAAGGGACAAAATAAAGAATTCAGCAATTTTGATCCCAAATTATAACATTTCAAATTTACCTTCCTAAAAAATATCTAATACAAACAGTTCAATCAAGTTACAAGTGCCATTCTATTAAATCCCACTAACCCATCATTTTATAGTCCATATTATACACTCAATCATTTCAAAAACAATTCCCACAGTTATTAGACTTTTTTCTGCAACTAGCATCTTAAACCCAAAACTAAAAACTAGAACTCCATTGTTGTTTTGTGCAAAGATGTTGCCATCGTTTTTGCCTATAATAAGTTTGTTTGTGTTTATTTTTGTTTCTTTTGTATTCTTTTTAATTGTGTGAATAACTTTTTATTCTTTTTTATTTTTGTGCAAAGAAAAATATAAATTCAACGCCGTACTTTTCTCTCATGTTTGATTTCTATTCTTTTTTTATGTTTTGTCTTCTTTTTAAGAGTGCCATCAATTTGCTTGTGCATTTTTTTTTTCTTTTTTGCAAAGAGAAATACAAGTCCAGCATCATAATTTTCTCTTAGATTTGATTTTTATTCTTTTTCATTTCATTTTTTTTTATTCTTTTCAAGAGTGTGATTAATGTTTGGTCCTTTTTTTTTGCAGATAAATATACAAGTCCAACATCATATTTTATTAGGTATAATTTTTTAATGTTTTTAATTGAGGAAGTGAGGGGGGGAAAATTCATGAAAAAAATTTAGGTTGCCTAGAAGAAGTTTTGAAGACTACTATCTTCTACTAGTTTCTTGACATGTTTTTGTATTTTATGTGTGCAACAAATACATGCAATGAATGTTTTATTTATTTTATACTATAAATTTTTAGCACGTATATTGAGTTTGCCAAAATTGCTAATATAAATAATCCCTTTGTATTTGTAGCTGCATGAAACACGTCTTTCATGTAGAAAATTCAAAATTAGCTCACCATTTCAACTTGCCCCACCTAATTTAAACATAAATGATAATTATTTGAAGCATTCTCCAGGTTCTTCAAATGTGGGTTTGTTTGCTATATTCTGGTGAAGGAAAGTTGTTGGTATTTGAATGCAAAATGCATCCTATATTATTTTAAAGTTACAGACATTTTAGTCATCACAATAGAGCATAAAATTAGTTTAGTAAATTTGAGTATACCCCACTGTTGCACCCAGAAGATGAGAGCTAACTTGACCCCATAAGCATGGCATGAAATTAACTCAACCTCTCGGCCTCATGGTCTCATCGGATTGGAGGAACACTGACCACTACTTTGAAGATCGGAGATCAAGCATTGAATCCCTGAAAGGTTGATGTAATTCTCAAATTGCGACATTAAATGATATACCCTAAGAATGCCCTCCACATTAAATTCAGAGTCATGCGCAACGCTACCTACTACCACCTCTGAATACTTTTCACCAGATATACGTTGTCCTAATTAGATGTGTTAAAAGATCATGTTTGCCCTCAAATTAAGGACGAAAATTTCATTGAGGAAAAGGGCAAAAAGGTGAAATTGGCCTCTACCCTAGCGATTATAAAGCCTTAGATCAAAACTTAGACTCAAGTACATAAATTAAGATCCCTTACTTCATACTTTTCCTACATGTTTCCTCTCATCAACTTAATATTAACTTAAGTTTTGGAGGGCTTTGCCAAAGGCATTTTTGATGAGCCTAACCTTTGCTAAGTATTGTAGGTCGACCCATTTCCAATAGGAACATCTAACCTGGATCCTTTAAATTCCCAACCTCATGAAGATTTACGTCATTAATTGGCACCATCTATGGAAAACTTGGCCTAGCGATGCAAGAATGGTTAATACTCAAAAAGCTTAGTCAAGAAGGCAAATAGGAAGGAAAACTCTTAACCCTATCTTAGATCATATCTCTCCATTAACCCTGCCACCTTCTTAATCCCAAGACTTTCCAGGGTCGAGCACCCAACCACAATAAGTGATTACTATCCCCTTGGAATAGCTAAATGAACTCATTGGACGTCAGGTCGTATGAGTCCTCCAATGGCACAAAAGTAGTTACTAGCCCCATAGGTATATGTGATACATAACCCTAAGCCCCAACCTCTAAAACCCACCCCTTAAGAGGTACCAACCCAACAACTACCCCAAAGAATGAACTCTTTTGATCTCTATTACAAACTGATAGCAAAAGTGGCCAACTCATTGGTCGATGCCCGACCACATAAACCCCTTAAAGATAAGCTTGACTGGCCCCAAGAAAACACACAGCACTAGGGAGACTCGAGTGCAGCAGTAGAAGGAGATGTTCCAGCAAGTACAATAACTTAATTGCCGAATAGAGAACCTCCCCTGATGCCACCTGAACTACACCTAGCTAGGGTTCAAGATCACATAACCCGATCGATGAGAAAGGGAATCTCTTTTTATTCAGGAGATTATCGATGATAAGGTAGCCATTGATGCAAAAATGCCTAATAGGCTAACAAGATACAATGGCACTATCAATCCCAACGAACATCTTATCCAGTTCAAGCACATTATGAACTACATGGACACAATGACCACATACATGACAAGTTATTGATAACTACATTGTAGGGAGTGGCATTGGACTGGTCCGTGAAACTCAAGCCTTGCTTGATTAACTTATATAACATATTATGGGATAAATTTTGCATTAATTTACTAACAAGCACAAGAACAAACTGCCACATATGCATCTCCACTCTATCAAGCAAAATATGGGTGAGACTTTGAGGGACTTCTTCACCAGATTCAATAATAAGGTCCTAAAGATTGACAACCTAAGAATTAATTTCCTCATTGAAGTCCTATTCTTAGGCGTATACCATAAAAAATGCGCCAACACTTTAACTTGAGAAAGACCTTACCATAGAGGCCTTGCTTAACCCAATGGATTGTCACTTGGCATAAGTTAAGCTTGAACAAAAAATAAAAAGAGAAAAAAGAATCGAAGAAGGATAAAACCAATCGAGACCGGCATCAATCTCCTATATGGTGCATAACTCACTACACCTCCTCATCAAGTCTAGAAAAGAGATCTTAATGGCCATCCTTTATGAGGATCTCCTTACGAAGCCTAGGAAGTTGCCTAAGAGACCCAAAATGAAGGATTCCAAGGAATATTGTCATTTCCATAAGCAAAATGGACAAGACATGAATGATTGTTTCCAATTACAAGATGAGATCGAGCATTTGATCCACTAGGGGTATCTAAAGAAGTATGTGGCATAGCAAAGAAACGATGATGATTGACCCCTGAAAAGAGAGAGGTCCAGGAGTCTACCCCAATAAACCAATGAACGACCATAATCGATTAAAGTAGCCTCATCCGTTTGATGAGTGATTAATACTATTGTAAGAGAAACAGCAGGCAGAGACTCCAAGTACTCAAGGAAAAAGATCGAGCACAGCCTTGAGAATTACCATAGCACTAAGTCGATTTTTCATGCATTAATTAGTTTAAAAATGATTCAAAGAAAAAGACCTGAACCACATTTTGATGTCTGGTGTCAAAAATGTACCCTTGCCCTATAGTGATCACTGTACAGATCACCAACTGCATCGTCAAAAAAGTGCTTGTTGATAATAGAAGTTCAGCTAATGTCATTCCTTCACTAAACTTTGAAAAAAATAGATTTAGGGAATCTTATACTCTCCCATGTGAATACGTCCCTTGTTGAATTTGGGGGGATCAAAAGTGGTCCTCGTGGGATCGATTGAGCTCATGAAATCCCTCGGAACAATGCCCAAAAGATGCACGATGGCAATTAGGTATTTGATCATAGATGCTTCCTTTCACCAATAATGCCATTTTCGAGTTGACCAATGCTTAATGACTTTCGAGCCATAATCTCTACCTACCACTTGAAAATTAAGTTCCCAACCCCAGTTTGAATCAGTGAAGGGTTGTACTACACAATGAAGCTTGGGGATGCTATACCATTTTAGTCAACACCAAGGTAATAAGGGCATTGATACCAAATATAACTTATAGAATCGATCTACTAATCCCTAACTCAAAAGATGACTCACGAAAGCAAAAAGCAGAGAGCACCAAGGTTGAACACATAGAAGAGTTTAAGAAAATTGAGCTCAAACCTGGCAACCCAAAAAAAACACCAAGATTGGAACCAAGTTGAAGCTACATACTAAGTGTATACTTATTAACTTCCTCCGCAAAAATATTAACGTCTTTGCTTGGTCAGCATCTAATTTGCAAGGTAATAACCCTGATGTGACCATTCATTGTTTAAGTGTCGACCAGACTACAAAACCAATCAAGCAAAAAATAAAAGTATTCCAAGAAAAAAGAAGCAAAATAAAAAATGAAAAAGTTGAGAAGCTCATGTAAGTAGACTTCATGGTTAAAATTCAATTCCCCAAATGGTTGTGCAATGTTATACTTGTACTTAAAAATGAAGGTAAGTGTAGAATGTGTGATAACTTCACTAACCTCAACAAAGCCTGCCCTAAAGATCTTTACTTTCTTCCTCATATCAACCTCCTCGTTGATTCAATTATAGGGTGTGCTTACTTAGCATAATGGATGCTTTCTAGGGGTATTACCAAATATTCATGACACCTAAGGATATAGATAAAACTGCATTAATAGTTTCCATCAGAGTGTACTGCTTCATAGTTATGTCATTGAATCTAAAAAATGTTGGGGCTATGTATCAATGTCTCATGAATATGATGTTCAATAAAGAGATTAGACAATCAATAGAAATTTATGTCGATGACATGATAGTCAAAAGTGTCGAAAAGGACAGTCACTTGGAAGATTTGGCACATACCTTCTTGATCTTAAAGGAATATAGCCTGAAACTCAACCCAGCTAAATGCACATTTGAAGTTTGAGAAGGAAAGTTCTCAAGTTACATGGTTAATTAATAGGGGATCAAGGTAAACCCCCAAAAGATACAAGCTTTACAAGACATCACACTAGCAGGTGAATAGTCATTCTAAGTAGGTTTATATCGAGAATGGCCGACAAAAGCCTTCTCTTTTTCAAAATACTTTGAGGAGTATAAAACTTCCAATGGACTAAAGAATGTGGTTGCTTCTTGGAGGACCTCAAAAAGTATCTATCAGAACCATCGTTATTGGCCAAGTTGACCCTTAGCAAAACCCAGTATCTTGGTAGCCTCACCAGACACAATCAGTTTGGTACTTCCATTGATTGACGGGAGACACCACCAACTTACCTACTACCTAAGTAAAATTTTGTAAAGGGCTGAATGAAGCTACATAGAGGTTGAGAAGTTTGCATTTGCTATGGTCACAGTGGCTCGACAACTAAGACCATACTTCAAATCACACAGCATCATTGTATTACCAAACCAACCACTCAAGAACATGTTGTCCAAATCAAATGTGTCTTGTAGGTCTAATAACTGGTTGATCACGCTTATTGAGTTCGATATCAATTATGAGCCAAGAATACTTATCAAGAAATAAGTATTGGCCAATTGTCTAGTTGAAAATGTTGGTCTAACTGACGAGAGCCATGAAGCACACCTCCTTGGACATTGCACGTTAATAAAAGTTCAACAACATTAGGGAAAGGAGTGGAAATCCTACTCAATGCACTCAATGGAATAGAGATTAAGTTTGCTATAAAGCTGAACTTTCAGTTCACCAACAATAAGGCCAAACATGAAGCCATCATCATTGAAATAAAAATGGCTATTCACTAAGGAATCCAATGACTAGTAGCCCAGAGTTGTTAAACAGTTTCATGATACTTACAAAGCAAAGGAAACATCAATAGCCAAGTACTTAGCAATAGTTTGAGAACTCTAACAAAAATTCTAATCGTTCTTCCTTAGTCAAATTCCCAAGTTAGAGAACGACACAGCCAAAATGTTCTCTAAACTTGCTAATTCAACCTAGGTGCCCATCGAAGAATGATAACTTTATTGGTGTAAGATAACCCTACAATATTTGAAGACAAGGTAAATGAAGTACGAATATAGTTAGTCAAAGATTCGACCTCAACCTGGCAAGATGACATATTAGAATATCTTCAACATGGGAAATTATTATTGGACAAAGCAGAAGCTCGCAGGGTTAAGGTCCAATTCACAAGATATGCACTTGAAAAAGAAGACAGGCTCTTCCAAAGGTCCTTTTTCGAACAATTAATCAACTATTTGAAGCCAACATAAGCAAATATAGTGTTGAGTGAAATACACGAATGTGTATTTGGGACCCACTTCAAAGGTCAAGCACTAACCTATACGGTGCTCAGGCAAGGTTATTTTTGATCCATGCTGACTAAGACGCTATAGACTTTGTCGCATGTGCGAATCATACTAGTTTTATGCTAACACCCGCACTAACTAACCACATCAATTGTCAACGTTGAAGTATCATGGCCATTCGACCAATGGGGCATTGACATTGTAGGAAAGTTTTCCCCAGCAACAAGTCAACAAATATACTTTATTGTCACAATTGAATACTTAAAAAATGGGTAGAGGCTGAAGTGGTTGCTAAGATAACCGATGTTGTAGTTTGGGCTTTCATATGGAAAAACATTATATGCAGGTTTGAACTCCCAAGATCGCTTATGTCCAACAACAACACTCAGTTCCAAAGTAAGAGGATTACAGAATGGTGCTCAAGTTTGGGGATCTGACAACATTTCACATTAGTTAGCAATCCTCAACGCAATGGGCAAATCGAGGCAACGAATAGGACCATCGTCAACCACATCAAGAAAATGCTACAAGGAATTACATGGAAATGGACAACGACCTCCTTAGGTTACTTACCACACCACATTTAAAGAGAAACATCATAAACTTAGTTTATGGATCCGAGTCGTGCTTCCCGTTAAGATGCTTGATAGCTAAGGTGCTAAACTACGACTAGGAGGCAAATGAAAAAACTAGGGCTTTAGAGCTCAAACTATTTGAAGAAAAGATATAAGTGGCACTCCTTAAGATTTAATATTATAAAAGACAAATGGCAAAGACTTACAACAAAAAAGTGAGGCCACGAATCTTCCAAGTCAATGACCTAGTCCTCTTGAAGGTAGACATTACAAAGCACATTGAAAAACTTGACCTTAATTGGGAAGGACCATTCAAAGTTGCCAAGGTGTCAAACAACACCTATTGATGCACAGATGAGCACAAAGTCAAGCTCCTGAGAATGTGGAATGCCACTAATCTTAAGAAGTTTTACCCTTGAGGCCATTTCTGACCACAGATCACCAATATAGTGAAGAATGTAATCAAGGTCTTTATCAACCATAGTCGCCTATGCAACGATCAATGTAATCAAGGTCATTATCAACCACAAAATTGCCACTATAGTGTGATCAATGAAAGCATTTGAGTTTTAATTTCCATTATATTCGGACAGCAATTGCCTAAGTAGCGATATTCAATTATATGGCTCAATCATGAAGTGATTGAACACCTTAGCTTGATCACATTTGAGCTAAAATACATGCTCACATTAATCCAAGCCTCCTTCTAACCTTGATAAAAAGTGGCGTTAAACATTTCTTCCTCAACATGCTAAGGTATTATGCTCATTAAGTAAGCAAAAAATGGGGGCGAGATAGCCTTAGATGTGCAAATCAAGTCAGGTCGAGCCCCACAGCTCAACAAAATAACAATTTAAAGGTCAAAGTTAGCAATCAAAAATATGAAGGGCGGATAAAAAATAGAAATGACAAGACTAATAGCAAATCAAAATGAAATTGCATTAATAAAAAGTAACAAGTACATTACGTTCAAAAAGTAAAAAATTAAGAAAAATTATATTAGGAAGCTATTGATCCCCTACGATGGAGAAGGAAAAAAAAGCATAAAAAATATATCAAATGTTTAAACCTTAGAGGTTGAAGCATCCCCAAAGGCAGCTAAAGACTAGCAATATCAACAATCTTATTAGCAACCACAAAAGGACTGGTGTCGATAGGAGCCGTCATCGAAGTTTATTAGGGAATTGAACAGAGGAAGATGCTAAGTGATTGTCACCATAATGAAGTTTATTTAAAAATGAAAAAGTATTTTGAAAAAATGAATGGACCACACAATTTTTTAATTTATAGTAACCAGCAATATTACACATTCGATGCCTGTGTTAAACATTTTTATACATTACTGTGACTTTTCTTAAAAAGTAATTTTTTAGAGAAAAAAATTTATAGAAAAGGAAAAAAAGAAAAGAAAAGAAAACTACCTTGTCATTATATTTTGAAATGGGTTAATTTTGTCAACTTATAAAATAACATACCTCTAAATCATCACATTTTATAATATATATATATATATATATATATATATATGAAGTTAGATAGAGAGAAGGATAACAAATAATATAATAAGTAAAGAAGTAACCACCCAAAACTCCAAAACTAACCTTTACTTTTTCACCATTTCCAAAAAATTAGAGTATTGCAACCTTGGCCTTCTATATCCAAATAATTATAAACATAAAAGTTAAAAATAAAAATGCCACCAATTAGGTGTAATTTAGTAGATGAGTTTTAGGCACAATACATATCAAATAAAGAATCTTATTGTCAACTTATGAGTTTACAATAAATATTAAAATATTTAGTTTATAAAATTTGTGTTAATTTAAATTAGGTCTATCTACCCAGATCAAAAATAAGTAAATAAATAAGTATTCAAATTTAGAACATACTCAATGAAAATAATACAATGAATTTGGATTGAGTTTACACACAAAAATTGCCATATATCGTGTGCCAAAATCTTTTCAATTATCAAAATACCCAAAATTCACTGATTAAATTAAGAATCACCTATATCAAAATTCATGTATACTAATGATAATTTTAATATATATATATATATATATAAAGTTAAGAATACTTCTTAGTCTTTATATAGTGGTATACTTTCTAAACTATTTACATATACTTATTTGAATATATTATATAAATAAAATTGTTCAAGAAAAAAAGAAAGAAATAAAATTAAAAAGAGAAAATGAATAACAAAATTAGAAAAAATAAAGCAAAAGATTATGTGTTGTGGGTTGAGCTCGAGTTTGGATTTTCGATGGAACAAGATTATGAAAGAATAAATTATGCATTATTGAAACATAAAAGTAATAGAACAAAATTGAGATGGGCAATATGTCTCTAGTCCATCAGAAATATATATAAAATTGAGACAAAAAATTAAGTATCTAATCCATCTCAGTAGCACACAACTAAGACAGATTATTTTCATCAAAAAAATAAATAGTAAAAATTATTCTTGGATAAATTACCGACAAGAAATTTTTTGTCGATAATTTTTGTCTGTAATTTATCTCTATTCTATCATAATAACTAAATTTGATATATATATATATATATATATATATATTATATAAAATTAAGACAACATTAAATTTCCATATTTATTTCATTGATAATTTGTCTAAATTAGAGACGGGCTTTTTTCTATCTCAAAATTTTCGTCTCTAAAGACATGTTCTTTTCTAGTGAAGCAATTACGACACTAGTTCTTGGTTATAGTCAAGTGATTGTTTGCTTTCTATATAAATGTGAATGATTTCCTATGCTACTCATTTATGGGATCTTAATTTTGTTATCATTTTTGTTGATTTTTCCTTTGCTTTTCTTTTCTTTTTTTTTTTTTTTGTGGTGGGAAAGTTATGGACTATTGTGTATGTGGCGACCTAAATTCTATCTTCATTTTGCTTTTGTTGAGTCACTAATAAGGGTAATTTTTTAAAAATGTCTTATCTTTGTGGCGTCACATATGCGCTTATTAAAGGTGTTGATAAATATTATCCTTATACAATTTATGTTGTCCAGTGGTTGCACAAGTTGCACTAAATATATCTTAAACCATATTGGATATTAATTTATAAAGTTGTAGTCCTCTAAGATAGCCATTGCACTTTAACCCCACTCTTTTGCATCAAGTGGGTTGACTAGCCAAATTTACTTACTAGTGCTTAGCATGAGACAGACTATAATTTGACTCCTTTCTCCTTTCAATTTTGGTTTTGGTTTTACTTTCAACATCAAATCGAAGATGAACATAAGGAGTGTGCAAGAACAGTCTATGTAATGAATATTGACAAGAAGGTATTATATCCTTAATCTATCTAAATCAAGCCACATTAGAGAAAGAAAGAAATATAAAACTCTTGAATGAGGTGTCATCTATCTTGTTTTCCCTAGGTTTCTCAAGCAAATATGAAACTTTTTTTAAAACTATTTGTTGAGAGATATTTAATTATCAATATGTACAACTGTATTTTTGTTAATTTTTTATTTACTAACTGATGCAAGCTTTAATAGTTTACCTAATTACGTTTGTTAAGGTTTACTATTTGAGTCTACTTAGAGATTATCACTATTCCAGACGTGTTGCTTTTATGGAATTTGCCATGGTAGTAGCTCTTTTCTTTCTTATATTCTTTGTAATTTTCTTACTTTCATAATTTCCTTTGTGCTATTCCTTAGTGTTTGCACAACAAGTGTAATTTCTTGTGTGCTATGATTTTAAACTTTTGCCAAATTATATTGAGGCCCTAGAATGTTAGAAGGTTTTTAAGTTAGAAATCCAACATGGCAGCTTTGATCCATCATGTTTTCTATATGCTGAGAAAAATTGTCTCATGATGAATTTATCTAGCATGATTATTATTAGTGGTTACTTGTATGGAGAAATGTTTCTTCAGCTTGTTCTGTGACTACTTGAACGAAAACCAAATTACAGCTTTTAAAAAACCATTAACGATTAAGATTATTGTAGTGCCCCACCTGGAAGATACCTGCTTTGGCTGAGGTACTACTCATATCAATTCAATTGTATCATATTACAAACAACACATGAGCACAAAACCACTTCAACAAAATGAGCTGCTAACACTACATTACTTCTGTTATATAATATTTACATCCCAACATCCCAAGACATAACTTAGCAAGCTCTCGTTTTACCTAACAAGTATGAACACCTTGTATAATAAATAGTTACTAGCATCATAAACCCATAAGTACACAAAACATTTACATGAGATGACACGGTTTAAGCTTACATACTCAAAATTTTACATAATAAGTCTAGTAGTTTTGAACATTTAGCAACTATTTACACTAGATTCGATCACGCTTGAACCTTCAGTCACCTTTCACATCTTAGTTGGGAAAACGAATTAGAACATAGAAAAGGTGTAAGTCCTAAGGTCATAGTGAGGTGAAGTAACAATAGATTCGCAGGTAAATGTATCAAATAAGAAAAGGATAGTTATGACACTTTGAAAGAAATCAAAGAAGCAGGTTATTCAAGAAAATGTTAGCATGAGGTTAATTACGCAATGTCGTGAACTGACACGGATAGATTTGAATAACCAAAGCTCAGAATGAATCAACCATAAGTAAGAACTAGTCAGTAAGAAATACAATGTTCAAAAAGTGGAGCTCAACAGCCAATAAGAAATATAATTAAATGGTGGAGCTGTTGGTGGGTTTGCAACCTTATGACTCCTATAGGTCCGTGTGAAACAAATCCCTCACTCTTCCAAATTTTGAGTGATTAGCTCAGATGATCGATCAATATGGCATGGTCGATCCCATGCAATCCTATTCTTACAGATATCTACCTCTAACTACTTATGGTTCAAGATCATGGTGGGTACTAGCTGTGAGACCAGTCAATGTTGGTCCATTTCGATTGGTCGTCTTTCCTGTACTAGTCCCTAGGCCTAATTTCTCCCAAGGGTGTCCCCAAATGGCATCGGTAAAAAATTGATTTCCAACAACGTATTTAGAATGAAAGGAATGGTACCATAATCAAATAATAGTTGAATATAACGAGTTTAATGTAAAAAATTAAGGAAAATAGTTAAATGATCGATCGACAAAACTGTCTCAATAACATATCAAGATAGCAAAGTACAAAAAAACAAAATGGTTAGCTAGCAAGACCATTTCAATAACAGTTTGAAATAATGAATTAATAAAATAACAATATAATTGGTTGATAAGATTGTATCAATGGCATTTTAAAAGATCAATAAATCATTCATGAAACTAACCAGCAAGCTGAGAAATATAAGGGACAAGAATTTATTAGAAGTTAACAGAAGGTCCCGAACATCGGGATGGTTGCAAAGCAGGTAATGCACGTGTGAACAATAATTGAAAACAATGATGGCAACTATGTAAAACACAAATGAACAAATTGATTCATGATTAGCAAGCATAATCTTTTCCCCATCAATCAAGGGGCTATAACCTCACTTGGTATCCAATGCCCATAGCAGGGGTTCTCTACTAGCCTAGAATGCTTGGATCCTCATCACCTATTTTAACTAGAATGTGATATAAGTGTCGACATTACCGAATGGCATCTACTATTAGTAACTATGATTATTTAACATTTTAGTTATATTGGTTTATTTATTTTTTTGCGAGTTTTCATTTTATCTTGATATTCCCATTGAGGTATTCAGATATAATAGCTTTCTTATTTTCAACCTCCTTGATCTAGATATTAAGTTCGCTCAATAACGAGCTTATTTAGGTGACCAAAAGTACTATTCTATTGTTGAGGTTCGAGTTCGTTTGCTTGAAATTAGCATACTTAACTATAATGATCCATTCTTATCTTAATTTATAATTTTGACTTCCTAAGCACGCCACTTGGGTCAAACAATATTATCTACATGTTTTATAAATTTCAGGCCCTTATTCTAGTTTCATTATTAATAGTCAAATCAATATGCTTAGCCCATAACTAATAAATTTAGCTTATACGTAAAAATTTAGTACTTTCCTCTGTAATAATCAATTTTTATTCTCATTTTATAGTTCTGGAATTCTAACATGTTGCCTTGGTTTAATTAATATTAGTTATGTCTTTTATTCAATTTTGGGCCAATATTTCACTTTCATATCTAACAATTAAATCAATATTTTTAGTCCATAACTAATTAATTTAACCACTATCCATGAATTTAATTATTTTTCCATACAAGTAAAACCTTCATTACCAATTCATAAATTGACTTCTCAATTGTATCAATCAATTTAATTAAATAATAATTAGTCTTTTATTGTCAATTTTAGGTCCATATGCCATTTTATTACTGAATCATATCCAATTATTTCAATTTAACAATGTAATTCAATTAAATTTACATCGATACCAACTTAACAATTTACTTAAATCGAATTAGGAAACATTTAATCATTTAAATGAAATTTTACCAAATTGACTGAGTTTGAGGTCAATTCACAGTATGAAACTAGCCCACATGCATTCAGATCATCGTTTTGGAGGTTATGCTTCTAGGCCACTAGAGCTACTGCTAGCCACCCGTTGGTGATATATGTGGCCACCACCACCAAGTGCACATCATTGCCCTAGTTAAAGCCCCCCACCCAATTTTGTGCTCTACCACCTAGTTGCCGATTAATTTGAAGAAAACTACCTTAGCTTGCTATTAGCCTTTATGTGCTCTTTCCTCAAATTACTTCCCTGCTGGAGGTCCAATCACGAAATTGAAGACACTGTTGCTTTGTACTCTTTAAGCCCATCAGAATGCACCCTTCATCTCTAAGGTTTGGCTACCGAAGCTACAAGATCCACCACCACCATTGGACGCCCTTTGGTTGTCCATAGCTACCGTTCCTCAGGAGTTTTCAAAAGATGTGGGTACCTATAGTTGTGTTCGTTGAGATTAAAAGAAAAGAATGAATGGTCGTTTCCTTGGTTTTTTAGCACGGTGAGAGTGGGTTAAAGGGGAGAGTGGTAGTGATTGCATACCAAAAATGTGCTATAGTGAGGGCCCTTTGTTTTATATTCTTTAATTTTCAAAAGTTGCAATTTCACCCTAGAATTTTTCAATTGAGCCAAACAATTTTTTAACTTTTAATTGCTTCCTCTCACTTCCTAAATATCTCACATTGGCCCCACTAATTTTTTAAATCTCTGTGATTAAGTCCTTTTTAATTGATTTTCTAACCTCTCAAGCTTTCTAATATTCAATTGAAGTCCCAAGAATTTAAATGCAATTCTTTTAACCCCTATTATTATCTTCCTTTATAAAATTCTAATTTTAATTTATGAAATACAAATTTTAGGAATTTTTCATGTTTACAATTTTAGTGGTGTTACAATCCTTCATCTTTAAAAGAATAAAGTCCCTAGATTCTCATCTGGGAACTGGAAAAGCTCAAGATAGTACAAGTGTATATAATCTTCTTGCTCTTATTTTGCTTATTCTATATTATGATTTCACCATAATATTTTCACTTAGGGGATCTTCTGATTCGAAACTTTTTGAATTTTTGCTCAAATCGAACTCTCTACATATGTCAAAGCGCTCTCTAGTGGTATATCTTCATATGAGACAATATGAGAGGGATTGAGATGATACTTCCTGACTTGTGATGCATAGAACACCCTGCTGCCTACTTTGAACTCCAAATCTCTTCTCCGTTTATCTGCATTTAATGTCTGTACAATCAACCTATTCCTAAGATCAAGTCATAGTTCTAGATAGGGCATTTCTATTAGATTAGTTATATATTTCCCATCCTCAATTCCAACTAGGCAAGCTCTGTATAATGCCGTTAGTCACCTATCTTGCTCTTAGAGGTGTTTGTACTTTTAACTAAAATGGCATGCTTTTAGGTTGCAAAATTGATTTAGGAATGAAATATATGGATGTGAAAAAATAGGTAGTTCCAATGTCATACATCAGTTAACTAATAATTCCATGGATAAAAACCATTTCTTCAACTGTCTCATCTGGATCTAGGACACTCTCTCCAGTTAGAGCATATGTGTGAGCATAAACCTTAGTTTTTTCACTAACCATTGCTATTTGTTTCCCCATTTCCATAGATGCCCTTAATGTTGGTCCAGTCCTTGACAAGATATTGGTCGTTGCCCCACGCCATGCATCTCCTTTGCTTATTCCAACATCATGTCTTATCATGATTAGTACCTCTACAAAAACCATAATTTTTTTAGGTTGCTCACTATGCAGAGTACATGATTTCGCTTATTGGATAAAAGTGATAGCGAGCTATCCTAAGCTGGAGTTTCTTATGCTTTTTGCTTGGATCACTACCCTCACTGGGTGGAACTCCCTCAAGTTTGCTCTTCTCTATTTTTCATATTTCTCTAAGTTTTTACTTTACCTAAAGTGCCTTGTGCATAAGTTGATCATAATTTAATAGGTCGTATGAAATGATGGCATGCCTAATCTCTAGTTTGATCCCATAAATTTATGTGTCTGGTGCTCCTTGTCTCCTAGTATGTAGGGTATATATTGGATTAGTCTATTGAAGGTGGCTTCATACTAGCCTACCGATATAGTCCCTGGATGAGATCCATAAATTCCTATTCATGGGCATTCTTGACAACTTGAGGTACAAACTTTCCCATGCACTCATTCATAAAGTTTCCCTAGGATTATGGAGTTTATTCTAATGCCCACCTTCGATCTACCATTTTCCACTAATTGTATACAGGTTTTTTTAAAAGAAATGTGGCATACTTAACCTTCTATTCATTAGGATAGTGTCGTGTGCTAAATATTTCTTGAGACCCTCTATCTATGTTTTTGCCTTACCATCATCGAGCTCCCCTATGAACTTCAAAGGTTAGAGATGGAGGAAGTGCACCAGTGCCTAATCCTTGGTAAACTTTCCATTGGCCCTGGCATGGTTTGCTTGACCCTCTTATTGGAAATAACACACAAATTGTAGCCATATGGTGTACAAGAGCTCTACTAATTGCCTAGAGACTGGTAGGGTTGTCAAAGGATTCTACGATAATTCTTTCTCGAGCATTTGCTACTGAGGGTTTGAAGCTTGTCTTTTTAGAATGTTATAAATATGGTCATTAGCCTAGTAGTCTCCTTTGTCAATCGGATTGGGCCTGGGGTTGTGCCTGTGAACCTTCATGTAAAGCCATCCCTATCCTAATTCTTGTTCAAATTTTGTAGCACTTCTTTGCCTACCCAATATTATTAAATTATTTTCTATTTTTTTTTCTTTCCCTTTCTTTTTTGGTATACATGGATATAGAATAAACTAAAATAAAAAATTTTGATTACATATTCACTTAGCGAGTCACATGATAAGAATTTCATTAGAAACTTAAGTTAGCATTATTGGTTCATTTACATTGGTATTTACATATTCAAAATATGCTATGCTATGCTATTTACCTAATTATAAGAACAAACTGACTAGACCTAGGATAACTATCAGTTGAACACATACTAAGTTTAATATTTACATAAGCTGCTCTCAAAGGACATAGCTGAGCTACCAAGTACATATGTACACAACATATACACCGCCCCCTAATTCCCATCATTAGTAATGCCAGATCAAGCTTCTTCATCCTTAGAATCCTCTCTCAACTTCTCATCTCTCTTCTCAACCTCTTATTGTTCACCCTCATTTCTTTCCTCTTCTTTTATTTCTTTATTTCTCACTTTTTCTTCTTGTCCATCTCTCTTTCTTATCTCACTATTGATCAACATCGGAAAGCCCTACTCCATCTATATTAGTGAGGTCACTTACCTACTCCAACCTGTTCATTGCTCTCCCTAAAGTTTTTGAAATATCTTGAAATCATATAGTCTTATTCATTAGTGTCACATCAATCTTTAATGTTAACTATCTGAATTTAATCACACCTTATAGCTATACAAATTTATTTATTTATATATTTCCCAAAATACCTTTATTTGCTATCATAGAGTCTTATGCTTAATCCTCAAAAGAGGAGATCATACACTAGTAGGTTGTCTAGATACAATCTCCTACTTCTCAACATAAAACATTATCCTAAATGTTCATATCCTAAACGGTTTCCAAATTAAGCCTAATCTCCTATTAGACCCAGTCAATTCCAACTTCAAGAATTATTCCCATAGTTACCTAGATACTCAAACACCTAGGCTTTGATACCACCTCTGTAGCCTCTTCAAGGCCATGCTTGCTTCGGGCTGAGTTGTTACTCATATCAATTCAAAAGTATCATATTATGACTAAATTACACGAGAAAAAAACCATTTTAATAAATTGAGATGCTACCATTACATTACTTCTGATACATAATATTTACATCCCAGCACCTAACACATAACTTACTAGCTCTCATTTTACCTAACAAGTATGAACACCTTGTAAAATAAATTGCTATTAGCATCACAAACCCATAAATACACACAATATTTACATATGATTCTCGTTCAAGCTTACATACCCAAAATTTTACATAATAAGTCTAGTAGTCTTTAACATTTAGTAGCTATTTACAAACTATTTACACTATATATGAGCATGCCTGAACCATTAGTCACTTTCCACATCTTACTTGAGAAAAGGAATTAAAACATAGAAAAAGTGCAAATTCTAAGGACTTAGTGAGGTGAAGTGGTAATAAATTCATACGTAAATGTATAAAATAATAAAGGAATAGCTACGACGCTTTGAAAGAAATCAAAAAAGCAGGTTACTCAAAAAAATGTTAGCACGAGGCTAATTACCTAATGACGTGAACTGATAGGGATAAATTCGAATAACCAGAATTCAAAATGAATCAACCATAAGTAAGAACCAGTCAATAAAAGATACGATGTATAAATAGTAGAGCTCAACAATTAATAAGAAATATAGTTAAATGGTGGAGCTGATGGTGGCTTTCCAACCTTATGGCTGCCACAAATCGGTATGAAATAATCTCTTATTTCTCCAAATTTTGACTGATTAGCTCGAATGGTCGATCGCTATGGCATGGTCGATACATGCTGATCCCATGCTCGTAGATAGCTATCTCCAACTACTTGCAATTCAGGATTACAGTGGGTATTAGCTATAAAACCAGTTACCATTGGTCTGTTCCACCTAGTTGTCTTTTTAGTTCTAGACAATGGTAACTAAAAAGACAATTTCTCCCAAGGGCATCGATAATTTTTCAATTTCCAACGATAGATTTAGAATGTAAACAATGGTAACATAATCAAATAATATTTGAATATGAGTTTAAAGTAAGGAATTTGGGAAAATAGTTAAACAATCGATCAACAAGATCGTCTCAATAACTTATCTAAATAACAAAGAAAGAAATAACAAAGTGGTTAGTTGGCAAGAACATTTTAATAATAGTTCAAAACAATGAATTAAGAAAACAACTAGAAAATCAGCTAGCAAAACCATATTAATGGCATTTTAAAAGATCAATAAATCATTCAACGGAATTAACCAGCAAAGTTGAGGAATACAAAGGATAAGAATTTATTAGAAGTTAATGGAAGGTCCTGAACATAGGGATGGCTGCAAAGCAGGTAATGCAGGTGTAAACAACAATTGCAAATAATGATGGCAAAGAGGTAAAACACAAATGAACAAATCGATTCACAATTAATAGGCATAATCCTTTTCCCAGCAATAAAAGGACTATAACTACACCTGGTATCCTATACCCACAGTAGAGGTCCTCCACTAGCCTAGAATGCTTGGGTCCACATCACCTATTTCAACTAAAATGCAATATAAGTGTCGACACTATCGAATAGCATCTACTATTAGTAACTATGATTATTTAACATTTTAGTTATATTCGTTCACTTATTTCTTTGCAAGTTTTTATTATATCTTGATATTTGCGTTGAGGTATTCAGATATAGTACCTTTCTTCTTTCCAACCTCCTAAATCTAGCTATTAAGTTCACTCATTCAAGCGATCAAAAGTACAATTATACTATTGAGGTTCTTGTGCATTTTCTTGAAATTAGCATACTTTAACTATAATGATCAATTCTTATCTCAATTTATAATTTTGACTTCCTAAACATGCCACTTGGGTCAAACAATAATATTTACATGTTTTTATAAATTCTGGGTCTTCATTCCAATTTCATTATTAATACTCAAATCAATATTCTTGGCACATAACTAATAAATTTAGCTTATACTTAAAAAATTTGTACTTTCCTCTATATTAGTCAATATTTATTCTCATTTTACAATTCTGACATTTTATTATGTCGCTTTGGTTTAATTAATGTCAATTATGTCTTTTATTCAATTCCAGGCCTATGTTTCACTTTCATAGTTAATAATTAAATTAATATTTTTAGTCCATATCTAATTAATTTAACCACTGTCCATGAATTTAATATATTTTTTCATACGAGTAAAATTTTCATTACCAATTCATAAGTTGGCTTCTCAATTGTATCAATTAATTTAATTAAATAATAATTAGTTTTTTATTGTTGAATTTAGATCCACATGTCATTTTATAACTAAATTATATCCAAGGTTAATTAGGTCTAACATCATAATTTGGTTCAATTCACTCTAATTTACATTGAAACTAACTTAACAATTTACTAGAATTGAATTATGAAATATTTAATTGTTTAAACAAAATTTTACCAAATTAACTCAGCTTGAGGTCAATTTATTGTCCAAAAGTAGCTTGTATGAGTTTGAATCATCATTTTGGAGGTTCTGTTTCTCAAACGCTAGAGCTGCCCCCGCTCGCCCACTGGTTATGTTTGTGGCCGCCACCACCACCAGATACGCCTCGTTGTGCTAGTTAAAACCCTCAACTCAATTTTGTGCTCAGCCACCTAGTCGTTGGTTAATTTGAAGAAAACTACCATAGCTTGCCACCAACCGCCATGCACTTTTTCCTCAAATTACTTACCCACTAGTAGTTTAATTCCAAAATCGAAGATACCGTGTGTTCTACTCTTAGAGCCCATTAGAATGCACTTTTCATCTCCAAGGTTTGACTATCGGAGCTACAAGACTCATCACCTCCATCATTGACCACCATTTGATTATCCACAGTTGTTGTTCTGTTGGGAGTTTTAGAAAGATATGGGTACCATTGTGATGATCACAATGAGAGAAAGAGAATGGCTGGTTTGTTTCCTTGGTTTGTCGATGCTGGTAAGAATGGGTTAGAGGAGAGTGACAGTGATTGCATGCCCAAATGTGATACCGTGAGGGCCCTTTGTTTTGTATTCTTTAATTTTCTAAAATTGCAATTTATCCCCGAAACTTTTTAATTGAGCCCAACAATTTTCTGAGTTTTAATTGCTCCCTCTCATTTCCTAAGTGTCTTACATTGGCTCCACTAACTTTTTAAATATATGTAATTAAGTCCTTTTTAATTGATTTTCTAACCTCTCAAACTTCCTAATATTCAATTGAGTCCCTAAGAATTTAAATGCAATTCTTTTGATCCTTATTATTATCTTCCTTCAAAAATTTTAATTTCAATTTATGAAATTCAAATTTTAGGAATTTTGTGTTTACGAATTTAGGGGTGTTACGACTATCCATTTCACAACCTTTAAAAACTTGGGGGTTTCGCACTAGATGAAGAGAAAAGAATATCAAATTCAATAAATGGACTAAGATGGGTAATTTGTTTATGGAATGATTGAGAATTAATACTTGAGGTCGCAGAAGGAACATTGCGCGAGACATAACTTGTTGAGGCTTTATAAGGATGATGTTGGCTGTAGGCATTGTTAATTATTATTAGCAATGCCATCGGGAGTAATTTCAACAATACTATTGGGAATATAACATTTTTGTTACTATGTGATCGGCATAGTGTATACGATATTACTAAAAAGTTGGAACATGAAAATATATAAGCAGTTCCTATTTTGTATTTTCAATAGTAATGATAAAACTCAAATCTCACTCTTGTTGTTAAGCATGTTGTTGCTTAAATGTCAAAATGAATCTGGCAATGAATTTTTTGTTAAATAACTAGATGAATCTTATAATTTGGGGATTTTTTTAGCATTTCTCTTATTCACATACTAATACTAGTTCTGGTGAGTCTTATGTGCAACTTGTTCTATTTTGAAATGTTCTAGCACCTTTTGAACTTAATTTTATTTTGGAATATCCTTGGACAATAATGTTTGTAAGATCCAGTAATTTTTTGGGTTGATAGGATTGCATAATTCTATTATTATAAAGAGTACAAATTGCTACATAAAATTATCTCACAATTATAAAGTTCATCATCGATTGGAAGTTTCTGATTCAATATTGTGATGCCTAATCCAATTCATTACTTTTCTCTATTGATTAGCCTAAGAGCTTAATCCCAAGCTTAATCTTTAACGTCCATTAACCTATATTAAATGAATGACGTAGTGAGAAAGTCGCCATGCACTACTCATATGAGCTTCTACCAAAATGTGCAACTGAGAGGAACTTATTTTTGCAATGTATTAAAATGATCTTCGCAGGTAAAAAGACTATTAACTGGTGTGGAATACCAAAACTGATCATTATGGATAGTGCTAAATATCAGTCTATTTTAAAGTAATAATTTTAGGAAATGTACTAAATATCTGATATAAAAAAGGATTAGAACAAACCAATTTTAGCTTAAGTTGTATTTATAAGACCTGCCACGTGTATCATTTCTCCTCTTTCTTATGGAGAGGATTCTGTTGGAAATTATCAAATATACTAAATCCGAACACTGTGCGCTATCATAAACAAGTAAGATCATCTACTATTGTAACACCATGAATATTGAGGTACTAAAATAAAATAAAATAAAATATGAAAGTGATAATTTCAATTAGATTAATTTTGGGTTGGATTCAATTACAATCTAGAATTAAAAATTTATAATCGAGGGTTTGAGTTGTAAATAAAAAAAGGACTTGATTGAATTAAGTTATAAAATTTAGAGGGTCAATGTGAGGGAATCAAAAGTTTGAGGACCACAAAATAATTAAATTTGGACCCAATTGCTTAGGGACAAAAATATTAAGGGTCAATGTGCAAGAATTAAAAGTTGAAGGACTTAATTACATATCAATGGTGAAATTGAAGATGGTCAAAATCTAAGAGGGCTCAATTGAAAGTGCTGGAAAACTTTTGGGCCCAAATTGAAGGATATGGAAAATAGGTTTATATTTATAGAATTAAGGACAAAAGTTTATTTAATTCCCAAAAATTACCCCAGACCTACACCACCGACAAATCATTGGAAAATGACCATGAAATTTGAAACTAAAGCCATGATCAACTTTCTCTAGTTGAGGCAAGGAAAACCATACCAAAATTCCTCTGAAACACTGAAGGAATCACCAAGAAAATAAAGGCGACAGCGAGCTTGCAGCAGGTTTAGTGATTCTTCGGCATACGATGATGAAAAATGGCTAAACCTTGGTAAGTTGTGGTTGCAAGCTCCTAGGCATCATGTTGGTACCTTAATTTTAGGTTTCAATGGTAGATAGAGGAGAAATTGATGTGGTGATGTTGCAGCGACGCTAGGGCTTGCTGATGAGTTTTTGGCCAAATTGGCCGTCTAAATGGTGGCAAAATAGAAAATTGTTTGGGGGGGTTAACTCACCAAGGTGAGGTGCGCTTGGTGATAGTGGCAGTCTCCATCTTCGGTGGCAATGTGTGGTGGCAATTTTGGACTAGTTTGTACAGAAAAATATCCCAGACTCGTTCGGACTATCCTCGGCATGAGATTGGATCTCAACTTGATCCAATTTGGGTAAATTTCATATCATATGTTAAATTTGATTGATTTTTACACTTCTAATTTTATGTTAATTAAAATTAGGATAATAAAATGTAATCTCAATTGAGACGATGATGGATTGTAAATATCAAACAAAACTTATTATAATACCAAGTTTAATAAATTAAGAAAGATTGATTCTAAGTCCTACTCTTAGACTCAATAAAATAGTATGTTGTGAACAAAATATAGTTGAGCTTAATCTAAAGATTGAGTTATATAAAAGTTATAACAAAAATAAATTATCAAACCAGGGCCTGATAAACTTATAAAGCCCAGCTAGTTTAAGAACCTAGACTTTCACCACATACTGTAAAATAAGTAAAGTGGTGAATAGAGTTGTTGGAGGTAGTTTGAGGATTGAGTTGGCTCGAGCACATAAAGCTATTAAGGCAATTAAAACATTAAGACGATAAAGTGGGTATGATTGGGCTCGAGTAAGTAAAGTCTTGTAACAATGAATTGTCATGCAGTTGGAAGATTAAGGCCATTTGAGATAAGATATAATTAAACTCAAGTGTTAGAATAACCTTGAGTTTGATAAAAATATTGACTACATTTATATTTAAGAATCAAAGGATTGATAGAATGATAACTTGGGTTATCTTATAATAGTTCTTGAACTGACTAGGAAGCCAAGACCTGAGTGACTACATGATTTGGAATTCCTCTACATTTACCAAGGGAGTTTATACTCATTAGTATCGGATTCTTTACTGGGGAAAGAACATATATACTTGTTATTATATCTTGGTTGTTTGCATCCTTTCAATCTATATGTAGAAAATAGTACTCCACATCTCCCCTTTTCACTGAGCACTTCTATTGGTCTTGATTGAAATTGGCAATTGTGTTGAGGAAGCTAAAAAATGATTTCAAAATACATGTTTTCTTTTATTGCCATGTCTTTCTGGAAACCTGCGTGGTACTGAATTAGTTTGTATGTTAACATGGCGAATTGATATATTATTTAAAATGTTGTTAGATATGCTGCATAATCCATAGCATGTTGCATAATCTACATGAATAAATATTACCCTCAGGGGTGGGCCTTAGGATCAGTTATGAAAGACGACTGGGTAGAACAGACTGTGGTGATAAATCTTTTAGTTGATACGTGTGTGTGATGCATATATAATCCCTACTTAGTAGGCCAACTGGAGGTAGCCATCTATAAGTGGGTAAGGCATGCAGCTAGCATGCTTACCATATGTAAGTATCTGAGCTGGTATCACTCGAAACTTGGAGGAAGAAGGGTTTCCATATTTTTTAAAGTGGAGTGACAAAGTAGGAAAACCACCAATAGCAAAATTATGAAATTACTTGATATGCTTTGAAATTCGAATATTTGATAGAAATTAAGTAATTGTTCAAATAACATGATGACTTTTTTTGGTCATAATGGAGACTTGATCTTTGATGAGAGACAATGAATTTTGTGAAATCTTATCACTAGTATGGGACGGTGGTCAAATGGATCCTCCAAATTTTGACTAAAACATTCTCTCACAACTTTTGGAAATTTTAATGTTTCTACTTATGTTCTATATGTTATTTGAGAAATCATCACTTTGTTGTTATTATTGGATTATCTCACTAAGTTATTCGGACTTACACTGTTCTAATGTAGTTTTTCGTTCTTCACCCTAGATAAGATTAAGTGATGAACCCAAGCGACACATGATAGAAGTGCTAAGTGTGATTCATGATATTTCAGCTTATAGTTGAACGTTTGAAGGATGTTGCTCGTAAAAATTAATTACTTTGGAATTTTGAGAGATGTATATCTTTTCCTATTCAAAAAGATTGTAGTATAGAATAGAATGAGTAGCACCTCGAATGGGAGCAAGCACCTCCCAGTTGGGGCATTACAACTATTTGGCAGATGGAGTTTTCAATACAAGGTTATACAATATCCTTAAGCTTTATTCGAAAAGAAAATAGAATACATGTGGGTTAGGAGAAAACAACATGCATTACAACAAATTACAAGTTTAGTAAAGATGAATTTTGTTACCTTAGGTTATTGGTAATGAAAATTTTGTTACTGAAGTTTCGTGTGTTAAAGCCTGTCGCTAGAAGTATTTGTAACAAACTTTTGTTACAAATTATTACTTTATGGTGACGAAATTTTCCATTACCTAAAATATGGTATTAGTAATAAAATAGTGTTAGTTACAATGGATTTCTATAATGTAACGAAATATTTAGTTATCAAAGCATAGGCAGTTGTGTCGTGTCTTATTTATTCATTACTAATACATAATATAATCATATTATTTATTTAATTTAGTATTGTTACAAATTATTTATGTAACAAAATATTTGGTTACAACTAGTTAAATAATATTTCAAAGTAGATAAGCATCTTGTTACTAATGGAATACATAACTGACAATTTCATGACAAAAGAGAGTAAGAGATTTGTTACATTTGGCAAATGTAACTAAATGTTTCATTACCTTTGACTTATAAGGTTACAATATTTTGTTACAAATAAGCAATGCATTCATTACAAATAATTAATTTCTTGATTAAGAGTAAATAATTATTTGTTACAAATTAGTAAATAGTTTTTTATGGATACGTAAAATAATTCATTACAAATATGTCAAATTAGTTTATTAGAATTAAGAAAAAGTGACAAATAAATTTTGTTACCAATAAGTTATTTTTGTAACAATACTACTTTTGTTACAAAAAGTGTTTATTTTTCCCTGTTTAGTAGCTCAATTTGGATATGAAATTGTTGAAGAAGTTCAAATTTGAAGTATACCAACATCTTAATATAAATAATTCATAGTCATTCCTTCAATAAATAAAAGAGTAAGTATGTTCATTCATCCATAGACATAACATCAACCACATCCATCTATCCATAGATATAAAAATAATTTCAAAATATTAATCCCAAATTCAAACTACTAGCCATGAGAACTAAATAAGTATAACAATCAAACAAAAGTGTCAAGTTTTCAAAAAGTGTTGACGCCCAATTAACAAAAGAGATTTTCAGAATTTGTTCCTTAATTCTTGTCAACATCATCAAAGAAATGGCTGCTTCCAACAATCTACAAAAAATGATTCCACAACACACTGTGAACATGAAGAATATCAAATCAAATATTATATATGTTTAACTAGTCACTACACACTGTGAACATCTATCCTTTCTTAGGTTGGATAAGTTGGTACATGAACAAAATAAAGGTTTAATTTAATATAAAAAAATTTCACAAAAATAATAGCACAGTTCATGGAGGAAGTTGCAATAAAATATTTGTATGATACCATCTCTTTTCTAAGATAAACTACACAAAATATTATAGAAGATAATGTTGAATGCAAAATACATTTCATTTAATTTTTTGGTTGTTTTACCAAATAACTTAAAATAGTATGTATCATATCATGTTCTTTTTTGGTAACATGAATTTAATAGGAAAAGACCACAATCATCTCCAAACTAAAAGTTCTCCAATTTATTTGCATATATGAAAAGATTGAATGTGTGCATATATAATATATGAACTTACATGTTGAAATAAAGCACGGTAAAATTCTAGAAATTATAAGTTTTATAACTTAACACAACTCAACTAATTATTCTACCCATGATAGCTAACAAACAATCAAATAAAACAACAACATCATGCCTCATTGTTCATAACTCTAAATTTGTTATTCTTAGTTTTGAATATCATATATGACAAAATTCCATATATGCAAAATTCAAGTAAAATCATATTGCAACATAAGCACATACTTACCTTCAAGTGAGTTTGTCTTGCAATGCCACCGTGAGTTTTTTTTTTTTAACTTGAAATACGTTTGTAGTATATTAGAAACCAATATTGAGATTACAAGTCAAGGATGTTTGAGCAAAATAAAATGAGGAAGTACTTACTTCTTTTACAATTTTTCAAAATACAAAATTAAATTAAAGTACAAATAAACTATTCAAATGCAAGAAGGAAATTAAGAACAATGGGTGTGGGGCCTAGAGCCCAGCTGAATTTGGCCCATCAATTGACCTTCCAATTAATTTCCATTGCAACTAGAGATGGCCCAAAAATAGCCTAGCATTGATGCTCAATTGATGGGTCAAATTCAGCTGGGTTCTAGGCCCCACACCCCTTGTTCTTAATTTCTTCCTTGCATTTGAATAGTTTGTTTGTATTTTAATTTAATTTTGCATTTTGGAAAATTGTAAGAGAAGTAAGTACTTCCTTATTTTATTTTGCTCAAACATTGTAGACTTGTAATCCCATATTAGTTTCTAATATATTGCTAACCTATTCCATAGCTCTCGCATCGCTCTTCAAAGCTCTTGCGTCACTCATCATAGCTTTGAATTTTTTCTTGTTGAGTTTTAATGAGATATGTTGCATCTTGTAAGTCATTTTCAACTTTGCTCAACTTTTTCTTTATTGTCTCAAGTTGTATAGCTTGAAGTCTCATCTTTTTGCTACCTTTAGAAAGCACAACTTCATGGCCTATGGCTCTCTCATATCCTGTCTAGTTGCCTAATGACTCCTTAATAATGTTGCTTTCAGAAATTTCCTCGGGTCCTCTAGTGCTTCACCCTTTTTCCCTTTCATTTCATACTATCACAAACATAAATATATATATATATATATATAAGTTCATACTTAGATATAGGGGATATTTTATTATAGAACATAAACTCACATGCTTGTTTGCAACAGTAGCATTCTCATACTCTTTGGTACCTTTCTTCATATGAGTGACTCCAAAATTGTCTACTGTGCTTTGATTTTCATTTGCAATTATAAGTAGAAGTTTCAGTATAGAAATTTTTATAATGATAAGAGAAAATATAGATAAATGAAAGTTAAACTGATACATTACCATTTCCCTTAATTGCATAGAGAATGATTTAGAATCGGAAGTATGAGAGTATGGCATATGTGCTCCATTTCCTGCATTGATCTTTGACCTTGCCTACATTTATAAATAATTATGTGGAGATGTAGAAAAACAAACTTATGTCAATTTCAAGTTGATACATTTGAAACTATACCTCATTGTAAAGCCCAAACGCCTTCGACATTTACTACATTTATATATAATTATGTGAAGATGTAGAAAAAACAAACTTATGTCAATTTCAAGTTGATACATTTGAAATTGTACATTAGTTTAAAGCCCAAACTTAGGCCAATTTCATATTGAATTTGAAAAAATGAATATCAATTTCAAGTTGAAACTGACTACACTTAGATTAGTTTTAGCTAAAAACTGCCCTCATTTTCAGCTTGACATTGAGCTCAAAATGTAACTCTTTTCAAGCCAATTTCACCTTGAATGTACACCTCAATTTCAGCCTAAAACTAAGGTGGAATTGGTCAAAGTATGAACTCAGTTTCAAGCTAAAACTAAGATTATTTTCAAGCTGAAATAAAGCTTAAACTGGTCTCAATCACATGCAACAAATAATTAAATGAAATAGCCAACAAAACGAATCCAACATTTAGAATCCCAATATTTGTCCTATCTACTTACAAAAATGAAATACATCACATCAAATTAAAGAAAAATAATAAAAATTTACAACAAATAATTACATCAAATAACCAACAAAACCAAACTAATATTTAGAATACTAATATCTATCCCATCTACTTATAAAAAATGAATACATCAGCATCTAACAAAAGAAAAATAACAAAAATTTGCAACAAAAAATTACATCAAATAACTAACAAAACTAAACCAACATTTAGAATTCAAGCATTTATCCCATCTACTTATAAAAATGAAACACATCAACATCCAATAAAAGAAAAACAACAAAAATTAAATAGCTTGAAAGAAAAGGTAATTGCTCTTCATCGGCAAGAAACAAATAAATACACAAATATTGCCAACATTAGTTATTATGTAACCAAATACCTGAAACTTAGCATCTCCAAAGACATCACATGATCCCAAGTTTTGATCATGTGGGATCCAATCAAAAGGCACCTTTTTCCTTGGATCCACACCATTTTCTTGTATATCTCATTCAATCTTCCCTTGTAAGGCTTGTATCTCTCAACAAACATGTTGTCTACAGATATTGTGACTACAGGATTGGTTTGCCATCCTTTGATTGAAAACCATTGCTGGGAATACATTGCATAAGTGAATCATTAAGAAAATGAATGTCTATATGTGTGTAATAAATGGAAAACTTAAAATTTTATTAAATAGGTAATGAACTTACATTTAGTCCCACATGCACAAGCAATTTATCATTTTTTGGAAGTTTTTACCATGTCATTTTCCAATCAAGTTGAGGGCTTTGCCGAACAATAATACCAATCCCATTGGACGAATGGGAAGCATTCTTGACCTGCCTCTTTAAGCCATCAGGAATTTAATTTCCAACACTTTTCCCCCTAATAAAATCATAAATAGGA
This sequence comes from Jacaranda copaia, assembly GCA_014898725.1. NCBI lineage: Eukaryota > Viridiplantae > Streptophyta > Magnoliopsida > Lamiales > Bignoniaceae > Jacaranda > Jacaranda copaia. The sequence goes on along the minus strand of JACGDI010005233.1, from coordinate 47,349 downwards.
AAACTTAAGTAAAAACATTGAAAGAATGCACATAAGATATTAAAGGTATTAACACTTACATATTTAACTATTTCTTTCTCTATTGCCTTGCATGTGATTGCACCACGACCTATTTTCTTGGTGGGACCTATGTTTTATTTGCTGATGTATAGATATAAAAATAGTAGATATAGTTACAAATTAGATGAATTATAATAGTTAATTTCATGTAGATTTATTAACCTGTAGTTAAAGTAGGATCTGTAATATCAATCTCACCAATACCCTCTTCAAGGAGTAAAGTTCCAAAAGACTGAGTCTTTTATTGTGGTTGAGTAGCTAATGATAGATAAATCATTGAGGTATCTATCGATAGTGATGGCATGTCATGAGAAGTTGAAACAACTGAAGATGCTTGTTGATTAGCTGCAGCACTCCTAGTAACACGTGGAGTTACTTGGTGGTGTGTAGCAGTAGTCTTAGTCTGAATGGTAGTAGGAGACAATTCTTGTTAGTTTATAAATGGAGAAGCCTAATTTGCAGTTAGTAATGGAGATGTGGAAAGATCTGCAACTGTGGTAGGCTTTGAAGATAGAGGAAACAACTTCGTATTTGTATTGGTGGTACTCTTAGTTGTAGGCACATAAGAAGTTGAAAGTAGATTCCTTGTCCCACTTGGAGATTTGCGTTGAGTTGTGGGATTAACAATTTTTGTGGCTGGTGGATTGGAAAAATGGCTTACAGGATTTTTGCTTGTTTACAAGTTTTGTCTTGAAAACAAAAGGGGAACATATATCTGGACTTTTCTTTGGGAAATATTTAAAGAGATGTAGTAACACATATTCTATCAAAACATTTTTGTTTATTAACAATAGTAAGACATCTACCTTTATGTCAACCAAATAGTAAAAAGACAAAAGTTTCTAATATATCATACAACATTACAAAAAAACATTTCTTTCTTGAAGAAAATCAAAAAATTAGAGTTTCTTGAAGTTAGAAGGAAAGATATATTTATACATATATATATATATATATCTGCCAATTCATCCACACACTTCATTAGATTTATGAGAACAATTTAAAGCAAACATTTGACTACTCAGCCCAACATCATCCAAAAAGATAGATTTTGCCCCTTTTACTACTTTTTTTTTAACTATTTGGTTGACATAAAGGACTATATATGATACCCAGAAAATGATCACATACCTCAAAAAACTTTTTATTCTATGTTCCCACAAATCCCTTCTTCTGTTTCTCCAGCAATATCTCAAAAGTAATTTATTCCTAGAAAACTCCTAACAAAAAACCCAAACACATAAAAGATTGAAGAAACAAGAAAACACAACTAATACTAGCAAGAATAATCAACAAACCTTTATGGGTTTTCAGGTTTTTCATCGTCTTTTCTCTCAAATTCTTTAATTAGATTTAAGAGAGGAGAAAAAAATCATGCGAGAAGAAATGATCAGACAAAATATAGAGAAAAGAACTCTTTTGATGCCTTTTATTTTTTGTTTAATTATAAAAAATGTAATTAGCCTTTTGAAAATGACTTTTCTATCATAATAATATCATAAATTTATATTTCTATTATTTCTATTATAATTTTTTAATTTTCTATAAATTTCAATGTGTTTTTGTTTAATTATACAAATTGTAAATAGTTACAATACATTTATTTAATGTAGGCGAATTATAGATTACGATCAATTACATTTTATGGAGATAAATTTGAGTATAAGAATTTGATGTAAATGTATTTCAATTTATTGTAATACAATACTTAAATGGAGATGAAGTGAAAAGTATATCATAATTTAATTAAATATATGGGGATAAAAAATAATTTTACTAAACTTATAACTATATTACTAAGTTTATATTAAAATGTCATGAGCATTTCAAAATAATTTCAAAATTTCTAACTATATTAATGCTATACAAGTTGATTAATTTCACAACAATTTGCATTAATTGAGAGTAGAAAATTTTCAATAAATATATGTTCAAAATAAAAGTCTAAAAAATATGTCACAAAACATAAATTAATTAATTGGACCTTTTTCAGTTAATTTATCTAATTGCCTTTGCAGTCAAAATTGTCCACATTGATATATTATTAGTACATAATATTTTAATTTTTAAAATAAAATTAATTACACATAAAGACTAAAGTTTTTAAAATTTATAAATAAATTTTCTAAAGTTTTTTTTGTTCCAAAACAATGTCCTGGTAAATAATAACAAAGAATAGAATTAAATTTTTAACCCCCAAAATAATCCGTCCTGATTAATCTTACAATATAAGATAAAATAAATATTTTTTGTATATATTATATATACACAAAAAGGAGGGAGGGGTTAAAATTTGAAGGGAATAAAAAGGAATTCATTTTTGGAGGGAAACTTATTTTTTTGAAGGAAATATAGTATGTAGACAAAGTACTTCTTAAGAACAACTTGCTTAGTCCATGAAAATTAATAATCATTATATTTAATAATATACTCTAAGTTAATACTTTCTTTACACAATATTAGACCATGAAAGTTACCTTTGTTTTAGCAATTTATGTAGTAAAACATAGACACAATTAACACACACACACACACACACACACACACACATATAACTTTTAAAGATCTATTTAACTGGCTGATACAACGATTAGAAAACTAAATGAGCCAAACTTTAGGGACCATTTTCCTTCCATTAGTACTATGGTAAACTAGATTTCTTTCTTCTCTTTTGCTATTCAGGTATGTATGTCCATTTCTCTTATTTGTTGCCTTTAACTATTTATTTTAAGGAGTTTTTAAAAATTTTCTAAAAAAATATTATAATAAATAAAAAATTACATTCTTTAGCACCAAAATTTACAACTCCAAATTCTAATGCCACTTTAACTATAATAAAAAATCATTTAATAATTTAAAAAATTATATGATAATTCATCATATAATCTAAGACAAATGAAATCAAGTTTGCTATAAATTATTTATATATAAAAATTGTAGGGATGAGCTAAAATTTAAAGGAATCAAAGAAATGAAGAGAATTCATTTTTAGTGGAAATCAAATTTGTGGAAGAAATTAACTTAAATTATTATGTTGAACTAATAAAAAAAATAATTGTTTCTAACATTTTTTGTGGGCCAAATTTTGGAGGGAATACAAAGTTGGAGGGAAACAAATTGCATTATCATCCAAATTTAGTAACAAAAAATAATTGGTTAGAATTTGTATTCAGCCAACTTTTGAGTTAAGGAAATTTTGGCAAGAATACAAATTCAACACTACGCAAGATTGGTAAGCAAAGAAATTGTTACCATTGCTCAAGCCCGATTCAAACCCATCAAGAAAGTCCAATTTAGTAATTAAATTCAAAATTGGTCAAGCAATTTAATAAACAAGAAGTTGGTGGAGTTAACCAAATCTGTAAATTAATGTGAAGAAATATTCATGAAGAAAGTCCAATTTACTAATGTGCTAAAAAATTGGTCTTAATAAAAAAAAAAAAAAAGGTTGGTGAAGCCCAGTTAACCAAATTTGTGGATTATGTTAAGACTAATTCATTAAGAATGGCCAATTTACTTACGCATTGAAAAATTACCAAGCCTAATTAAAAAAAAAAGAGTTAGTGAAGTGTAAATTGATATGAAGCCCAATTCACTTAAAAATTGTCAAGCCCAATTATAACAAAAGCATTTATTGGGTGAAACCAAATTAACCAATTCTTTAAATTAAGAAATAGAGCAACTATGAAATAAAGTCCAATTCATTAATTTATTAAAACATTAGTAAAGCCAAATTCTTAATTGAAGTATAATTCACCAATTTATTAAAAAATTTGGTCAAACACAATTATTAACTAAAAAATTGAAATAGCAAAATAACCAATTTTTAAATTATTATAAAGAAAAAATTGGTGAAATCTAATTCTTAAATAAAACCCAGTTAACCAATTCACTATAAATTTTGGTAAAGCTCAATCTTTAAAAATAAATTAGAGAAAACCAATTAACTAATTTTTTAAGTTAATGTCAACCCCAATTCTTAACAAATGATACCAATTCCCAGAAAAATTGATGGACCCAAATTAATAGAAAACAAGTTGTTAAAACTCAATTAATTAATTCGTTAAATTAATATTAAGCCCAATTCTCTAAAAAAATAAATCAATTTACTATAAAACTGGCAAACCCCAATAAGTAAAGAAAAGTTGCTAAAGCCCAACCAATTTACTCAGCCAAAATTTGGTCAAGTTGATTTCTCAAGATGAAAGCGTCATTCACAAGTTAATCCACTTATAATTTGTTCATCATCAAATTCTTGAAAAAAAACTCAATAATTTATTCACTAAAAATCTTGCTCAAGCTCAATCCTTAAAAGAAAGCCCAACAAATCATTTAGTCATTTCAAATTTGTTGAAAATGAACTCTTAAAATAAAGCCCGAATCACCAACTAATTCACTATAAATTTAGTTAAACCTATTTCTTAGATGACAACCCAACTCAAAAATAATCTTTAAAAGAATTCCAGTTCAACAAGTAATTCAAAAAAAAATTGTAATGTCGAATTCTATAATGAAATTAGCTTAACTAAGCAATTCTTTCACTTTAAATTTGTTCAAGCCCAATTCTTATAGTAAGCCAGAACTCCCCAATTAATCAACTAAAACTTTGGCCAAGTTCAATTTTAAAACAATTTAGTCAAGTCCAATTAGTCAGCCTTGACCACTTTGTTTTGTATCTTCCAAGAAAGGGAATGAATAGCCAAAAGTGAGCCTTTCTCCATTTGTTGATTCTCTTCATTAACGATAATCAAGTGTTGCACTCCAGCAATAGAAGAAACATCTTTAGAGTAAACTATGATGCAACCTGCAAATATGGGGAAATGTTAATTAAGTCGTTGAGAAAGAAGAGAAGAAGAAAAGATGACATCTTAAAAAGATCGATATTCATAAGAGAGGTCAAGTATGGTGAAGGATGAATGAAAGCCAAACAATTTGGTCATATTTAATGATTATGTGAGTTGATAGGGAATTAAGTTGATAGAGAGTTTGATATCTTCATATGTTCTAGCATTATTACAAGTTTCGATGAAGTGAGCCGCGTGCTGCTTTGGATTACCCTTGCCATCAAATTATTGAAAAATTGGGAGCTGGTAACTAGTTGTCATCTTCAAGTTATCAATCATTTAAGTATATGGCTTGAAATAAGTCATAGATGACTTCAAACTTCTTTCAAGCTTGTCTTTAATAGTCCCCATGATAAACTCCCTCAATTGGTTAACGGGAATTAGTTCATTAGTAGAAACTTGCAGTTTCTTTGTTACAGGCTTTTCATTCTCAATTGGTTGCCTTTTTGTGGATGTTTTGCCTTCATCTTAAGCTTCTATCTATTTTTCCTTTATGTGACTGGTCTCAACATTATCTATCTTGTTTATCAACTCAGAGATCTAGGAGTCTTACTCTTGAACATGCTTTGTGAGTCCTTTAATAATCTTTGCCAAATTAGCAATTTGCTCTTCCAAAGTTGTGGCGCTTGTCACCATCACCGGCGCTATATTTGAGGAACTTGATGTTGAGTGAGGAGTAAATGCTACTGATTCCTCTGTTGAGTCTCCATTGCCTTATTAGTATCAATAGTAAGTAGCAATGCCTTTTCCACAACTTCAAATGTAAGAGTCGGCTTTGAAGACAATTGCAACTTTTTTGGCATACTTCTTATGGTGACACCAACACTTCTTACTTTAGTACTTGAGGAATTTAAGGTAGTAATTTTCAATGCTGCATTCAATTTTGATAAAGGAAAGACACAAGAGGTAGAGATGGTCTTACCGGGCATGCCAAAATTTGTAAGCGTAAATTTTTTGTTTGCAAAAATTAAATTACAAGACAAGAAAAATCGTACAAATAAAATGAAATTAAAATCTTTAACTATGGATTCAATTTTTAATCTAATCCTTTAATTCTTACCTTCCAAATATGACCTTCAATTTATTGAGCTCTGCGAAAAATGTCTTAAGCACCATAGATCTACTTGGATTTAATTAAGAGAAAATAACATCAATTTGAGGCTTCACACCTCAATATTGAATCAAACGCCAAAATATATGAGCTCCACGAAAACACCTTAATTATTATGGATCTCCTTAAATTTAATTTGAATAAAATAATGCCAATTCGAGGGCTCTCCACCTTGATCTCAAATCAAAAGCCAAAATATGATGAACTCTGAGAAGAATGCCTTGAACGCCGTGGCTCTCCTTGAATTTAATTGAGAGAATTCCTGGACTCCTTTAAAATTCCTCTCATTTGCAGGAATTTTATATTGTGTCAAATGAGCTTTGATTACCCCTTTATACAAGTGCTTGGTGGGAAATCCCAGATAATCTTGAACACTTTGATAGTTATCTTTTTGATAAAATAATGTCAAATATCTTTGATTTGATAATATCTAACATCAAAAGATAATGTCAAACATCAAGAGATAATATCAAATATCTTTGATTTGATTGGTCCTTACACATAGATATGCCACATGTAGTAATTTGGTTGGCTCAAAATTGCTAAGCCATAAAACTTGATTTGATTTGCCGTAACACTTTATCGTTGACATTTGTCAATATTTGATTTGAGAACAAAATAAATACTAGAATATTAATTTGAAATGAACTATTTTATCTCTTGAAATTAAATTTAATAAATTCTAAAATAAATTAAAAAATTTTAAATTAATAACTAGATATTAATTTACACATGTCACTTCTCAATTGATAAAAATTAATTCATCTACAACCCAATTAAATGATTTAATTGATTCCCAGATAAATTTGATTTATGTATTGAACTAAATTTTTCTATACTATAAGTTGATAGGACTATAAATTATGATTCGAGCTAAAATATTAGATGTATAACTTTGTATGTAGTGATATGTGGGCTAGAGTTGTTAATTAAGACTAAATTATCATTAATTAAGTTAATCAACACAACTATAGGACTAATTTTGTATAACATTACGAGGACTAATTATTAATAAAAGATACGATAAATTCTTGAGATTTGGTTAAATTATTAAACATGGGCTTGGATTATTGATTTAAAGAGTGATTAGTGACCTAAAACTAATAAATCCTTCATTAATTCTATTTAGCAATGTTGGCATGCTTAGTAAGTTAAATACACACCACTCTCAAAACAAAACCTATAAATATTTATACTAGTCGAAAGCAGGATGATTATGTTAGAATAGCTTAGATGATCAGAATATTCTAGCCTAAATTACCCGTACACAAACTGGAGTAAAAACCTAGATAAGGAAGATATTCCTCATATTCAAGAGAACAGTCGATATTAAGATGCTAGTAGTTTAATTATTTTTGAGAGGATATTACATAAGCATATTGACATTTAAATACATTTCATTGGAATAGTTGAGGAGGATCCCATTCTCTGTGGCAGTAGGGCACTGATCGCATTGTAGTTGAGACTTAAGGTGGGGTTTATCCACTTTTATTTTGAGAAAAGATTTATCTTCATTAATTGTACGTTGTAGCTTGTTTATTCATGTGTACTTGTTGCCAATGTACTGGTATCCAGAACTTCATATTATGTTTACTTGTTCTTGTCCCATGTACACCCTGAGTCTTGTTAGCTGATCCCTTGACTACTATTGGATGTCTTTAAATGTTGTAATAGTCTTGCTAACCAATTACTCATAATATTTTCTGAATATTTTTTCTTGCTTGTCAATTGGGACAACCATGCTGGCTAATATGTGTACAGTTTGTTGTTTTACTTTGAAAACTGTATTTGCTGTTGGTATTAAGTCACGTTGCCTTGAGGGATGCTCTTGAAAAGTTTGTTACCTATAGGGACACCATGGGAAGTTGGGCTTGGGATTAGATTTGGAAAGATGGCTGGGTGGAATAGACCGATGGTGACTAGTCTGTCAGCTAATACCCCATCACAATCTTGACTAACAGGTAGTTGGAGGTAACTATTTGTGAGTGGTGGGATCCAACATGTGGCTTGCCATGTTATATGTTAGTTATGCCGAACTAAGTGCTTGAGCAACGGAGAGACAAGGAATATTTTATGATATATTTGGTTTCTATTATGCTTGTTATGTTTTGTTCTGGGAGCAATAAAGTTAGATTTTGCTAATAGTTCAGCTATGAATTGAAAATGGTTTCTTATATTATATGTTTTATTATGTCGCATCTTTGTTATTACATGTACCATTCATTCGAGTCCTTGTTCTATCAATGCATGGTTTATCGCTTTCAAATTCTTGACTTTTCCATTTTTCATCTCATTCAAGTACTAATTTCATTAGAATTTATGTTATTAGCTTCCCTTTGACCCCTTTATAGTATCTTTTCACTAAGTTCTTAGGACTAATCCCTCTTGTTGTTCTTAGTTCTTTTCCAAACAAGATTTGATAGAGTACAAGAGGTTTGATGATTGCTCAAGTATTGATATGTATAGTTTTGTAATAGATTAGGTGTTTATGTACTTATGGATTTGACTTGTAGTAACCTAGACCTTTAAGGATGTTGTATAAAATTGATTGTGTAAGTTTAATGTTACCTCCTTATTCATAACTATCTACGTGTTTTGGGCCTTGCAATTTCAGTTTATTTCAATCATTATCTTTTGGTACTATGCATTAAGTTTGAATGAGTAGTATCTTAGGTTAGGTCCCTTTCCTAGCTGGGGTGCTACAATGAATTTCTAGAGGAAAAATTAATTTGACTTTGGTAACCAAACATTTTGTTACAATATAATTTATTTATAACGAACATTTTTCTATTACAATAAGTGCAATGCCCCAAACTAGAGGCGAGCGCCTCCAGTCAGAGTGTTACCACTCTTAGTAAGGTTTCTCAATTTACCCAAAGAAATTCAAACACACTAAAATGGAAAAGTTCTTTATATGCGTTGGTTATTAGCAGTTCACACCTGTACAAGCCAAAATAGTTTCCAATGCTATCTATCTACATCAAGCAAAATTATGTACACTATGTACTGTCGATCCAACTCTAATGTGGCATCTATGTATCCTTATTTGGAGAAAGAATAGAATAAACAACATAGAACTATACGTCCAAATGACTTAGTAAGTTAATAATAAAAAGGTGGTTCTAGCACCTAGCATAATAATCATCAAACACTTATGCTGTATGTGATAGTCAAAATATTAACAAGGGTGTGAGATACATTTCTGGCATAGGGAGATATATTCTACTACAAAATTAAACAATTATAATTTGGTAAACAATTTCACTAATAAGTTGGTGGTGGTTCTCCTATTTTGTCACTCTATTTTCAAAAACATAAAAATCCTTACTTCTCCAAGTTTCAAGTGATATTAGCTTAGATACTTAAATACTCACTAGGCATGGCTAGCCACATGCATGATCCCACTCCTAGTCAGCTACCTCTAACTGGCAAGAAGATAGGATTATATGTATAACTTTATATGGGTATCAGCCAAAAAAAACTTTATAAGGGTATCAGCCAAAAAAGGTCACCATCGGTTTGTTCCATCCCATCATCTTTCATAGCCGATCCCAGGGTCCAACCCCAAGGGTATTAAGTATAATCATTGATATTACTTAGTATATCCAATAGCATATAACTTAACACATCAATTCGCCATGATAAACAAATAATCATTAAATCAACACTAGGCTTAGTTTAGAATAGACATGGCAATGATAGAGAAATACACTTTGAAATCCATTTTCCACTCATAATTGCCATTTTTAGGTGATATAACATAAATCATAATCCAATAGGAGTCGTAAGTGATGTAAGAGGTTATGTGTGGTGAACTTTCATAAACTGTTGACTTTATCAAAACTTGTGCAGAAGTTATTTTTATTTCAAGAATTTAACAACTTGAAATGGGTGAGAAGTTTAGATAAGAATAGCTTAAGAATTACAAATAAGAATAAGAAAGGTTCAAATAAACTACTAAGAGAAATACAAGAATAGCAAATCAGTGTTACATAAATGAACAACAACTTTCAGCAAAGAACATAAAATTGTTATATACTAATATAAAAACACAAAATAAGAAATCACATCAAATAAGATTGGAAATTTGGGTAATAATAGCTTAAGAGTTTTAGGCAGAAAGAATAGTTCAAATAGCCTATTAGATTCAATATCAGAGTTAGAGAATAACATGGAATGAACAAGTATCAACCACGGAATCTCAAAACAACCAGAACCAAGTGGGAAGGCATAATAACAAACATTTATGTTCTTTCCCCAATAAAGAAAGCTAATATAAACTCACCTGATACTCTCGTGGTACTAATTTCCTACACCTCAACAGTGTTAGTACCTTCCTCACTTGACATCATTAGACACAATATAGGAAAGTTGATTCTAATGGCATTACACTTCTTATCTTAATTTATATTAAGCTTAGTGTTTTAGGGCATTCCTATATTTTATACTTATAAATAATTGACCAACAAAGACGTAACAACTTCCTAGTGGCTAAATATAATGCTACTATAGCTCTTTGGCAATAGCCTAATTAATTCACCTAATTCCAACAATTAAATTTCTAAGGTAATTAGTATTGCAAGTTTATAATTTTAATCTTTCCAATAATGCCGATTTTGGTCAATTTATTTTAATTATGTTTGTACCAATCCAAAGTCAATACCAAGTTCTATAATTAAATATTATAATTAAGGCCTTATCAATAGGATTACTATATCTAAACGAAGGTCCAATCTACTCTCCAATAAATTTAAGTTTCAATTAAATCAATTTAACGTAAATCAATTCAATAAAAATCCAAATTTACCCAATTGGACCAAGTTTAAGTCCAATTCAAGGTCTAATTTATGCCTAGATGCATTCAAAATGAAATTGTGAAGTTTCTATCTATAGTTGCTGGAGCGCCGTTGTCTGCTGCTAGAGTGCAACCTGACCTACCCAAAGACGTGTCTCGCTAAGCTCAATCCAACCCCCAAATCAATTCCACCTTTTTAGCCTTTTCGCGGGTGAATTGCACCAAGAACACTGGTCGTGCCACCTCTTGCTGCCGTATCTTCTTATCCTTAATTCTCCTTTCTCTGGCCACCAATCCTCAAATTAGAGCTACTACTATGCTCCATGTATCGAACCTATCACAACCCATCTCCTAGTTCCTAGTTTCAATTGGCCAAAACTACTAACCCATCATCACTGACCACCTTCAACCACTGGCCACCAAATTATCCTATATCTTCGGTTATTTCTAGAAAATTTTGGTATAGGTTTGATCGTTGTGAGGTAAGGAATGCATTTATCAATTTATAATTAAGCTTTGAGGTAAAACGAGAAGCAAATCGAGCATGGGAGATCTTGGGTGCATTTGTGAGAATTTGAAATATTTTCGTCCTTCAATTATATATATAAATCAACTTTTGCTTAATTGCACCAACCTCTCAAAGATTTTTCCTCCACTTCCATTGCCTCCTCTCAACTCTCAACCGCCTTACAGATTGACCCTTGTTTTTCACTTAAGTCTCCATATTTCTATTTTTTACACATTAACCCTATTAACTTTTTGAATTTCTAACAATTAGGCCCAATTGGGTTAGTTTTTAGGTCCTCCCAGTTTTTATAACTTTGCTAAGACTATCATTTGTTTTAAATTTTGTTTAACTAAGGCCTAATCCATGTTTTTATTATTTATCTTTCCTAAATATTTTAATTAATTTAATGCTTTAATCTTGACTATAACTTAAATTTTTAAATTTTTTCGCTTTTATTTATGTTTCACGATTTAGGGTGTTACAATAAGTACCCAATTTTGTTACAAATAAATTTCCCTAAATGGCGAAAAATATTATATATGACAAAATGGCATTTTTCATAACAAATATTTATTTAGTTACAAAACATAAAAAATCTAATGTAACAAATATTAGTTAGATTTTCATTTTGTTACTCAATATAAGTATTTTAGTAATCAAAATTCAACTTTTTTTTACAATAAATACAACATTTGTAATGAATTTTACCTTCATTACAAAAATGTTTGTTACGTAAAATAAATCAATTTGTTGTAGTGATAACAAAAGCTTGTACATGGAGGAATAAGATGTTGTAGGTGGTACAAAAGCTGTAAGAGGAAAGAAACATAGTTATGGATTAAGGGTTTCTCTTAGTATGGTAAAACTATGAAGTTTTAGTTTACTATTCATGTGACTTGCCCGAGATGGAGATATATTGCTAACTTTGAACAAATTGCCAATAGTTTTGGGTATGAAAAACTATACTAGGTTGTTTTTCACATTGAAGGAGCATGAAACCCTTTTGTTTCATTATTTTGTTTCCTAATATTAGCTTTAAAGTTCTCCATCTATTAATAAGCATTCACTATAGAAAAAATATTGTCTTTTCGATAAAAAATTCCAATGGAATAAATTTTTGATAGATGAGTTGTCTGTCGAAAATCTACAAAACTTCAATGAAAAGTATGATGCCTTTGTTGCAGGAAATTGGTGAGAGAATTTTCGACGACATGTTCATTCGAAATGCCTTGAAAACAAACATTTGATAGACAATTTCTATCAAAAAAGGTGGAATAAATTTAATTAAAAAAAATTAGGGTCCATCCCATTTCTAAGAAATTTCTGATAGATGTTCGTTAGAAGTTTATTTTTTTATTTTTTAAATTTCATATTATTTTTTGAAGGATTTGTTAAATTTCATTTTTTTATTATTTTTTTAAATAAGGACTAAATTTAATCAGAAAAATTCTAGTCAAAATTTAAATTTTTATTGTTAAATATACAAGAAAAGTAGTCATACCATCAAAGATTGCCATGCAAGTGTAAGAAATGTAGAAATGCAAATCATTCGCAAAGAGATTGTTGTTATAAAGACGATGAAGAGACAAATAAAGCTAGTTTTACAAAAGTTGATCAAGTGTTTATTTTAAACTCTCAACAACAACTTGGGAATAATTAGTATGTGGATAGTGGTTGCAACAATCACATGCGCGGAAATGAAAAATATTTGTGAAGTTCGATGAGTCATATTCATTAGAAGTGAAACTTGGAGATGGAAAAGCCCACATAATTATTGGGAAAGGAGCAATTGAAGTACAAACGAAAGAAGGCAAGACTAAAATCATCAAGGATGCTTTTTATGTTTCTGATTTAGCACAAAATTTGTTGAGTGTTGGTCAGTTGTTGGAGAAAGACTATAAAGTGGAGTTCAATAGTAACCAATATGTTATTGTTGACAAGCAAACGAATTTGATAATGTTAAAACTAAGATGAATTCAAACAAAATTTTTCCTCTTAATTTGCAATTGAATGAGAAAATAGCGCTTCAAAGCTCAACAATTGAATATTACAACCTTTAGCATCTGATGTATGGGCATCTGAGCTAGCTATAAAGGCTTGAATTTGTTGAAAAAATGTGATACTTAGTCTTTTAAATATACTAGATTGAGATAAAATATGTGAAGGGTATATTTTTGGCAAAATGCATCATCTACCGTTCTCAAAGATATCATACAGAGCTAAAACTCCTCTGGAATGAACACATATTGATGTATGTGGACCAACATTGATGCCATCCTTGAACAATAATAGGTACTTTTGTTATTTGTTGATAACGATGCTTTCCTAAATTCTTGGAATTCAAAGTACATGTAGAAAATCAAAGCAACAGAAAAATAATGACTCTTAGAATAGATTGAGGAGGTGAACTTATTGGAAAATATTTCTTGAATTATTGCAAAGAGAATGGAATTCATGAAAAACTAACAATTCAGTATAATCTTCAACAAAATGGAATTCTTGAGTGATTCCACACAAGACTTTGTATGAAGCAAGACATCGAAGAAAGCTTCAAATAAATTATCTCAAAGTTTTTGGATGTATTGCTTATTTGCACATTCTTTCTTAGCAAAGAGAGAAGTTTGCTAACCAAGACAAAAAATAATCTTTATCAATATGATGACAAATCCAAGGGATATTGGTTAATAGATCCAAAGACGAACAAACTCATTATTCATCAAGATGTTATTTTTAATAACAAAAGGCAAGCATGGAATTCGGAAGAAAATGAAAAGATGAAAAAGAAGATCATTTATTTGTTTGGCCTGGCTACTATTTCAAAACAAGAAGATAAACCAAGTACAAGCAAAAGCTATAATTCAACTTCTAATACAAGCTATATCTCATCAGAATCATATGGTAGCTCCAGAATCTAAAAGTCTAATTAGAAAGGCACAAACCTTAAAAGAAATCTATGAATCATGTGATGTAGTATATTTTACTTGTGAGTTGCAAATTTATATTGAAGCTGCTAAAGAAGAAATTTGGCAAATTGCAATGGGTGAAGAAATTTAAGTATTGAGAAGAATAATTGAAGGAAAAAGCATGGTTGGAGTAAAATGGATCTATAAGACAAAATACAAGAAAGATGGCTCAATCCACAAGCACAAAACATGCTTAGTTGGATAAGGTTTTCTCAACATGTCAGAATTAATTTCAATGAAACTTTTTTCACCAGTTGCTTGAATTACAAATTAAGATAGATGTTAAAAAAATTTATAATTCAAAAAGAAAAATTAAAAAATTAAAAAAAAGGAGATAAACATTTGAAAAGGTCAATGGCATTGGAAATCGTTGATCTTGCAAAGTGTATGTGTGGCCTCTTATCTACCAAGAGACATGGAGGTGTGGCATTTAGCTATCAAGGTGCCACATGACTTTTATCATCAATATATACATATTTATATAAGGCAAGCTTAGCCGCCTTACATGTGTGTGTATATATATGTGTGTGTGTGAGTGTATGTTAAGCATTTTAAGAGAGTGCATGCATGAGAGATAGAGAATAGAGAGATTTGTGTGCATGCATGAGAGATGTGTGTAGAGAGAGTTTAAGGTAGTGCTTCGTAAAAGTAAAAAAGAACAAAAAAGATGAGAGAAATATATGTAGCTATATAGCATGTCAGTGAGAGAAATAGGTGAGAGAAAAATAGCATGTATGTAGCTATTTTGTAAAAAAGAATTCAAAGTTATACTGCATGAGCTTTAAAAAATATTGTCATAGCGAATTGCTATATAAATTTTAGCCTCCAATTTTACCAATTTCTCTTTCAAATCATATATTTATATCCAACATGAAGTTCATGGATTAGTACTGTCAAATTATTTCTCACATCTAATGACTTTAGACACAATAGGTCTTTCTAAAGGAGTTACTGTTATTCCTAATACTTTTTGTTTGAGTGACAACTACACTAAAAGAATGTGTTACCATTTCAAGCTATCGATGACATTGTTGTATCAGTGTAGTAAGATAGTGTCGTGCCCATGGTTTATCGGAATGCCATTATTGCGGCCGGAATGGTTGAATTAGAATGGGAACGGAGGCTTCCATTTCAAAGTTTTGGATATAACTAAGGCAAATAGAAAATGACAACAAATCAGATTTGGATTGACAAAATGGCCATAAAATTGGCTTAATGCGACTGTATTGATGATTTCTCAGGGCATAATGGAAGAAACGAAAGATGAGACCATGGTCTAGGCTATTTGGAGATGGCAGGTGGCTGGTGATGTTTATCAGTGAGAAGGAAACATGAGCCATAATGGCAAAAAGGAAATAAATTAATGGAAAAGGAGGTGGAAAAGGAAAAGAACAAAAACAAGAAAATGAATCATAGAAAAAAAATGGAAAAGGAAAAGCCCCAAGAAAAGGGGAAAGATTAAGAAAAGAAAATGAATTTTTAATACTTAATTTATATATAATTGTTTTAATTTTTAATTTGATTTAATATTTATATTATACTTCACAAATAAATTGATTAGTAATGGCTAACCATTAATTAGTTAAATATTTAATTAATTATTATTTTTTGATACGTATCATTTATTAGTAATTAGTGCTTAATTAATATTATGCTAATTATTTGCATATCTTTAAAATATTTGAGCAATTTTATTTGAGCCATTTTTTATTTTTATTATATCAATTTTAGTTTTGTTATGTTGTAACGGGTTTTTTATATATGTTTACTTCATTAGTTAAATTGAAGATGTATGCTGATAATATAATTGGACATAAGAATGCTTGTTAATCTATAGTATTAATTTATTGCACTATAAAATTATGTTAATTTCCTAATATAAATAAGCGCTAATAGATTCTTACATAGTTTAATTTTTTTTCTAGAATTTTATTCAAAAAAATTTTAATACTTCAACTAGAAAATGTATGAAACCCCACGACCATTCCACAACATTGTCATGGAACTGGAATGATTGCCTTCATTCTAATCTCTACAATTGTTAAAGTGAACCATGGTCGTGCCTCATGCATATTTGTGGGGAAAATACAAAAATTGAAGCTGGATTAGTTAAGATAATATATTAATGCGAATGATGGAGATATCTATGCGTGTATACTCTTATACTTGAAGGAATATCATGAATTTCATTCATGTTGATATCCATGCATGTCTACTTTTATGGTACTTTACAAGGTGTATCGCTACATTTTCAACATTCATTTATTTCCATAAATTAATTGTATTGTTGAAGCACATCGAAAACAATTTACACACAAGATTTAATTTATCAGGAATCCACAAATCACACCCACAAATTTGATGACAAAATTAATACCCAACAGATTGGAAAAATAGAACAGACAGAGATTTACATAGTTCAAAAAATTTTGCCTACCTCCACAGGAGTTTTCTTTCTTCAATTATGATAAAATTTTGCTATCACAAGCCAACTCTTGAATTTGACATGCACAAACTCAAGCAAAAAAACACCTTGTACAATCCTTATCATAACTACCAAAGAATTACGCATTCCACCCTATTGTATTGCTCTACTCGCACTCATAATAACTACCCCATGAGTATCATGAGTTCCACGAATATCCTCTCTATCAAGTAACTAAATAAATACCTCTATTTATAGAAAATTACTTAACTACTCCACTTAGAACTAGAAAACCTAATAAAAGAAAGAGTCCTAATTCTAGTCAAATTTGGTCTCCAGATAACTAAGTTAAATTCCAACAATCTCCACCTTGGTGAGGTTTCTCATTTTAGCAATTATTCATGACTCTATCGCAAACCAAATTCCATTGGCCTCCAAAATACTACTACACATGCCGAATTAGTAAAGTCCATGCAACAACTAACTCATCCCGTCTAATGTACATGTACAGCTTAATGTGTGACTTTCAGGACTTTACCTCTGGTGAATATTCACAGCCCTCAGAATCCAACTGGCTTAAGGAAATTAGATTCTTTCATATCTTTAGGACATAGGTCACATCATCTAAAATAGAAACCGCTCCAACAACTATTTTGATTTTCACCACTCCAATATCTATAACTCTCCAAGTAGAATTATCACACAAAGAAAAATTACTTATCTTCCATGATTGAGGTGAATAAAAAATAATCCTCCACAAATTAAACATGCATTATGCATTCGAAATCCAAAATTCAATCATTTCTACAACATTAATGATAATGTTGTCCGCAATACAAAGTCAAATGTTTTTGCTATAAATCCTTCATATTGTTGGCTTCTCTTATCTTCCCTTCAATGCCACTGCTAGGCCTTATTAAATTAGTAGATCCTCCATTTTTTCTTGCTAAAGAGTGAAATTCCTATTGCCACAAGTTTTTGAACCATGAAGTAATTTGCCAATGAAATTGCCCAAGATTCACCAAATGTTAGCCATGAAGTATGAGGTAGAGAAATTCAATGGAAAAAATGATTTTGAGCTGCAAAATATGAAGGTGCACATTCTCTTATGCCAATAAAGTTTACAAAAAGTGTTAAAGAGCAGAGATTTCTTGCAAGAGATACTGTAAGATGAGGAAAAGGATGAATTTATGGTGAAGACTTATGGTACTCTAGTATTAATGCCAACAGATAAAGAATTGAGAGAGGTCGCCACAAAAAGTATACTAGTGGGATTGTGGTCAAAGTTGAAGAGTCTCTATATGACAAAATGAGTCACAAATCAGTTACATTTGAAATAACAATTATACACATTAAAGATGAATGAAGGTACATTTATTACTCAGCACATTGATTATTTCAATAAGGTGATTCTGGATCTCGCTAGTATAGATGTACAAATTGAAGATGAAGATCAAGTTTTAATTATTTTGTGCTCTCTACATAAATCTTTTGAGCACTTAATTACTACTTTGCGGTATGGGAGATATGATTTCAATAGAGGATGTGAAGGCTTTATTGAATTCTAATAACTTGAGAAATTATGTCATGGGTGGTAACAATAGTGAAAGTGGAGAAGGATTAATTGCAAAAGGAAAATCGAAAGAAGCGGAAAGGATAGAGGCCAATCTAAACCAAGCCTAGAACAAATAATAAATATTTTAGATGCGGAGGAAAGGGGCACTAAAAATAAAATTTTCCAGAACGTGGAAAGACGAAAGATGTAAGTGAATTTTTTGATCAAAATGGGATGATATTGTAGGAATTGTTAAGGATAAGTTTAACGGTGGGCTTGTTCTTAATCTTACTGAGAGTCTTTTGAATTTAGAGTGGATGTTGGATAATGGTTGTCATACCATATGTGTCCATGAAAGGATTAGTTTACCACTTATCAAAAGTGCAATGGTGGTAAAGTGCCTATGGAAAATGATGCCTCTCGTAGAGTTGTAGGGATTGGCATAGTAAGTATCAGAATGCACGACGGTATTGTGTGGACAATGACAGGTGTGCGTCATGTTCTTGATTTAAATAAAAATATAATTCCATTGGGTCCTATAGATAAAAATGATTGTGAGTACAAAGCTCGAGATAGAGTTTCATGGGTTTTCAAAGGTGCACTACTAATCATGAAGGCAAACAAGAGGAATAGTTTTACATATTACAGGGTAGCATAGTTTCTAGTACTAAAGTAGTTTCTTCATCAATCAATGATACTATAAGATTATAGCATATACGACTTGGACATATGAGCGAGAGAGGAATGTTAGAATTGAGCAAACTGGGTTTGCTTTGTGGAGAGAAGACTGGGGAGCTAGATTTCTATGAGTAGTATGCTTAGGGTAAAGTTTAGCACCGTAGTTCACAGGACCAAAGGCCCCTTAGATTACATTCACTCAAATCTATGGGGATCTTCTTAAGTTCCCTCAAAGGATGGTGTGAGGTACATGCTGACATTTATTTATGATTTCTTAGGAAAAGTATGGATGTACATGTTGAAGTATAAAGATGAGGTATTTGTCAACTTCAAATAATGGAAGACCTTGATTGAGAAGTAGATAGAAAAAAGGGACAAACGCTTAAGGACTGACAATGGATTGGAGTTCTGCAATAAGGAATTTCAGGAATTCTACAATAGGGAAAGAATTATAAGGCATCCTATAGTTGTACATACACTACAACAGAATGGATGAATAGGACTATTTTGGAGAGAGTTAGATGTATTCTCTTTAAGGTCGAATTGTCAAAAGATTTTTGGGTTGAAGCTATTAGTACTGCTTGCTATTTGGAGAATAGGTCGCCATTGACTACTTTGGACTATAAGATATCAATGAAAGTTTGGTTTGAGTCACCTACTGATTACTCAAATCTGAGAGTATTTGGGTGTTTAGCTGATGCTCATGTTCGCGATGGGAAGCTTGACCTAAGGGCTTGGAAATGCATATTCCTTGGCTATGCAGATAGAGTCAAAGGTTATCGTTTGTGGTGTATTGATGACAAGGGCTCTAAGGTGATCATCAATAAGGACATAATATTCAATGAGTTTGCTTTGATGCAGAAAGAGGATCGGGGTGAAAGTAGTCAATAAGGCATTAAAGAGAATATGGAGTTTGATATTGATACTCCACATATTTAAAAAAGAAAACAAAAGGTGATAGATGAAGCTGATGAGAGCTCATTATCCCTTACTTAGCAACAAAAATTTGATTCATTAAAAAACTAATGTTTGGCTCACGATAAAGAGAAGAGATAGATCAAACGACCATAGTGATTTGCATATTCAGATCAGGTTATTTATACTTTGAGTTCGATCAAGGAGTTTGTGGGTGATGATCCAATCACATATAAAAAGGCCATTTCTCGTCCAGATTCTAATAAATAAGTAGCAGCTATGAATGAAGAGATGGAATCTCTAAATAAGAATAGCATATGGGAGTTGGTTGATGTACCTAAAGGATAGAAAATTGTAGGTTGCAAATGGATCTACAAGAAAAAGGAAGGGATTCTCGGGGTTAGGGATGTTAGATATAAGCTGCGATTGATTACTAAAGGTTTTACTCAGAGAGAGGAACTTGACTTTCATAAGATGTTCTCCCCAATTGTAAAACATACCTCCATTCACGTATTACTTGCCATGGTATCTTTGTTTTACACAAAGCCTGAGTAGATGGACGTGAAAACAACATTTTTGCATGGTAAATTGGAAGAACAAATTTACATGAGTCAACCTGAGGGATTCATTATTTTTGGAAAAGAAAATTAGGCATGTCTTTTGAAGAGGTCTTTTTATGGCTTGAAGTAGTGTCTTAGGCTGCAGTGTAAGAGGTTTGATGCTTTTAGTATCAAGATAGGATATACTAGAAGCATTTATGATTGTTGTGTATATCATAAGAAATGTAGTGATGGCTTTATCGTATATTTGTTGCTTTATGTTGATGACATATTGATTATCGCTAGAAACATATCTGAGATCAATATTTTAAAAACTCAATTAAGTGATGAATTTAATATGAAAGATTTGGGCAATGCAAAGGGGATATTGGGCATGGAGATTGTTCGAGATAGAAGCTCTGGGTTGTTGTACTTGTCTCAACTAAAATATATTGAGAAAATACTGAAACGTTTTGGGACGAATAAGTCAAAGCAAATTAGTACATCACTTACACCTCATTTTAAGCTCTCATTAGATCTATCATTAAGCTCTAAGGAAGAAGTGAAGCACATGTGTAATGTGTTATATGCTAGTGCAATTGGTAGTTTGATATACGCCACAATGTGCACTAGGCTGGATATTTCACATGCAATCAATATTGTGAGCAGCTATATGCATAAGCTAGGAAATACTCATTAGCAGCCAATGAAATGGATTATAAAGAACCTAAGTGGCTCTACAAATAGATGTTTGAAATATAGTCAATTGAATTCTACTGTTAGAATTATTGGCTATGTGGATGCAGATTATGTAGGAGATTTAGATAATAGAAGATCTATGACTGGATATGTGTTTTGTGTCTCAAGTTGTACTGTTAGTTGGAAGGTGACTTTGTAGTCATTAGTTGCATTGTCTACAGTAGAGAAGGAGTACATAGTTTTAGCTAAAGGCATGAAAGAAGGGATTTGACTAAAAGGGCTAATTGATGGTACGGGTATGAGTTCTAATATTACTATAGTATTTTGTAATAGTTAAAGTACCATATACTTGTCAAAAAATCAAGCATTTCCTAAAAGAACAAAGCAAATTGATGTGAGGTATCACTTTATTCAAGATATGGTGTCTCAATTAGTCATTTTGGTTAACAAGGTTGGAATAAGAATAATCTGGTACATATGTTGACTAAAACTACTCTAGAAGTTAAATTTGTGCATTACTTGGGTTTGATAAATAATTGCAAACTCAGATGATAACTCTTTTGGGGGCAGGGATAAAGATGATGGATGGAAAATTTTAATTCAAAGTGGAGAATTATTGATTATGCTTTGAAATTTTAGCTACTAATGGCGAGAAACGGAAGAAATGGTGTGAAACAGCGTAGAGCGGGTGAGATGTGAAGCAACGAGTGTTGTGACGCCATGAGGGTAGTGTCGTGCCAGGCAATTAGTATCGAGCACAGCGATGTTGTGTAGGGCATTATGGAGTCAAGCTCCGCGGCGTTAGGAAGGCAATGCCACAGTGCTACGTGTGAAGAAAGTTTTTATGTTACGTGAGCAATAGTGCCAATTTTATGTGTTGCAGCGCTACACATAGGCCCATGGCCTGTTAAACTATTTGTTTGGGTATTTAGACCCCGATTTTTTCTAAGTTGAGAGAATGAACCCTAGAAAATTGAGTATATACTGCTTCAAAGATATTCTCTTGGAACAAAATATAGAATAAGGATGTTGGATATTCTTGTGAGATTTGTGAGACTTAAATTTGTACTTCGTACCTTGACTTGGAGTCATTAACATATATATCTTTGTCCAGTAGATTAGGTATATCACCAAATCATGTTAAATATAGTTGTCATTTTATTGAATTACTTCGCCTTTTAGTTCTCAATTTTGTTGTTTGGCCTTTCCAGATTACACCATCTATCCACTCACCATTTCTCTACATATGATTTACATCATGCAAGTAGAAAGTGCAATTGTTGCTCTCAACAGTAGCGGTGTGATTTTGGTTCACTGCGCAGAAAGTTTGCTTGCTTATCCTCTTCTGAGTTTCTTTTTTCTCCTTTAATTTACTTTCGCGGGTAACTAGCAATTGTTGATTTTTTGCAATTTGTCATTTTTTCTTTCTTTATTTGGCCTAATGTTGCAATTGCAATTTGTCATAACATCTAAAAGTTATGCTAGAGACGTTTTGTATCTTCTTTTGTTTTAGTTAGTGTTTCTCTGTGTTTGATGTGCATTATTAGGGTAAGCCCATCAAAGATCCTGTTTGCCCTCCAACTCCTCGTCCTTCAACTCGTTATAGGTTCACCTGATGCGTTGCTGCTTTCTTTATCTAGTATGGTTCGTGTAAATATGTTTTCACAATACTGTGTTTCGTATGGAGTTGATCCTTCATTTCTCTAAGAAGTATATTTGAATTAAGAGCCATATTTTCTTTATTTTAGTAATGCTCAGTGCACGTCAAGATAGAACTTTGAAGCTTAGAAAGATATCTACGAATTAATGCATTTAGTTTGAATTGTTGAAAAGGAATTTTAATCTGACTGCCATTAAGAGAAATACCAATTGTGTGGCTTTGACAAATTAGGTCGATGTTTGTCCGTTAAGAGCGAATCATATTTTATACCCGGTCGAAACGTTTTGTTTAGAAGATGCTATCCTAAAAGGAAGCCCTAGTGTTGTAAGATGTTGGATAGTCTTGATTTTGATTTCTCTTTTAATGCCCAGGTCTGAGTTGTATATATGCCTCTCCGCTTTATCGTACAGTGCAATCTCTCTTTTTTGATCCTATGAGAACTATAGCATATTCATATGAATGTGTCAGATACATATGAGCATGACAGATTCTCACAATATCTAAAGAAATGATGGATCAATAATGATGAGCTCGTACAATAGTGAGACAAGAACTACCTAGCTAGGGAGTGCTGTAATCTTTGACTTGTCCAAGTTTGCTAGTCCATTAGACTTTGGGATAGTCTTATATAGCAGTGTTTGAAAAATAAAGAAGGCATCTCAAGGATTTCCCATCTATAAGTAGCTGGAAGGCTTCATTTATCCTTTCCAAAGGTAGTTCATGTGTGATAAATGCATCCAAATTGATCACCTGAAGAAAATAGATGTATAAATGATGGAAGTACTTGGAAAAATCCAAGTAAAAACTAAAAATATGACTCACCCCACCACTCTTGCATTCTTTCGCAAAGTGAGGAAGCTGGGACCTCCCTTTGAAATCACCCAAGGTAGAACCTACAAGTTTCCGGCCATAAAACATCTCCATTGGATGGAGAGGGAGCAGTGCTGGAGTTGAATGAACCCCTAGCACTACTGTCAATCCCCAACCCTACAATCATAATATATATGATCGTGACTTGTATTCATTTCGAATATATGTGAAAGTATCAAAATGTAGAGAGCTTTATGGAATAAACTTGTTTGTATTTGTTATGATCCTATTGAACTTCTGTTTTTCTGATTAATTTCGAGTCTGGATAACGTTTTGTTATGTTCTTTACAGGTGCAATACGGCACATGGCCATAAACAAACTAGTGGGTAACCTGGTGGGTGGACAAGAAGGCTTCACGGAGAACATCTCCACTCCCCACACACTCAAAGCTGTAGTCAACTCCTCCTCCTCCTGTCATTTCTTTAATTTTCTGCATCCACCGGAAACAATAATGTACATCCACACACATTTTTATTCAAGGAAATAAGTGAATGGTAATTGGGACCTCATGCACGGGGATATCCAGAGTCTTAGGATTTATGAAATCTGTAATTCCGAACGTTAGACCTGTGGGCACGCATCAGATATAAGAAAAAGGAAAAAGAAAAAAGAAAAAAGTGCTTTAATATCTATACTATATATAAAACACGAATGCTATTGTGGTTTGTTTTCAAATAAATTAACAAAAATAACCCCGCTTTATAAAATAATAATAGGGCAGTTCATTTCTCATCACTCTCTCTAACTTTTTTTCCTTTACAATTATTCATTTTTTTTCTTCTTTATTTAATTATTTTATTGCATCTCAACTTTTTATTTTGATGGATCTAAAAAATTTAAATAACTACATTAATTGAATAATTAAAAGTTATAGTATCATGTAAAAAAATAAATAAATATTCTATTTACTTCACATCATAAAAATTTTAACGCGCACTCAAATGCGCTAAAACTACTAGTATGTTTTATGTAATAACCCGACCTTCCCATGTGGCCGATAAAAACATAATTTTTTGGAGACATGTTTATAACTGAAATAGATGATTTCGGTATACCTTTAGCTAGTTTATCTGGGTTGATATCAACTCCTATAATTTTTTCTGCTCCTCTGGCCCGTGCTCCTTCCACCACCTGCACCCCCATATTATTATCGCTTGTCAGCGTCAAAATGATGGCAAAAGTTTTTAGGTCCTAAGTACAATTAATTCAAAGTAATTAAGAAATTCACATGTCTCTTAATTTTTATTTTTTTATTTTTTAGCAATCAAAAATAAGGGAACATATCGCGAAATCAAGATATCAAGTAAATATTTTTGATAGAGGCTCACCGCAAACCCCACGGAGCCTAAACCAAAAACAGCCACACTCGAGCCAGGTCTCACGTTGGCAGTATTCCACGCTGCTCCGACGCCTGAATCATCACTTAACTAAATTTATTTCACTCAATACCCCTCAAACTCAAAATTATATGGGTTTTTAGATGGACATTATTTTGCAAAAAATTCAATAACATAATTTTAGAAAAATAACGAATATTAATAGTTAGAATTTTAATAATACTAAAATTACAAAAAGCGAAAACAATCATTTTTGCTAGCGGCCAAATTAGGTTAAAACCTATTGTTCCAAACCAACACACTTAGTTTTGGTTTGGGTTGAATTTAAAACAATTTGATTGGGTTTAACTTTGATTAGGTTTTAGTGGGTTGAATATAAATTGAGCTTTAATGGGTTGAAATGGGCTTTAAATAAAAATGGGTTAAATATGGTTTTTAAATAATTTAACTCAATATCAACCCTAAATTATTATTCCATTCTCGCATTAAATTACCAACTACTTTATTCTCTCTTTTTTTCATAATTACAAAAATATTTAATTTAAATTTTCTATATAAGGAAAATTTTCTTTTTATTAGGACTTTTAAACAAAAAATAATTACATTAGCAAAAAATTTTATTGAATTTTTTATTTTACTCCTATTTCAATTATCCTAATTAGATGTTGTTGACAAAATACACTTGATTGGAAATTTGAAGGGGTGTAAATAAATAACTAACGATATACATAAAAGGAAAAAATGTAATGAAATTTCCCTAATTCAAGAGTAAAAGTTTTGAAACGTTGTCGTCTTCCTTTTCTTTTATCTTTTTTCAATTGAATCCTAGACGTACAACTCAAGGTCAAAGCTTGAGTTGACACCTGATTCACACAAATTATGTTTTAAGTTACCATGTTTAACATTCTAAATAAACAAACAAATAAATCATAGTATCTTGTTGCAAGAAAATCATCAATATTTTCAAAATTGAACCAGACAAAAAATCAATGATGTTACTGACTATTAGTTCAATCGGTTCAACTGATGTGACATTATAATGATGTCATAATTATATTTAATTTTATAAATATATATAATATTTTAGTATTAATAAAAAATAAAATTTTCAAAAATATAGGAAAATTATTATTTGAATTTTTTTTATTTTTTTACTGATTTTTAAATTTTCTTAAAAAAAAGAAACTATTTCACAATTAGTCAACTACGAATGAATAATTTAATTAAAAGAATATTTAATATTAATTTAAGTGATTGTCCGCTTCATGCTTCAAATCCACGTAAAAATAATTTTTTTCACACTAAATATTCAACATAATTTAAGAAAAATTAAACAAAATAAAATAACAAATTAGACATAAGTATCCACATATGACTATTACTTTATTGAATTTCAAGAAAATAAATTTATATTTCAAAAAGCTATATGTCCAAAATCTTTAGATATCATCATGTTCGACCCATAATTCCTCTTTCTATTTTCATATTTTTTAAAATGTTTTTAATTTGTTATCTACAATGTAAATATTTTGTACTAAAAATTTAAAATATTTTAAATAATTATATTTTTATTTATTAAGCAAGATTATTATTTTGTATTAAAAGAAATATTATAAAATAATAAGTAAATTATAAGTATACTTAATTTAATTTGATTTTACATGATTAATAAGGATTTAATTATAATTAATTAACATATTTTAAATAAAGATAAAAAGATTATAGTTTAATAAAATAATATAACAATGCATTTAGCAAAAAAATTTACATTTTTTTTCTTCTTTGTATTAAACCTGCCCAAACCTGACCCAACCTATTTTTTACCCATAAATATAAACTCATATCCTACCCAACCCACCAATTTGGCACTACTAGTTTTTGCAATGAAGTTGTGGCTTTGTTTGGTTATATTTTGGGTGTTTCTTTGGAAAATATTTCGGGAGAGTGTGTATTGGGAGTTAAATCTAGAGAATGTGTCAACTATTTGGTTTTGTTTTGGAAAAACATGAAAAATAAAACAGTTTGTTTAGAATTATTTTGCAAAAGATAAATTTTATTGCAAATGTCAAATTAATTATTTTTTTGTTGGATTTGTAGGGTAAAAATATATTTTAAATTTAATATATATATATATATATATGTGGATGGTTGATGTATGTATATTTATATTCATAATATTGAGATATCATGTGGGGAAATGATGTATAATTAATTTAATTTTAAATTTATTTTAAAATATTTTATAATTAAAAAATTATGATATGATAATTTGATAAAATAAATAAAAGAAAAAGAAATTAAAATAATATTTAATTATAAAACTATATTCAATGATCATTAAGAAAAATAAAATTATTAAACATATTATTATGCAAGGTTAGTTAAATGAATTTTTTAAAATTTCTCTAATTAATAATATTAACAATAATTAATTAAGTAATATTTGAAATAATATTGATAATAATATTATCAATAGATTGTAATCATTAATATATTTACTAATTTAAATAATATTTGAATTAGATTTCCATTAATAATATATTTATTAGAAAATATATGAGTTGATCAAAATATTAATTATATTTTAATAAATTTGCAATTATTAATAAATTTACTGTTGAAATGAATAATTTACTATAAATTGGTAATAATTAATATAAATACTATTAAATAAAAAATCAAATGTAAATCTATAATAATTAGTATAAAAATTATTAAACAAATATTAAATTTATAAATAAAAAATAAATAAATAAAATAATAAAATTATATATTAGCTATTAAATAAAATAACTGTAATATACTTAACATATTTACTCTGTAATTAGTAAATAATACATTGAATTATAAATTAATTATTGGTAAATAGTATGTTTTATTCAAAATAAAAATAAATAAATAAAATTATATTTTTAAATATTTTCGAAAGATTATGTTAATTTATTTGATTAATACTTCATAAAATGTTTTAGATTATTTAGAAAATTATCACACTATATTTAATAATTTTTGGTTGAAAATATAACTAAATGCAAAAAAAAAAAACAAATTTTTTTAATTAGAAAAATTTTAACATTTTCATATATGTAAATATATTTGTAAATATATATACATATATGTGTGTGTGTGTAAGTGAGAGAAGTGAATTGAGAAAGTGAAAAGTGAATGAGTGTGTGAAAAGTAGAGCGAAAAAAGGAGGGAGAAGTTTGTCCTTCTATTTGTTTTTGGGGGGTATTTTGAATAGAAAAAATTGTGTTTTGGGATTGTAACTCAGGAAAATTGTTTGTTTGGTATTATTTTAGGAATAAAAAAATATTTTGAGAAAATATGATCAAACAAACCCTGTATTTGTGTATGGGAAACAAGTAAGTAAGATGCGTATAAAATAACTTAATTATGAGAAATACCTGTGGAAATGCAGCAGCTGAGCAAAGCCATTTTCCTGGGGGGAATGAGTTTTGGGTCAATCTTGACAACACAGGCAGAGTGTAGCACTGTGTACTCACTGAATGTCGAAGTGTTGAGATAATGGAAGATTGGTTTCTCATCTTTTGTCCAAAAGCGACACTTACCATCACTCTGCATTACTCTCATCATTGGATTTATGCCAAACTTTTCGCATAAATTTGTATTCGCCGATTTGCAAAAGATGCATTTCCCACACTCTCCGTGAAAAATTGGAATCACAAATTCTCCGGCTTTTACATCCGTGACTCCTTTTCCCACACTCTCAACCACCCTGCAGTTGCACCCCACGCCACGATATAATTAAATTGGTTTTAACCTAACCCACCCTCGCCCCACAGCCCCACCCCCGCTGTACATATATAAACAAAACAAAAAAGAAAGAAAGAGGGTATTCGGTTAAACTTATTTAAAAGATTTTATAAGTTCTTACATTTTATTAGATATTTTTGGAATTTATAAAATGTCATATGATATTTTTAAGACCAATTGTTAATGTGTTTGGATAAAATTAAATTTTTAGAATATTATTAATAATAATTTTGTAATTACAATATTTCAAATTAAAAAAACTTGTTAAATGCTTCAAATTAAGTTGGGCATGTCTAGGATGATGTGATGTTCAATTTCATTCATATAACATGCTCTCAAATTAAACACACGTTCGTTTACCACAAGTTGGTGTTAATTTCACAACAAGCCATTGTTTTGTATTTTAAAGAAAAAGAATCAAAATAAAAATATATTATCTTAAATGATATAATTTAATTATTTTTAATTACATTCTCTATGATATTAAATAATAAATATATCTAAATAATATAAATAACTTTAGTTGAATTTATTTATTAATCAAAATATAAAATTATAAATAGTAAAATCTAAATCTATCATTCTAACAGTATAAATTTAACAATTTTAACATATATACTCAATAATAATAAATAGACATATTTAAAATAATTTAACTAAATTTATTTAGCAAGTAAAACAGTTTTTCAAAAGAAAACTTTTTAATTTATTATTTCAGATAATATAATTTTGATAATTTTAAAATACATACTCAATAATATTAATAATAAACAATATTTAATTTAATAAAATTTATTTATTAATTAAAATAATAATATCTTTGTTGTTTCAAACCCCCTGCCCCCCCCTCCAAAACCTACCATGCATCCACAGAGACAATGAATCATGATCGGGCCAACCACGACTAGTCTAGCGATATGTCACGCCCCAGCCGAAGACACACAAGGGATCAAGACAGAAGAGGTTAATGCTGATCCAGAAGACTTTGGAACCTTATAGAACTTTGTACGTACTTGTGAAAAGTGGCAGAACTTGTGTAGAAAGTTCTAGAGATAGGTTTGGAGAATTTTAGAGTAGGGAAAAGTTCTAGATTTGTAATTTAGGTCGTAGGATTGATTCAATCTCCACTCTTGATTTGGGAGGATACTTGTATAAATAGGTAAGAGCTCATTTGCATTGTAACCAAACAGAAAGTAGAGAAAGTAGGAAGAAGTAGAAACCAAGTAGAGAAGTAGAAGGGTAAACAAGTAGTAATCAAGTAATACAAACCTCTTTGTGTTTCTCTCAAGTTTCTCTTGTGCTTAATGCTTGGCTAACTCACTTAGCACATACAACACTTATGCATTTGCAACAAGGTGAGGCTAACTTAGTTAATGTTGCAAGGGGTGAACGAGGGGTTAAGTGCTGCAATGGAGCTTGTAAAGGACAAGTCCATGATAGGTGGTATCAGAGCCCGATTAGGCATGGTGTTATGAAGAAACTAAGATGGCCAATGACAATGTTTCAATTGTAACTGAGGAGAGGGGCAGGGAGAAAGTGCCAACCCATAACAAGAAGAAGCAGTGTGATCAAAGCAAAACTCAAGACAGAGTTGCTTGGAAAGGTGTCGTTGGTGAGTTAGGTGAAAGGGTGGAATGAGTTGAGCATACTATGAGACATTGGAGGAACACGTACTCGAATAACTTGACACGTTCAAGGAAAATTTTTAAAGTTGCCTTGATGCCAGTACTTTAACTAAAGAACGGGTGGCATGAATAAAGGCCGAGGTGGATGAACGTCTAGCCCATATGGATGAGGAGATTCAGGGTATCATACAAGTACTCCAAGCAAGCATTGAGGGGATGTGTGAAAAGATCACCTTATGTCAATAGCTGGTGGTTAGCGGGCTACCACTTTGGGGATTGTCACTATGAGAGTGGACCACCCAAAGCCTAAAACATTTGATGTGAAGAGAGATGCGCAAAAGGTTGAGAACTTCTTATGGCAAATAAAGACTTACTTCAAAAGTACTGGCCTTATCGATGAATTGACCAAGGTAAGGTAGATTCTCTCTATCTCACCGATGTTGCTACATTGTGGTGGTGGAGGAAACAAGCTAATGTAGAAAGAGAAGCGAGCAGGGTTGACACTAGGGAGGATTTCAAACGAGAGTTGAAGAAGCACTTTTACCTAGAGAATGTCATGTACAAGGCCCAAAAAAAGTTGAGAGTTAAAGTAATGAATGACTATTTTGGAGTATGTCAAGAAATTCATGATGCTAGTGCTTCAGATACCCAACATGGCAGAGGAAAATTTAATGTTCTACTTCATTGACAGCATCCAAAGTTGGGCAAGACAAGAAGTGTAGTAGAGGAATGTCACGGCCCTAGATGAGGCCATTGTTGCAATCGAGTCACTTACAAAATACCAAAGAAACGTCAAACCTAACAAGTCTAAGAATGACAAGAGTAACTCGGCTAAAAATAAAGGAGAGAAGAAAGACCACAAGGGTGGCCATGACAAGTGCTCATCCAAACGAAAGGACTATAAGGACAAGAAAAAAGCATTCATACCTAAAGATGGTTTCTATATATGCAAGGGGCCACATGCAATGAAAGACTACCTAAAATTGGGTTTCTTATTGGCTATCATCGAGAAGCACTAGGTAGCGATGAATAGCGCGGAATAAGGTTTAAGCCATATTGGATCTTTGCAGTTGCTGAATACCTTTAATACCAAGGTAGTACCCAAGATATTGAGCAAGAGGCTGTTGTACATGGAAGCTAGCATCAATGGCAAGCCCGTGAAGGCAATGGTGGACACAGGAGTGACATAAAACTTTATTAATGAACAAGAGGCAAAGCATTTGGGCTTATGCATCGTGGAGAAGGATGGTTGGCTTAAAATGGTGAACACAAGTGCTAAGCTACTCAATAGCACAGCTAAAGATGTGGACATGGAGTTTGGCACCTGGAAAGGCCAAGTGGACTTCTTGATAGCATTGATGGATGACTACAAGGTTATGCTAAGGATAGACTTCTTGAGGAAAGTGAGAGCTATCCCTATGCCTTATTTCAATTTGGTGTGCATACTGGATAAGGAGGCAACGTGTATGGTTACCGCGATGAGTGCACTTCGAAGGAATGGCAAGATGCCACAATTATCGGCAATACAACTTGCTAAAGGGGTCAAGAAGAGTGAGCAGACATGCTCAACAACTAAGAAGGTGCTAGAACTAACGAACGGAGCACAAGGGGATGATGCACCACTCAAGAATGAGGAGTACAAGCCCGGTGAGACAAACACAATAGCCAATGCCCCAAGCTAAAAGGTAGAATTGGTAGTCATGAGCCTAGTTAAAGGGACCATGGTAGATACAATCAAGCAAAAATTGAAGAATGACTCGATGGCTAAGAAGCCAAAGAAATTAGCCAAGAAAGGAAAAACACAATAGTTCTGGGTAGAAGACCGTGTATGCTACACCAAAGGGCAGCACTTGTACGTACCTAAGTGGAACATCCTAAGGTGAGAGCTTATTCGAGAATGCCATGACACAAAATGGGCTGGACACCTAGGCCAAAAGAGGACTCTGGCGCTACTTAAGACAGTATACTTTTGGCCCTATATAAGGGATGAAGTCGAGGTGTACGTGTGGACATGCCTCATGTGCCAGCAAGACAAAGGCGAGAATAAGCAACCAAGGGGATTACTCAAGTCATTACTAGTTCCCAAGCGTCTATGGGAATTAATTTTCATGGACTTGATAAGTGCCCTGCCAAAGTCTAAAAGGTTTGGTTCAATCATGGTTGTGGTGGATAGGTTTTCCAAACATGCCACATACACTAGCAATGTCAATTGATGAAAAAAGTCCCAGTGCGATAAAGATGGCTAAGTTATGGAAGGAGCAAGCTGACTTAGCACATTTGAGTTTGGAAAAGACACGTAAAAAGATGATAAAATGGGCAGACAAGAGACGGCGCTCAAGGGAGTTTAAGATTAGCGATCAAGTCATGGAGAAGCTATTAACCCAACAATTCAAGGCATTGCGAGGGATGCATAAAGGCTTAGTCCACAAGTATAAGGGGCTGTTTGAGATTGTGGCACTGGTAGGTAAGGTGTCTGATCGACTTGACCTATAGAGTATGTTGAAAATTCATCCGATCTTTATGTAAGCATGTTGAAACTTTACCAAGGGGACAAAGAAGTCAAAGAGAATCACGTCGAGCACCTCCCGCTATGACAAAGTCATATGGCAAGAAATTGGAGGAAGTCTTGACGTTAAGAGTTGTGAGACGGTGAGGCATCCCAGTAAGTGTGCAGTACTTAATCAAGTGGAAGGGACTACCTGAGTTTGAGGCAACTTGAGAGGCTAAGGAGGACTTGTGGTAGTTCCAAGACCAACTAAGAAACTTTGATGCGATGAGAGCATCACTAACTTAGGTGGGGAAGGTTGCCACACTCCAACTAAAGACACGCAAAGGATCAGGACGAAAGAGGTTAATGCTGATCCAAAAGACTCTAGAACCTTGCAGAACCTCGTACATACTTGTGGAAAGTGGTAGAACTTGTGTAGAAAGTTCTAGAGAATCTAGAGAAGGAAAAAGTTCTAGATTTGTAGCCTAAGTCGTAGGATTGATTTAATCTCCACCATTGATTCAAGAGGAGAGTTGTATAAATAGGTAGGAACTCATTTACATTGTAACCAAGGAGAAAGTAGAGAAAGTAGGAAGAAGTAGAAACCAAGTAGAGAAGTAGAAGTGCAAACAAGTAGTGATCAAATAATAAAAGCCTCTTTGAGTTTCTCTCAAATCTCTCTTGTGCTTAATACTTAGCAAATTCACTTAGCATACACAACACTTGTGCATTTGCAAAAGGATGAGACTAACTTAGTTAATGTCGCAAAGGGTGATCGAGGGGTTAAGTGCCGCACAGGAGCTTGTAAAGGACAAGTCTGTGATAGATAGGCCTAGCCATGGTTGGCTGTCCAGCCATAGTGATTGGATTAGGGGGAGGGAGATAGGGTAGGGGTTATAAATATGTATGTATGAAATAAGAATATAAATTCATGTTAGTTAATATTTTAATCTAATGTATTAAAATAATATAACTAATTAAATTTTAAATTGATTTGAGAATATCAATGAAGAATAAATTCTGAATTTTTTTTAAATTACTTGTTAATATAATTTTTTAAGCATATTAATGTATATAATATATAATTATTTGACATATATATTACAAATTCAATCATTTTTTTGTTGATTTGAAAATAAAAATGCACAAAAAGATATTAGAATACAATATGCATTGAAATTAAAAAAGAATATATAGTAGTATAATAAATATAAATAAGCTCTTTCTAGGTTCTATAGGTTTAATGAAAAGTCATTGAGAAGAAAACTCAATTGAATAGGCCAATTATATGTGAAGCCATTTAATGGGTTGGAGGCTAAAATAAATAAAATTTTATTATTGGTAGCCATTATTGTAATACAAGGAATCCTCAATATATAATTAAACTTCACCATCAATTGCCTGTATCGATAACAGGTTAAATATATTTTATTATGTAGCCAACTATAATCAAAATAAAAGGATATGATTTTATTTTTCAATCCAACAATTTAGATTAAATATATTTATACAGCCTTCACATGAGGTATGTATAATTAAGTTTGCAACATAGACTGCTCCAAATAGTTAGGTGCTCCTCTATTTTTTTTAAAGGAGTTTAAAAGATTCTAAAATTTTATTTTGAAATTTTATAAATTTTTTTTAAAAAAAAATTATCAAATACTTTCTAACATGTTATAAAATATTTTTAAGAGTCTATAAACTCACCCAAACACCCTCTAATCACATAATTATAATAATATAATTTATCTGTGAGCTTCATGCAATATTCTCATCACTTCACCCTTAAATGCTCTCTCTTTTTCTTCCAAATATCAACATGAATTAATGAAAAAGCATATAGTAATTAGTGTAGACCACTATTCTTACATACCCGGAAGCCTCGTGCCCAAGAATTCGAGGAAAAGCCCTCTCAGCTTCATTCTTGAACCAAAATACATTATAAAGAGTGGCAGAAATGGTTAATCAAAATGTGCCATGTCGTGGATAGATACATATATATATATATTGCTTAGTTACAAATACATGTGTATATATACATATATATACATACCGTCCCTAGCCAAGTACCAAGATCCGAATGACAGACAGAAGTGAATAGGATCTTGATTCGGACCTCCATTTCCTTTGGAGGGTCAACCATAATTTCTTCGACCACCAGTGGCTCACCAGGGCCATAGGCCACAGCAGCTTCACGAAATTACAGTTTTCATGTAAGAAAATTCACAGGCCCATGTTCAAGAATTCGTTAAAAGAAGTTTACAAAGTTAATGAGATCGTATTGGGAGTGCATTCACAAATTAATATTGTCGTACCTTTGCAAATGATTACTTTGTTTCTTGTACTATCATTTGCATTGTGAGTGATCATCAACCCATCCATACTGGTCACGTGTGTTGTCTCTGCACTCTGAGTGTGGTTGGACGTGCAAAATATATATATATATATATACGAACGCGGGTAAAGATTCCATGTAGTAAACTTGTGGCCATAAAGAAACAATTAGTTGGATTAAATAAGTATGAAAACTTGGATTTAGCAATTATTGGGTGGTTGGAGGCTGAGTACTTTATACAGATTTAATAAAAGAAAATTCCCAAAGGATTGGTTCCTATTGTTTGTTGTTGTCCTATCCCTTTAACATTTTTTTCAGTGCAAATTTTCTTGTGTCTTGTTTCGGGTTGTATTTATCTCGTAAATATTCACATATTTTTTGTTTTTTTGAAGGAGAAGATACAAGCCTTATTACTCATGAGTTATATTTCAGGAATTGTAATGTTAGTATTATTAGAAGTTAAATTCCTCCTTTGCTCTCACTCACTGAACTGCATTTGATTTTCAATCAATTATATTTATAAAAAAAAATATTTAATACGCATGTCATATATATATATATATATATATTATTTCATAGAGTACTGGAACAAGAGACGAAACCTAAATTAAAACAGAGAATATAAAATGATTTTCCACCCATCTCACTTGTGAAATTCTTGTCTCAACTAATATTACTCAAAATATTAAGATTAATATTAATTAAGAAATTTTTTTAATTTGGCAAAACAACAATTTTCACGGTAAATAAAAATGATAAGAATTACTACTTTTATTTTTGTCACTATTAATAACAATTGGTAATCCATGCCTATAATTTTTATTAAAAAAATATTTCTAATAATTATATAATTGGCTGGTCAAAACTATTAATAAAATCCTCTATGAGCTTATTCCGGAGCTAATTAATGAGATAAATTCAAGGTTTTTCCTAGATAAGTCTGAAAAGGGAAATGATGATTCAAACCAGTAGTGACTGCATGTGTAGTTACTACTCTTCACAATGTAAAAAAATTTGAAACCTTATAATTTGCTAATTGAAAGGCTAAGTCTGCAAATTATTGTACTCGAATCAATGATTATTTGACAGAAAACGCTTCTAGTTTGAGATTTTTTTAACCAGATATTATTGTCTTATAGAATTAATGTTTGGATGGATGAAAGTGTTCAGTAAATTGCTGGGGTTGGCGCCTTCCTAACTCAGTAAGAACATTCATTTCCCAGAAAGAGAAAAGGATGGTAGGGAATGGGGACTGTGATGCCCCCCTTTTCAGATTTGATCTTGAAAAACTTTACCAAAGAAAATAATATTAGTGAAGTAAAATAAGTAATAATATAAAAATTATTATTAATAATATATATTAAGTGATAGTAACTTTTATTTTATCATTAACAATATGGCTTAATAGTAATAAAAATTAATACTTTAAATTATCAAAATTGACAATTAGTGACACACAAATAATGACAATTTTAGTAACAACAAAAGTTATCATTATAATTAATTTGTAATAAAAATTATCACTAGATTGTCACTAAAGTGTTTCGCTAATTGCCAATAATGACAATTTTAACATTGCTTTTGTCACAATTAAGTTCGTAAAACTCATTAACGTGACAAAATAAAATTTCTTTGCCACTGTATTTTACATTTTTACTTACTATTTCATAACTACGTGTGTGTGTGTGTAGTGAAAATGTATTTTGGAGGTTCATATGTAAAAAACTGAATTAATTTAATATCTTAATATTTGTGTACTTTTCACAATATGCTGGTGAAAGATCGAGGAAATATTTTTTTGAATAAGAAGATTTCATGTCCTTTTCTTTCACGTGTTCCTGTGCGTATATAACCAACTATAAACGACTAATGTAAATATAATGAATTCAAAAAATTAAGAAAGTTTTATATGGGGGAAATCTTAAAAACATATGCTTTTTGTTATCATATTTTTCTACTTGATTAGAATAATGTTAGTAAAAAAGGAATATATACTATCATTTTATGATTGTACTATGTGTGTTTTTAAAACGTACGGTAAAATTTACATTAAATACTATACTGTGGTATTATAGTAAAAGATAAATCATTACAATTTTTTATAAGGTGAACAATATAATTGAATCAAATGTAATTTTATATGAACCGTTGTAAACGTTGATGATTTACCACATGATTTTATCTTTGTTGAAGCAAATGTATGACGCTATGAAAATCTTGCAAGAATCAAAGGTTAAGATCATAAGTGATATGGGATAGCCCAACAGGCCCAACAGGCCCCTTTTTGCAAAACACACAACTCGCAAGATCCAATGTTAAACGATATAATTCAGCAGGCCCAACAGGCCCAAGATCAGAGGATCCAGCCCCCACTAAGCCCAGAGGCAAGTCACTTTGGTCGACCCGTATCGACCTCATATAAGAAGTCCCGTAGTCGACCCGTATCGACCTGAGGGCAACTTCCACAGTCTAGTGACGATAGCCCAGTGGCGAAGTTGGACTGGTCGGCTAGTATCGACCTTATATAGTAAGCCGCGCGGTCGACCCGAATCGACCTGGAGGCCATTTACGAACTCATCGTCTAAGAGCGATCGACATGAATCGACCCCCAGTTGCGGATGGGACAAGTTGAATCTTTATGTGATGATTACACGTGGTGGCAGATGTGACTACTGTGTACGGATGTAACCGCTCCCACCAACTCTGACAACTCTGCCAACAACTTTGGCAGAGCCGCGCTCCTACTGCTGGCACTACCCAGGAAAACAGGAGATCATGCCACGTGGCTCAGCCCCGAGATCTGGGCATAAATGACTATCATGCCCCAGCTATGAGAAAAGCCCAAGTGTATCTGACAAGGACACGGGGGCAATTGGATGATTCTATCAGATGATAAATAAGGCCAACACTGCCACGCTCAAGGTATTGAAACATTACTGCTTTACTACATACACTCTATACTTCCTCCATCTCACCGGAAACCTTACTTGAGCGTCGGAGAGCCTTAGCCGGGGCAACTCCGGCTAGTTCACGTTTGTTCTTGTTGCAGAACTCAAGCCCAGTATCAACTCAATCCACCGGACTTCCGGACCATTCAGCTCACTGCAGCATCAATAAGGCAAAAACATTTCACCAAAAAGGGATCTAAAATTATTAGAAATTAAGGTTTTAGAGGTGCATTAAATTAAAACCAAAGAAAAATGCATAACAAAATAGAAACTGAAGCTAAGAAAAAATATAATATTGGTGGCAAAATAATAAGTGATAATGTGTATAAATTGTCATTAATGACACATACTAAGTGACAATATTTTTTATTTTATCACTAATGATATTTTTCAGATGATAATAATTTTTGTTTTGTCACAATATGGCTCAATAGTGACAAAAATTAATATTTTAAGTTATCACCATTCATAATTAATAACACCTCTACAATAACAACTTAGTGACAATGTTATTGTTATTATAATTTGTGACAAAATTTGCATTGTCATTGAGTTGTGGTATGTCTAATTGTCAATGGTGATAATTTATGACCTATTTTTGTCACTATTTAGTTTGTCAAAATCATTAACGTAACTAAATAAAATCTTTTAGCACTTAATACATATAATCAGTGACAACTTTTAGATTATCACCTATTATTTTATCACTAATCTATTTTTTTCTTCTAGGGTGATTAGAGATGAATTTGAAGGTGAAAATATTTTCTCTTTATTCCACGAACTTCTTCTTCTTCTTATAAAATCTGTCTGTTTTTCTGCCTCTAATTTTGGTAAAAGTATATTCACGAAATCATAATTTGTACAATGAATTAGAGATGAATTTAATTATTTTATTATTTATGCATAAAAAATGTCATTAAAATGGGAATATATATA
>JACGDI010005232.1:2234627-2270250 GCA_014898725.1 Jacaranda copaia | reverse complement strand
TTTCGGTAAGACGGAGAGTATAGAGAAAGTGTATAGTGAATAGTATATTTGCAACACCTTGAGCGTGGTGGTGCTGGTAGGATTTAAATCTGATTATGGTGTGAGTTTACGCAAGTACCCTTATCAGGTGTGCTTGGGTTTTCCTCCTATCTGGGGTTTGATAGTCATTTTATGCCCAGATCTTGGGATTGTGCCATGTGGCGCAATCTCCTATTTTTCTGGGTAGTCACGTCAGTGGGTGCGCGTCTCTGCCAGAGTTGTTGGCAGAGTTGTCAGGGTTGGTGGAAGCGGTTACATCCGTAGGCAGCAGTTACATCTGTTGCCACGTGTAATCATTGCTTAAAGGTTCAACTTGTCCCATTTGCAATCGGGGGTCGATTTATGTCGACCAAGCTTAGCTGATGAGTTTGGAAGTGGCCCTCAGGTCGATACGGGTCGACCATAGGGCTTAGCATACGGGGACGATACTAGTCGATCAGTCTGACTTCGCCTCTAGGCTATCAGCATAAGACCTTGGAAGAGGCCCTCAGGTCGATACGGGTCGACCACAGGCTTAGCGTATGGGGTCGATACTAGTCGACCAGGCTGACCTGCCTCTGGGCTTAGTGGGTTGAATCTTCTGAATCAGGGCCTGTTAGGCCTACTAGATTATACCATATCACGCTGGGCCTCATGGGCTGTCCCATTTGTAGAAGGGCCCATTCGATCTGTTGGGCTATCCCATATCAGTATCTAAATTAGATAAATTTATTTAGCAAGCCAAAGATGAAAGATTTAGAGCCAAGAAGGATGTGCTTTCCTAATATGAAAGATATGAGAATCAATCTAGATGATTTTCATAAAAAAGGTAAGTCAGATTCCAGTTATTTATAGAAGGCAGATTCTAGATGAGACTTATAAATTCTCTGCAAATTAGTTAAAGATAATTTAATATGTCCATGTAGAAATGTTCTTTCCTTAAATCATTAAAACGTCATCAAATAGGAAGAAGAAAATAGAAAAAGGAAAGAAGTTGTGAGTTAATCATTCCATATATTACATTTATTGAATCTGGCCATGATGGGCATATGTTTAAGTTTAGCAACATAATATTCTGTCCATAAATAAGAGACATGATGAACTTGATTGAATATAAAGATATATTGCTAAAATATAAGGAAAGATAAGTTTTAGATAGTTCAAGATATTTTCCAAACAACATAAGACAAGTTCCAGTAGATTTCTAGGAATAATTCACATTAATTATGCAACAAATATTGTCATAATCAAAACTCTTAATCTCATGCAAAATTATCAAAGGGTTAATATGTTCAACAAAAGAAGTGTACTTTTGAGTTTGAGAGAAATAGGGTCATCGAGGAGGAAGTTAGAAAATTGCTAGAAGTAGGTTTCATAGTGGAGGTCCAAGTCACCAAGTGGTTATCAAATGTTGTGGCAGTTCCTAAGATAGGTGGGTGATGGAAAATTTGTACAAATTATGTGGATTTAAACAAAGCGTGTCCTAAAGATCTATATCCTTTACTTAGAA
Source organism: Jacaranda copaia (assembly GCA_014898725.1). Classification (NCBI taxonomy): domain Eukaryota; kingdom Viridiplantae; phylum Streptophyta; class Magnoliopsida; order Lamiales; family Bignoniaceae; genus Jacaranda; species Jacaranda copaia. The sequence goes on along the minus strand of JACGDI010005232.1, from coordinate 2,268,722 downwards.
TTGATGCATTGGTGGATTCTATTGTAGGGTACACACTTCTAAGCATTATGGATGTGTATCAAGGATATCATTAAATACATATGGCTTCGAAAGATATGAATAAAATTACCTTTGTAGTCAAGCATGAAGTATATTGTTATCGAGTTATGCCTTTTGATCTAAAAATTGCAGGTGCCACATATCAAAAACTGGTCAATAAGATGTTTTAGGAACGAATAGGTTGAACAATGGAGGCTTATATAGATGACATGTTGGTGAAGAGCATGAACAAGGAGGAGCATAATGAGCATTTAAAGGAGGCTTTCAACATAATTGCAAGTATTGATTGAAGTTAAATCCATCTAAATGCACCTTTGGAGTTAGAGGTAAAATTTTTTTAGGCTACATGGTTACTAAATGAGGGATATAAGCCAATCCAGAAAAGATAGAAGCTATTCTAAGAATGCCATCATCTAAGAATATAAGAGAGATTCAGCAACTGATGGGATGAATAGTTTACTTAGAAAGGTTCATTGCGCATGTGGTAAAGAAAAGTTTACCACTCTTTAAGAGAAATCTCAGAGATTTTGTATGGATTGAATACTGCGAACGTGCATTTTAGGGGGAAACTTTATACTTATATATGGTTGTGATAGAAGAGGTTGTTAGCTCGGCAATAGCAAAGGCCATGGATAAGCACCATAAACTTGTGTATTATATAAGCAAACTGTTGCAAGTCGTTGAGAAGAGATGCATTGAGATTGAAACATTCACCTTAACATTAGTCATGTATGCGAGAAAGTTGAGATCATACTTTCAAGCTCATCATATAGTGGTCCTGACAAAACCAGCTTTGAGAGAAATATTGCAGAAACCAAACTTATTGGGATGACTAGTGAAATGGGCGGTCAAGTTGAGTGAATTTCCCATTGAATTCTAGAGCAGAATGGCAAGGCACAGGTATTAGCTGATTTTTTAATAGAAATGGGAGAAGAAAGGATAGAATAAGGTCAAATGGAGGTGAATTTGCTCATGCTTAATTGATGGTTAGCACATGTAGATGGATTATCAATGGCTTAGAGAGGTGGGCAGAAATCTAATTTCTAAGTCCACTAGGGGATGAGTTAGATTTTGCTTTGAAACTCCAATTCCAAGTGACCAATAATGAGGTAGCATATGAGGCCATAATAATCGCGCTTAAGATGGCATTAGAGTTGAAAATTAAAGATCTTGTCATGTACACTAACTCGTAACTGATCACCAACTAATTTAATGAGGCATATCTAGCTAAGGATGAGACGATGAGAGAATACCTACAAAAGGCAAGAAATTTAATGGATCTAATGATAAAGTTTCAATTGGTATAGATATTGAGGTCAGAAAATGAAAGAGCGAACTCATTGTCAAAATTTGCCAACATGATTAGTGGGTTAGATAGTCACATCAAAGGAGCCTGCAGTTAGTGACCAAAAGATCTTTGGTAAAGAGATCATGGTCACATAATAAACACATTTGGGGGAAGATGATTGGAAAGGAAAGTTAATGACAAATTTAAAAGATATAAATCTCCCAACAGATCCAGACGCAGCTAGAAAAGTGTAAAGATAAGAATCGAGGTACATAATATGGAAAGGAAAACTATACAAAAGATCAGTCAGTGGCCCATTTTTGAGGTGCCTAAATACAGATCAAGTGGAGTTTGTCATGAGGGAGATACATGAAAGTAGTTATGGGAACTATTTGGGAGGTCGAGCATTGGCCTAAAAAATTATCAGACAAGGATACTTTTGGCCCACCTTGGTAAAAGATGCTACTAAATTTGCGGAGAAATATCAAGAAAGTTAGTTATATGCCAATTTGATACACTAGCTAACTATTGAAATGAAACCAGTAAAGATCTCATATCTTTTTGACATGTGGGGAATTGATATAGTGTGATCTTTTCCCTCAACAAAAGGCCAGAAAAGTATGCCATGGTTGTGGTTGAATGCTTCAGCATGTAGGTTAAAGCAGAAGCAGTTGTTAAGATATCAGAGACAGAAGTTATGAACTTCCTTAGGAAGAACATAGTTTGTCATTTCGAAATTCCTTAGATTCTTATTTCAAATAATAGAACATAATTCCAAAGGAAAAAGATCCTAGAATGGTGCAAAGAAATGAAAATATAATAAAACTTCATATCTATTGGGCATCCTTGGGCAAATGGTCAAACTGAGAGGACCAATAAATCTTTTTTAGATAATTTAAAAAAGAGATTAGATGGTGCAAAAGGAGCATGGGTAGATGAACTCCTGGGTATGTTATGGGCCTATAAAACTACCTTTAGGACATCCACTAGAGAAACACCTTTCCACATGGTTTACAGTTTGGAGGTTGTCGTCCCAGTAGAAATAAGGATGGAAACCTTCATGGTGCAAGAGTATGACCAGAAGGAGAATAACAAATAGCGTACTTTTGATCTAGACATCATTGAAGAAGCGGAAGACATGGCAGCTAGGAGAATCCTATTATAGAAAAGACAAATGACAAGAAGTCACAATAAAAAAGTCAAAGCTAGAAGCTTCGAGGTCAGAGATCTAGTTTTAAAAAATGTTGAAGTTTTAAAACACATCAGTTAGTTAGATCTAAAGTCAGAAGGGCCTTTTAAGGTTGTGAAGGTGATGAAAAATGGTGCTTATAGGCTGCAGACACTTGGTGGGGAAGACCTCCCACGACTATAGGGGATTCACAACTTGAAGAAGTTCTACGTATAGATGCAGTTCTCATTTCAAACTTTTTCTCTTATCTTTTGTATAATTTGGCATTAGTTAGTCATTGTAATTAAGTTTCTTATGTTACTACCTTCAATTTTGATTTTGTTCATGACAAGTAGCTGGTTTCAAGAAATAGCACACAAAGGAAAAAAGAAGGTAGAACTAATCTAAAAAAGATAACAAGAAAGACTTGGAAAAGGTTGGCAATAAAAGAGATTCATAAAGCAAAAAAAATTTCATTCATAAAGAAAAAGTCTATAAAAGATAAAAAGAAACAAAAAAGGTCGTAAGTACAACCTAAAGCTATTATCCTCAAAAGATTTGATCCAACAAACCTATAGCTAAACTTAAAAATGCAAGTCAAAAAATGGGTCACGACTTTACAAAAACTAAAGATCTTTAACAAAGTTCAACATTAAATCTTATGGACTAAAGGGATGTAATGGTAGTTCTAGAGCCCAGAATTGTACCGGATACTTTACCTCCGGGGTTCTACAACTCCTTATAAATACTCATTTGACAAATCAAGAAGAGGAATGGTAGGATAATCTTGGAGGTCGTTAGTCTTGTTAGGGTCTAGTAAGTTTACGTCGAAATCTTCTTTCAAGCCACCTAATATTTTGAATTGGCTTTGGCACTTGTAGAGACCTTTAGTGCTGGCCTTATTGCCACAATCAAAGTGAAAACTTGAGATTGCATGTAGTCTTGAACTCTAGAGTGACGAGTATCATGAAGTTTTTGTTTGAAGGACGATGATTGTTGGTAATAATCAATTCCTTTCTTTTGACCTACCTTAAATTATTTCTTTTTTCTCTACATCTAATTGAGAAGATAGATTGGTATCTTTTTTCTGGCCATCAGCTAGATCATATCAAATTTTGGAAACTTCTTTGTTCAAGGTAAAAATTTGGTCATCTTTCTCCTTCAGCGTAATATCTTTGGCTCTTGTGTTCTCCTTGAGTCTCCAAGGGAAGTTCAAAATCTCATTGCGAAGCTTCTCGATCTCAATGTTCAAATTTTCAGCTTGGGCTTCAATAATTACGTGGCATTGACGATTAAAAGTAGCAATCTATTTATAAAAATTAAACACATAAACAACATGCAGAGCTAAAAAATATGGAAACATGTAAAAAAGATAACAAGAAATAAAGTATACCTATATCAAATTCTGAGTGAGGTGTTCTTCAATAAAGCAAAAAGGGGTCGACATCAATAGAGCTTGTCCTTTCTCCTGCACGCAACTGTTATATAGGTAGTAGGACCCATCTTCTACCTCACTTGTCAAAATCTTAGAGGAGTTTACTACGGGTTGACATAGGGAAGCATTTTAGTCAGCAGATAGTCACAAGATCTCCAATCTTTAACTCAGTTGTTAAGCTCCTTTTAAAGCACTAGCATCGACAGGGGGAACATGTGTAATTTTAGGACTAACAGAGGCTTTCTCAATCTATAGATGTTTTATGTGAATGGTACAATCGCTTGAGAGAGTTGAGTAGCTATCTAGACTAGCACGAGAAGCCTCAACACCAATCTTTTCTTTGCATTTGGAATGAGCAACAATTAGTGGGACAGGCTCATTAGGTTGAGAAGAATGCTCGTGATGAATTATTTTAACTTTTTTGCCTAACAACTCAATAGAAAAGTTGTTGTTTCCATCTACATCAGTGGCGGATGGAGGAACTAATGTAAAAGAAGTAGGCGCCATAGGGGTAGGACCAACACCATGAGTGTGTTGGGGGGTTGTACTTGTCGATAACAAGTTAGTATCATCTAATGGGGCGACAAGGCCATAGCTTTTGTTTGGTGCTGAAGAGCCCTCTTTGCATTTTCACTTTTTAGCAGCTGCGATCTCTGCGTTCTTCTATCTCATCAAATTTGTGGCCATTGCCTTAAGAGCTATCATTTCTGCCAAAAAAGAAAAAAAAAGTAAGAATAGTGTTAGAAAATATGAAAATCAAAAGAAATGACTGAAAAGTACCAAGAGTTCTTATATGTTGAAGCCTAGTAGAAGAAATGTCAACTAGTTTGAGCACTTCTTTGCTAAAAAGCTTATGAAAGTCAAACCATTAAGCAGTTAGATGCTTTTCAACAAAACCTTTGATCTAAGAACACTCCTTGTTGAAAGAGAAGGTTGGTTTGTCATCTCACTATTCATAAGGAACATTCCAAGCATTGCGTGGGGGAGCCTCCATATAAAACCATTTATATGCCAAGACCTAGAAAAACACAAACGATTAGGTAGAGACTTAAAATTCTGACAAGCAATAATGTAATAGAAGCCTCGATCTCCCAAACGGGTAGAAAGGTTAACATGAAAAAGGTACCAAAAATTGACAAAGGAAGGCTCGATATTAAAATAATGCATGATAATAATAAAACTTAAGATATTATGAATGGAATTGGGAACTAACTGAGTTGGACATATACCTAATGTTCTAATAATGTTGGCCACCAATTCAGGAATAGGGAACTATAACCTAGCCTCTAATATGGGAACATGAAAAGCTAAGTAGTTAAGAGGAGGCTGATACATGTTTTACCCAGCTTGAGGCATTATTATTTTATAACTTTCAAGAATAAAGAATCTACTCCTAAGAGATGAAAAGACCTTGTTACCTGTTTTGCTAGGAGCATTCAAGGGGTCACTTGGGTTATTAGGATTGACAAAGAATAAAGGAGCATGAGATCTTAGGGAAGAAGATCCCATATTTTGGCTATGATGTGTTGGAAAAGTGCCTCATAACCAATTAGATTAGCATGTAAACTATTTTACTTGTGATATAATCTCAATTGAATGATATTCATTATATATGGCTATCTTTATTGTGCTTTATGTATATGATATTCTTCTTATTAGGAATGCGAGAGCCATGTTAGAGTGTACTAAAGTATGGTTATTTATTCAATTCTCTATGAAGAATTTGGGAAAAACATCTTACATATTAGGAATACTTATCTATAGAGATAGATTGAGGAGGATATTAGGGCTTTTCCAAACACCGTACATTGACAAAATAATAAAAAGGTTTAGTATTGAAGAATCCAAGAGGGGATTCATCTTGATGGGACACAATTTTCATCTCTCCAAGTCTATGGCCCCTAAGATTGACATCTAGAGACACAGAATGTCCCACATATTTTATGTATTCGTTGTTAGGTTTAATGTACAAGGCAGGATGTAGAACACGCTCTAAGTGTTATGAGCCACTTTCAATTCGACCCCAGTGAATGTTACTGGATGGCTATTAAAGCAATTCTTAAGTACTTGAGAAGGACTAAGAATTTTCTTTTAGCATACGGTAATAGAAAATTGAAACTCGAGGGATTTTTGGATTCTTGTTTCCAATCTGATATAGATGACCTAAAATTTACCTCTGGATTTATATTTTATCTCAATATCGGTGTAGTGAGTTGGAAGAGTTCCAAACAAGATACTATAATTGATTCAACCATAGAGACAGAATACATTATGGCTTTGAAAGCTGCAAAGGAAGATGTTTGGATGAAAAACTTCATCCAAGAGTTTGGAGGTGTTCTTAACATTACTGAGCTAGTAGTTGTCTTTTGTGACAACAATGGGGCGGTAGCGCAAGTTAAAGAGCCAAGATCTCATTAATGATCCAAACATATTTTGAGGTGATATCATTTGATTCAGGAGATATTGATAGAGGCGACATCTGAGTAAAGAGGGTTGCCTTGGAAAAGAGCATAGTAGATTCACTAACTATACCTCTAACACTAAAGGTCTTTAAAAGACATCTTAAGAAAATGAGTCTTAAAACTATGGGTGCTTGGCTTAGGACAAGTGGGAGATTATTGGAATGGTACCCCATATCTAATTAGATTGGCATATAAACTATTTCACTTATGATATAATCTTAATTGAATAATATTCATTATATAAAGCTATTTTCATCTTATGCTTATATTTACTTCATTGGCATTTAGTTAAAGCCCTTAGATTACACAAGACTACGGGAATCGATCACGCACTAGGTGGTGATCATGAAATAAGTCTTACACAATTGTGATCTTAAATCTTTCAAGTTGTAGAATCTTATAGATAGGACATCTACAATTCAGATAGACTTGTACTAACGATGCATGAATTCAAGGGTTGGACATTGCTTTATATCATGAGCAATCCATGTGAGACATAGGTACATGTTAGTAGGTGCTTTGTTAGAGAACAAGTTCACTGAAGACCAATCTAGAGAATCTACTAGATAGTCATAGTGGCAAGTTCTCTAGCTTACGCTAGTGCATATAATTATTCCTCTGACTTGAGATCCACGGTAGCCTTGTGTTTAGGTTTTTACGCTTTAACTCTTTCTTGACCACTTTGTAGGTTTTTCTAGTTGAGCTTGGGTATGAACTATTTAGACATGGAGATTTGTGAGATCTAAGTAGGATCTACTCCTTGTTATTGTGAAGGGCGAGTATATCTTCTATGTATTTTGTAATGATCGATACTAAGAAATTCTTGCACAAGGTAGTATGACAATTTGGAAACAGAGTTTTCCAAAGATGAGGTCATAAAAGGGAATCAACATTGGGAATAGAAACATAGTATCGAGGCTATTAGAGAGCTAGCAAATATCTTGCCCTAGGCCTCTTTCGAGAAATAGGAGATGGAAGAACCATATTTGCATGGCAAGCGTAGAACTAGAATGGTTTTTCAAGAGCATATTCATTCGGCTAATTAGTTAGGTTCAATGGGCTTGAGATTGAACATCGACTATGGAGATTACGTTCTCTTAAATTAATGCAGATTAATTAAATTGAGTTATTAGTTTAAATATTTTTAAACTAATGTGAATATTTTGATATTTTAAAGTCAATGAATAGCAGAAGCTAATGGGCCACGCACAAAAGCTAATTGGAAATCTTGCTTGATGAAGGAAATTTTCTAAGAGTTAGAAAATTCCACCATGACCACTTTTTGGAGGGAAAAAGTTTACGAAATTGTTGGTCATTTTGAGTTGATTAATTTTATTGTTAAATTAATCTAAATAGTTTAAGGAGTTAAATTAGACCAACTAAATTAAGGAGTTAATTTAATTGGTTTTATATGACTGCCAATTGGTCAAGTTAATTTAAGAAGTTAAGCTAATTGACTTAAAGAGTTAAGTCAAGGTTAATTAATTAACTTAAGGGGTTAATTTAATTAATATGAAGAATTAATTTGGAGGAAAAATTCAAATGACAGAGTTCATTTGGAGTGCATTAGAATTTATTTGGATGACATTTCGTGAGATAAAATGAAGATTCCAGATGAAATTCCAATACAAGTGAAGTTCACATTTCACATGCAACTTGCTTGCTTAGGTGGCACCTCATGGGAGGTGTGATGCTAGTTCCTGCTTCTATAAATAAAGAGCATGGCCGGCCACTTGTAGCTAGTTTGCATTTTAGATCTAACTGTTAGATTCTATTTTTTCCTCCAATTTTGTGTGATTCTCTCATGTGTTGAGATTTCACATTTTCTTCACATCTTCTTCCTAAATTTGGCCTTCATCCTCTCAATCCTCTCTTTATTTTTCCAACTAACCTAGGAGAGATTTGGATTTATCATTGGTGTGTGGAACATCACATTAGAGGCAAGACAATTGGATTGCTTGACTTTTGGAGATCCATTGCAGTCTAGTCAGTTTGGAGGTGTCTGTGGAGTAACTTCCAATTTTTTATTTTTGCTGAAATTTTATTGGAGCTTCCCCAAGATGTTGAGGAGGTCATGTCCATTTTTTATCAAATTTTGAGGTGATTTGACAAGGTAATTATTGCCAAGTTGCTACTCTGCTGTTGGGAGACAGTTTCAAATGTTGAAGTGTTCTTCCTCATTTCCTTGGATTTTTGAATATCCAAGGTAAGCTTGCATCCAAATTTGAAATAGAAGCATGATTAGATCCTTGGCTTCAAGTGTAGACAAGTCAATTTAGCTATTTTTGTGCTTTATTATTGGATCTTTGTGCTCCACTTGACTTCATGATGGTTGGAGGTTGAGGTGTTCAACTAAGAGCTCAGACCATTGTCACCCGGTGAAGACAATGAAGAAGAACTTCATGCCATGAGGGAATAAAATATAACAAGTATGAGAAAATTGAAGTGATTAAAATAGGGGTAAGGCGATACCTATTAGCAAAGGGTGTGTACTACGAATAGGTAGAAGGAGAGATTAGAAGGTTGAATATCTGACGATAGCTTTGAGCTCCAAGATAGACAAATAAAAACAAAAATGCCATTGGGGGATGCCATTTATAAAAGATACTTCCTAAAAAACTATGACAAATCTGAGAGAGGAGATGAAATAGACTGCCGATAATCTTAGCGACCAAGATAAAGGACTATTAGAATTTGACGGTGTTGATCAACTTCCTTATTTGTGAGTTTTCTCCTTGTAAATAATAAAGTTAGGGCGATTAATGATAAGGAAAGATTTTTTAAAAGACTAAAATACCTTTATATTTCACAATATCTATAAAAGTGCCCCCAAGGATCCGCGTCCCTTTCACGTGGGGTGACCCAATTGCCTAAGCCGTGCCTGAGTATTTGGATAATTTTATCCATATGATTTTGCCACCTGTCCAATGGAGATTTATGCCACGATAACTAAATAGTGATTCGACAACTCAGTGTTACTACAAATACCCCCTAGTTAATGCCCTTGAACTAACAAAAATGAGATAAGATCCCTACCTCGTTACACCATGTTCCTACCTCATGACCTTTTTATGGCAAGATAGCAGCCCACTCTACTGAGTACTCCATATGCTCACTCGAGCTTAAATAGCTGGTCAGTCTTTCAATCCATGACAAATACATTGACGCCATTTCTTGCGATATCATATTAATAAAAATATTTTAAAAATTTTTTATTCTCGTTCTTTAGAACAAACATAATCAGTAGAGATAATACATATTCATTGTGACACATATCATTTTTGCATGCATGAATTTAAGTTACCATAGCATCGATATTAATTATATTAATAAGTGGATTGACTTTGTGGAATTAATTTTATGAAGAATGTATGCTTCATTTGTGAATTGTGTAGGAGAAGAAAATAAAGTAGAGAAACGAAAAAAAAAAGAAAGATAATTAGTTTTTTTGTTAGATGTAAAATTTTATTTGGAACCTTCAAAGTTTCACAATTAATAAAACATTTAAGGGTATAATTTGTATAGTAGTTTTGGCACGCTTGAAGTGTGTACTAAATTTTATTGTATAAAATAAACAAAATATTCATTTATTTTTTATAAGTTACTTACTATTTAATAGTTTCAATATATTTATCTAAATTTTTTATGTTGAGTAAAAGGAAAAAATAAAAAAAAATTATTGGAGAGAAAAATATTGTAAAGATAAAAAAAAAAAGAAATACTACCTTAGTCGTTGTGAGGTTTAAAAAATAATAAGGGTATTTTAAAAAAACCACTAGTAAACATACCAAAAGAAGGTAGGAACTTTATATATAGTATCAATATTTCGATTTGGTGCTTAGGTGTGATAACCACCATCCTTGAATGTAAGAGCTTTATTGTTTTTATATAGTTTAGATACATCTTCTTTCGGCAAAAATAATCATACATAAAGTACTAATATAAAATTATATTTTTATCCCACTAACTAAATAAAAATATATCAACCTAACTTTACAATACAAAAATTTATCCTCTTAAAATAAAGTCAAACATATCATGCTCTCTCAAAATAATCTTTAACCACTCTCAAAACAAAATCAAACAATCATTATAATTTTTAGTCCCATTCTCCAAAATTTATTAAATCAAAGCACTTTTTAATTTTAATAAAATAAAATGATTTTACCTCCACGGATGAAAACAAAGTTCAATGAGCCAAAAATGAGTCTACAAAAGTTCATTCGCAAATCTGGTGAAAACATGTGACTTTATACATATAACTGACATATCTGATTGGACGTGATTAATTTGAAAATATAATCAGCTTTGATGTTCTCACAACGTCAAACAGTCTGACTACCAGTTAGACCTGAGAGACAGCTGACCACACACAAATACGAGATAGCTAGACTTCGTTCAGGCAGGTACATGTGCATCAAACATCGTACATAATTAATTACAAGGGAGAATTGCATTAAAGTTCTCAGAAGATAGATTTTCTCAAATTTCTAAATTATGTCAGTTCTTTCTAAATATTTGTTGTCACTTTCATAACCCCAACCCCTTACAGCCTGTTTGGTTTTATTTTTGAAGGTCATTTTCATTTTCAATTTTTTTTAAAATTGAAAAGTTAGTTATGAAATGAAAATAAAAATTGAGATGTATATTTGAATGAAATGTTGGAAAGTAATAATTAGATAGGTTATAGGATTGAAAAGTAAGTTAATTTATATTTTTTTATGTTTAAAAAGACTTATTTTTTAAAATATATGTATATTTTATTAATTTAAAAATAATAAGGATTGCTTTATGTCAAATCAAAATTGAATTTGATTGATGGATAATAGAATGATAGGGTAGGTTTAGAAGAGTTTTAAGAAAAAAATGTGTATTTTTTTTGGTGAAAATTTTGAGAAAGTTATAGTTTTCATTTTCCATTCCCAGACGAAAATGAAACCAAACGGGCCCTTAGTTTTCATGGTAAAGAAGTCAAGATCATCATAGAATTTTAATGAAAATCTAATATTTACTTCCGATATGATTATTTTGTAAAATAACATTACTTTAACTCTCCCAAATTGATCACAAATGCGATATCTTATCTGATCTCATATATGCAAAATATTTTGACTTATCTAATTTTCACAAATTTTTAAAATTGCATTTTATAATGTAAACATGCGACCGCATTATATATAAATCATTTTAGATAAAGATAAGCAAAAAATGCAATTGTTCTTTCCATAATTAACTTTACCATATTTTATTTTTGGTCCTTTAATTTGGCGTCATGACAATTTTGTTCTGTGTCGTCTTTCAAGTCTGACATATTTCATATGATTTCAGTAGAAATTTCGGAATTAGGAAGAAAAATCGAGGATTTTTATGATTAAATTACATGCTTATTCATATTAATAAATCATGTAACATCTTAGTTAATTACAAGTTTCTGAAAGAAATGCTACAAAATATTCTTAATAGAACAAAATTTTTGTTTCTTTATTATTTTGGGTAAAAATTTCTTTGCCGAATCTAATTTCTATAAATTTGTGCAACTTAGAGTGGAATTAATAGGTATATTGATAGACTAATTGTAAATTATTTCACTTGCTATAGCAGCAAACTTGCGGACAAATCAAATTAAAAAATTGATAACATGAGTGAAATGAGATCTGTAAGCTTGTAGTCAGCACGTAAATCCTACTATAAATTTTTATGTTACAATATTACAGAATTATTTTAAACTTAATTTAGAAATTAATAATTCATATGGCTTTAGAAATCCAGTTAAATTTTTTAAGTATTTTATAAATGTATATTAGATTATGCTAATTAAATATTTAATTACAAATTTATAATTAGATTATAGATATCTAAGTGTATATATCAGATAACTTAGTAAAATTAGATTTATAAATGTATATAACTTAGATTTTAACTTTATAATTTAATTTTACTAAAATTTTGTAAATTCAGTTAGATTTAAAAATATAATTTAAATAGATATGTGAACATATTTGCTAATATACCTCACAAATTAATTAAGTATTCGATGATGTCTAGATCTATTCCGACATGAAGGTCCAGCCACTTTAAGGTATTGTTCGTCGACATGCTTTTGGTGGGAGATTCTGTGTCTCGAAGGGTCAGAGAGGGGTAATAGTTTATAATTTATCTCGAAATGCTCTGGAAGGTGTGATAGGGGGAATATTAACTCATAAATTGTCTAAAACATTGGATTCTTTTGATGTTATCACCCTAGCTTCCCAATCAAAGAGCTTGGGAAGAGGCACATGGTCATCATTCGCACAGATAGTGCCATATCATGATTTTCAAATCTGCTGTTGACGTAAGGGCTTAACTGTGCGCGTTTCGAAGTATTGTCCTTCCCACACGCACCTGATGGGCGGTCTTGTCCTAAAAATTAAGATGCCTCAAAAAGCGAGAAAGATAAAATAATTTATAAACTCTCAATACCTTCTAATAGAGGATAATTACCCAACAAAATAATTAAGATATTCGTCCTACTAAAAATAATGGAAATTTTTTTAAAGAAACTCATAACTGAAGAGACACACGATTAATTATTAGAATAAATAGATATATAATTTAATTGTAATACACGATAGATAAGTTCAAGGTATGGAGGGATGCAAGGTACGTGCTAATATGTTTCGAGTACTGGTTAAAGAATCTCTAGTATGATTTGGATCTAATTTTATTTTATGTTTCATATCTTATCTTATTAGTAGTCTTTGTCTTTCCAAATTTGATCCAAACTAATGAAATTCTTTACAGTACTTTATCATCATTGTAAGCAGATCAACATGTCTAGTCGGCATCGTATCATCAATTTTTTCTCCAATTTAAAAAATTCCTATGAGTTTGAAATATTTAACTAAATAAAATGAAATACGCGCAAATCAAAGATACGGGCCAAAATTGCCACCATCCCAGCTTCAAGGGCCAAAACTGAAATACGTTCAAGTTCCTAAAAGATATACTTTCCATTTTTAAGAAATTAAAATTTCACATATTTTTATACTTTTATATTTTTTACCATTTTATTTATTTATTTTTTGAAAATTGATAGCGCGCTGTTGTTTCCATTACATGCATGAACAGTCAGTTGACTATCTATCCATATAAAATATTCTACTTTTAGATTGTCGACTTTAATTTAAATAAAATTGCATTTTTTTGCCATGTTGAATTTCAAATTGTCATATATATATATATATATATATATATATATTTCACAAAATCACATTTAGCTTGATACCATGATATCATTGGATATCCATATTTTAGCTGAGTTGATAATGTGGAAATGCTGAAAATTATATAGTCAAGTCACGTCACTGTATTGGGCATGCCAACGTCTACCATGTCATATCTTCATTCAAGCATACCGCATCGTTAGTTTATATCAAATTATGAATTTACGTTAAAATTAGGTTAAATGTGATAATTTTATAAAATATATACGACTAAATATTTGAAATCCACAAATGACAGAGACAAAATTTTAAAATGAATAAAGTTATGAAATGAAAAATACTATTCTACCCTCTAATTTGCAAAGCTTGCTAATGGTCATAGTATTTGCAGATGGGTAAAAAGAGAATAGTTCTGATCTAAGTCTGGATCCAATCATGGCATCCCGGACCAGAATTCTGATTCGGATCATTTGGTCATTTGAGCTTCCGCATGGTAAACATGTCTATGTAACTGCAAGATATTTCATCAGTTTTCTAGGATGAATCATACGGGGTCTGTATATATAAACATGATTTCAAGGAGGGCAATTGAATTCAAATTTTAGTGTGTGTGTTTGACCTAAAAAACAGATTTCATTTCAAATAAAAAATAGTTATATAAGAAATAAATGTAGGAGAATAATATTTCCACAAATAGTATTTAGTTATAGAATCTGCAATCTTAGCTACACAATGAATTAGTCGCTTGACTTGCACATACATTACAATTTATAATTTATGATAGAAGAGATTTACAATCTAAAATAATTCAACTTAACATACAAATAATCCTCTTTGTACCGTGAACAAATTTTAAGGTTTAGTAATTTTTAAGCAACGTTTCGGAAAAAGTGTTAAGATTTTTCTCTCAAACGTCACTTTCAGGAAAATGCGGACCATGTACTTTTATTTAGACTATAAATCCGATGATCTTTTCTTTTATGTAAGTATCTTCGGCTAGAATTATTTTAATTAATATTATGCCCGTAGGTAGGCCTAGTAAAATTCCACTTTGAAGAAAAAAGAACCCAAATTTCTCCAAGGTTTTTTTTTTTTCATTTTCCTTTTTTGTTTCAATACTAACATCTCTTGCAAATGCTCACATGCAATTCGAGTTACGTTAATACTGTCTCCACGACTAGTGCATCTAATCAATTGTTCAAATCCTAATTTGGTTGTGAAGTTTGTATTTATTTATGATGAGTTGATTCTAAGTGTTTCATTGCGTATGTTTCATTATTATAAGCGATTTCAATTTTTTTTTTAAGAAAAATGATGTTTTTTCTTTTTTAATTTTTCTTCTTGTTAATTAATTTGTTTGTTTATTGGTAAATGAGTATGGAATGATTATTTGAATTAAATTATTAAGAATTTTTTGTAATAGAATGTATAAACTATTTTTTTTTTTTTTATGTGAATTAGCGATTGTTGCACAATATTAAATATTATTTTATGCATATATCACCTTCATAGACTAAAGATAGATAGAATTTGAAAATACATATGTTCGTTATGTTACATATCAACAGTATTATATAATATTCTCATTTAAATATAAAATTTCTTTTCTATACAAGTCATAATCAATACAATTCTATAATATGAATTTAGTGTTTTTTAAAACTCGATGGAATGGTAAAGTGTAATAAAATTTGCATAAACTAAAAAATACTATTAAATTTAAATTTCTTTCTCTGTTATACCATAATAAATTAGTGTAACATAATCAAATTTTATAAGCTTCACATGAAAAAAAATATATTAAAAGAAAAAAGAAAAGTCTTACAAATTTTCAAAATGGAATTTGGTTTTTGCACTAAAGATAAATGTAGTTTGAATCTGGATTTCTAACTTTTAACAGCAAAATAGTTTTATTTCGAGAAAATGATGATTGGTTCCATTTAATGGTATATGATTGTGACTTTTAATATGGGTTGGAAAACTACAACTGGCAACCTTGATTTCTTTGAATGTTCAAAATAAGTGAAAAGGACAATTTGAGAATTATGAAAATTGGTATCATAACGACCTACTTGTGCAGGAATTTTCATTGTAATCTTTAATAGTATATTTCTATTTTAATTATACATAAAAATAAAGGGAAAATCTGTTAAAATGCATAAAATAACTTCTATTCTACTCACACAACATGCTTCCATTTTATAATAGTATAGATAACATATTGATTTATTTATTTTATTCTGTTAAAGCTTTAGTTCCTTCCATGGAGGAAATGAAAACGAAAAATAACATATAAATTGAAGAGAATTCTTTTCAAAATAAAATTTGGATTTGAAGCTTGCAAAGAGGTAATTGTTACTGCAAGTGAGTTGCACGTTTCTTTTCCCTTGCTAAAGATGCAGACTATACTACAACAAAAAAATTGACTTTTGTGACACCAAATCGGTCACAAATTCAATAAAAAAGGGATCATTGACAGTGTTAGTGACTACTCACAGCAGTCACAAAAATTCTCATCACAAATTAAAATTTGTGACTGTTGGAGCATGCGGTCACAAATTAGTGACCGCTAGTGCAGTCACTCATTTTTTAAATTCCGTTACAAAATAATTGACAAAAGAGTGAACAAGCAATCATTGATTAGTGACCGCTTAATGACTGATTTTTTTTGGGGGTGGGGGGTGTAACTGATAGTCGGTCACTAACTAGTGATCACTTAGTGACCGATTTGGTGGGGTCACTGATGGTCGGTCACTAACTAGTGATCGCTTAGAGACTGATTTGGTGATCACTAATGGTCGGTCACTGATAGTTGGTCATGTGACCAACTATTGTATTTTTTACCGATTAGTGATCGTTTTGGGGTCATTAATCTATCACATATTTATTTATTTATTTATTTATAATGATTAATTTAATATATTTATCTAACCTATTTTTTGTTCTCATTAATAACTTCTAGGAAGCCTTAAAGAGAGTCTTGCAGGTGGAACATAAACTTTTTAAGGTACAAACAAATGAGAGAAAGAGCAGGAGAAAGAGAGCTTTGGAATCTGGGGTCGTAATTGGTAAGAAAGCTGGTTCACATAGGAAATGGTAGAAAGTTCAAATTGGGACGCCAAAAAGAGGTTGTGGATTTTGTAGAGCTTTGAATCATGAGGAATCTAATTGATGGAAAAAGTTAGGAAGGTGCAAGATGTGCAGTAGCAATCAACATTTTTCCAAGGATTGTCCTGAAAACAAACGGACAACCACAAGGGCTCAATAGGGTAAAGGAAAACAAGTGATTGAAGGTTCTACTTGAGTTTTTGAATGGCAGATATCAGGTCTATTATTATCGATATGAAGGATTAGGCTAAATGATTTGGTATCCGTAGATGTGTTTGTAACAATGCATATAGGGTACTAGTAACTTCTGACCACTAGGGTGCATAGTGTTAGCTGGGTTATCTAAATGTATGGGGCGATATCCTATACTCGCTTTATCATTTTGGGTTTCAGTCTAGTGGATAATTAGCTTAGCTATTTTGACACTTTAAACCTGTGTATATACTAATGCATAACTTTAATCTAAAATATATATACATAAATTCTACCCTTGAATCTTTGGCAACAAATTTTCCTTCTTTTATTGCTACAAAATTATTGAATTTTGTTAAATTTATATCTGTCTTCTTTTACTCTTTGTAAGCCTAAGCAATTCGAAAGGGTTGAGGATTGAGGTATGAATTCACAATTCATGACCTAAGGTTTAATACTCGAGGAGTATAAGGTGTAATAGTATCCCATGGAAGCTCGAACACCTTTCTCTCCTTCTTTACTGATAAGAGCAGGTCGTAAGGGAAGGCCATTTGATTGGCGGACCAACTTATCAAGAGCTCCTAGGTGGAAAGTACCTACCTACCAATAACCTTTGCCAGACGAGAAAGTTTTAGAAACTTTTCTGGTTGACCAACCGACTATGGATCCACTGGCATGACCATCAGCCAAATGGTAGAGCAAGAGTGGCAAATCTAGTTGCCAAAAATTGAGTGCTAGAGCGAATTGGGTTAGGAATTTTAGGAGCAAGATAGAATTTGTCAAATAATAGCTTTGAGAAATTCTAAAGTTTTACCTCATTACTGAAATATCAGACAAGTGGAACATAGGGTTACGAATTGAACAATAAAATGCAATTCAAGGTTTGAAACAACTGGATGAATAAAGAAAATTTAGTTATATAAGAATGATCTCCTATACCTTGAGGAAAACTCAAGTCATAAGACAGACTATCTTGTTTATGCTTAGGACTATCGAGTTGGTGATTGATTAAATAAAATAGAGATATCATTTAAGAATGGAACGGAGAATTTCTTGTGGATAGTGAATGTATTAGTAGGTATGAATTGAAGCAATATGAGATTGACAAACACTCTAGGTTTGGGAATAAATTTTTTTTATTATGTGGTTGGCAGAAAAATAAGGGATATGTATAAGTATCACAAGGATGGGAAGCTTTGAATTTAGACATATAGACTAGTGATTTACCCCAGGAATAAGTTGAAATGTGAAGGCTCAGGCTAGAACGAGTTGGTTGAGATACTTGAGCTAATAAGAATCTAAAGGATAAAGGAGAATTGGAAGTTGGAGATTTTATTTGAGTTTTGAAGTAAAGGAAAGTTTGACCCCAACATATTCATGGTCTTATTTCTCAAATGAAATTTAAGAAACGACAAATGGATTGCTACTAAGACCTATAGGAACTAGGAGAATTTCACCAAGGAATTCATGGACAAATACATGCCTTTGATGATTAAACATGTGAAGGAAAGAGAGTCCATGATATTGATTCAAGGAAATCAGACCGTCAATTAATATGAGGTTGCTTTCAGTCGACTCAGTTAGTACATTCCCTACGTATTGGAAGATTAGAGTCTACAGGCTCGACGGTTGTATAGGGATTGTGGCAAGAACTTAGATGGGGTTTGGCCACCTGTGATGTGCCAAACTTCAATCAGGCAGTAATTAAAGTATTACAGTTGGAGTTAGGAGTAGCAAAAGCATTGTTCATGACTATACCTTGTATATTTAGTTTTGTGAATCTATAGCTAGCTATTTGGAAATGTATGACTTGTTATGAAGTCTAGTATGTTAAGTTTGAAATTGACTGCTCCTTGATGAAAATGTATGAAAGAATGAACTTGTGATAATATTAGTTGCTTATTGCAATGGTTTTGTGATATATTAAATAGTGGTATGTTCTTTATCACGGTGAAATTAGAGAATCTTTTAGGTATAGAAATGAGACGTGATGATGTGCCAAAGGATTCTCTTATCGAAAGGAAGCGTGAGATGTTCAATATTTTATGGGATCATCGAGCATGTTTTAAACTCACTATTAGGATAGCTTAACTTACTTCCTATAAGTTCGATTGTGAAAATCAGAAGAAAACTTCAAGTGACAATAGGTAATGAAATCATGATTTTTAGATTCTAGACAACTCTGGAAAAATAAAGTGGTACCATGTGCTTTAGTAAGAATGGATAGGTTGAGAAAACCCAAATAGCAAAGATTCTTAAGGATGTTGGTGAAATAAACGTCATTAGGGATTAGATGATGTTTATTGTGGTTATGGGATGAGTTAACATTTGATTGAGATAACTTAGGAATACGACCCACATATGCGCCAGTTTTTAATCGAAGTCTTCAAGTTGAAAATGAGAAATTGGGGCCCAGATTCTTCTTAGGAAGGGGGATTGTAACACCCCTATAAATTGTGATATTTTAATATTATTTTTTGAGGATTTATTTAATATTTGTGAAATTTCAAAAGTTTTGAGGGTTAAAATGCAATTTTTAAAGATGTAATTGCACTATTTATTTAATTATGAGGGGTTAATGTCTAATTTTATCAAATTGAGAGACCCAATGTGAGGTCTCATGAAATTGATGGCTAAATTGAATTTCACCAAATCGTTTTGAGCTCAATTGCATAACTTAAATTTTCCAGGGATCAAATTGCAAAATAGAAAAATTTGGCTTGATAAAACTAAGCAGCAGCATTTTTGTTCTTCATTTTCCTTCATTCTTCAACCTTTTTCTTCTCCATTTCTCTCCTTTACCGTGACCAACCACCACCCACTAACAACAACCTTTATCTCCAAACTAACACTACAGTTGAGACCACCTTCACTCCAGCTCTCTAAAAACACCACCAGGTGCGGCTGATAGTCACCGGAGATGTATGGCGGAGGAGATCGAGAGAGAGAAACTCATGATGTGCAATTGGGTCTTGGTGTTTTTGGTGTCCAACGGTGAATTTGAACGGTGCTTTGAGTAGCACTCAACAAGGAGAATCACTTGGGAGCTTTGCACGATAGTGAAACGCAACGGTAAGGGTGAAAATCGATGGCGGAGCTAAGTTAGTTTTGACACTTTAAGGTAGCAGTTGACCCATTTTTCAATGGAGAAATAAAAAACTATGGGTATTGTTGGAATGCTCTCGATGAGAGACGTCGAACAGCGGTGGTGTTGAACTTTTCGGTGGTAGCGAACAGCAGCGGCCAAGAGATAGGATTTTTGTCTTGTTCCTAGGAGCACATGCGCTCAAAGTGACTGTTGAAATTCAACTCGTTTGTGAGATATTGGTATATAACAATGATATATATGTGATTGCATGTGTGTATATAGACGTTTTGATTATCGTCAAATCTTGTATTCTCGTATATTATGATAGAAATAATCGATCAGGACACCTTTGCATAAAAATAGAACAATTTTGATCGATTTAAGCAAGCTTAGTGGATTCAAATGGTATTATTTCATATAAACTATAGATTATATAGTATATTAAGTGTAAAAGACCCTAATTTTATGTAACCATGATTTAATCAACTAAAGTTTGGATTTTCTTGGTAATTGAATTGCTATGATCAACATCAAGTATCAAAAGGATAATCACTTACCATTAAGGGTTGTTATTGGTTTGATTCTAAGCGTTAGTGATTGTTAGGGTTGAACATGGATTTTGATGTAAGGATATTTTTTTGAATAGGTGATGAAGGATTTATCCCTAAGGACCGATAAAGTTTGATTGTATCGCTGATGTGATTAAGGTGAGGATCCACCAACTTGGTGATTCTTTGAGTAAAGCAATATTATTGTGATTGAACCCTGTGTGGTTTAGTTGATCTGATACTGGACTTACTATTGTTACTATTATCGATTAACTACCAAACCCTATGAGATTCTGTTGCTTGACATCTGATTTGATTATCATTTATTGCTGCTTTTTGAATGCTGTGAGGTTTTGATGCTTGACATTCGATTTGATTATTGTTTATTGTTGCTTTTCGAACCTTGTGAGGTTTTGATGCTTGACATCCGATCTGATTATTGTTCATTGCTGCTTCTGAACCCTATGAGGTTCTATTGACTTGAATATCATTCATTAAGTATTGTTAATCGTTGAACTTGTGAATTGGTACCATTTTCAAATCATGAACTAAAACCATTTTGAATTGACTGTTCATTCTATTTTGGTACCATGAACAATTTTGTATCTCATATGTTACTGTGCCAGTCAGATTGTATCATATTGTGTTGTTAGCTGTCGCTTCCTTGATTGATTTTGATTGTCATTTTTACGTACTGGCTTTATTGAAACCATTTTGTGAAACCTATTGTTCTGCTATGTTGGCATTTGATTGATTGATTGATTGATTGATTGATCAAATTAAAAAGCATGTGTATAGGAGAACTATTGGCCAAGTGCATTGCCAAGTTGTCATGCTTGAGCTAATGTTGTTGCTAGGCTGTTATGCTTGAGCCACTGTTATTGCCGAGCTGCCATGCTCGAGCTACCAAACTAATTTTTATTGTATTGATACGGAGGCATAAGGATGTTCCTATATACATGATATATTTGATTTATTAACTTGCATATGTGTTTGGGTTTGCTATCTTTGTACTTTTATTTTGCTCTTGGAGCAATAAGATTGGAGTGGTACCCTGGTTTAGGTTGAACTGACATTTTAGGCTAACAAACCGACAGAAAAACCTCCCGTAGTAAAATGATTGAGTTAGTCAACATTGATGCCTCCCAATTGTGATTGGTTAAGATGCCTCTAAACTTCCCAGTAGGATTGGTTGAGTCAATCGATGTCGATACCTCTCGATGTAAATTAGTTGAGATGAACAGGTTATTAAGCTAATAATCTCAGCTTTTGACCTAGCATTTGCTAGTAATTCGATTTCCTTTATTGTTTTCTTTTGGCATTAGCTTGTTGTTCTTATGTTACATTGTTATTGATTGATATTTGTGAATCCTTGATGTCTAATTGGTCATGTATTGCTTTACAATATCCTCATTGAGTCCTTATGACTTACCCTCGTGCATTACTCATCTTTATTTAGATAGGTATCAGACAGGGGAATATGAGGACTAAGAAATCTGGTAGAGATGATTTGAATTGGAGCATGTTATGTATATCTATATATGATTTGGATATCATCTGATCAAGATTACAGGGATTGATATTGTGGATAGGACTGAACTTAATTGAAAAACTTTGGCATGTACATAATGTTGGTTTGTGGTGTTACTTTAAGTTAAGATATACTATTATTTATGAGGTTTTAGAATGAGAATATATGTCGTACTCCTTGTAAAGTTGACTTGAAGTTTGAAATTTTATTGCTTCCGCACTCTGAAATGATCTTTTGGTTCAATGCTAAGCTGTGACCACTTGAGCTATTAAATTTTGGGATATTGTGTAGCTTTATGAATCAAAATTAAATTTTGGAGGTATATTTTGGATTTAAATATTTGTAGAATAAATTGGAGTAGTATCTCAACCTAAAACAGGCACCTCCTAGATGGGGTGCTATAGATATAATATTTATTACTTTCTCTTTCTCTCTCAATTAATGCCTAATTAAATAATTTAAGTAATTATATTAAATATGACAATTAAGAAATGTAATTTACTTATATATATATAATATCATTATTTAATTTAAATTGTCAAGTATATACATATCCACACAAAAAGAGAAGAAACCTCTAACAAATTATTCATATTTTCATATCTAGTAGCAATATATAAAATAAACGAGAAGTAGAGTACTAAAAAAAAGGAATGAATAATATACAATGATTAAAAATTAAGTGAAAATGTAAAAATTATCACTAATAAGATCATTAGGTGATAATAATTATTCTTTTATTAATAATAATATTTAAATGATATTAACTCTTTTTTGGTCCCAAGCTTAATTCATACACTACTAAAAAAATGCCTTTTTGCGACGGATTTTGTCTTTGATCGCAATAATTTGTGATGGATTTTGCAACAGAAATTTCCATCCTAAAATTTGGCAACGGAAAAATCCGTCACAATTTTGGTAATTATTATTAAAAAAAATAAAATTTGCAATGAAAATTTCCGTTGCAAAATTTTGAAAAGTTTTTTTTTTAAAAAAATATACACATCCTATCAAATTAAAACCTATAATTACCCACAATATCAATAATTCTTTGTATTACATACTAATTATCCCAAACACTAATAGTTACATATTGTTTTACATAAAATCACAATAATTTTATAACTAAATTAAAAATTGAGCCAGTAATATAGAATTGTTCAATATATAAATCAAGCCTTAACTAAAATATAAAATTTACAAAATAATGCCAAAAAATTATCTTACAAGGCTTATACTAAATTTCAATGCCTTGAGATATCCAAACCTACAGTATTAAAATAAAAATAAAATTACAATAATGAAACATAGAAACATAAACTAAATTAATAGACAATTCAATACATGACCAAATCTTAATCGAGCACAAAATTCATAAAATATAAATTCTAATTATAATCAAATATATAATTGACAAAATATAAATCTAGCAAAACCTAATACATAATTCAATGTAAATATATAATCTAACACATGTAAATCTAATACATTATTCAATAACACCAAACATACATCTTATTAAAAATCAATATATAATTTAATATAGGTCTAACATATAATTCAAATCCTAATCGCACATATAATTTAGCAAAATTTAACACATAATTCAATATAAATGCATGATATAAACATATATAAATCCTAATAAATCAACATATAATTTAAAGTCCAACATATAACTCAAATCCTAATCAAGATATAATTCACAAAATATAAATTTAACAAAATTTAACAAATAATTCAAAGTAAATGCATAATCTTAACACATATAAATCTAATACATAATTCAATTTAATTAAACATACATCTCATCATAAACCAATATATAATTTAATATAAGTCCCACATATAACTTAAATCCTAATCACATATATAATTCACAAAATATAAATATAATAAAATCTAAAATTTAACATATAATTCAATATAAATGCATGATCTAAACACATATAAATCTAATGCATAATTCAATATAATTAAACATACATTCAACATATAATTTAATATAAGTCCAACATATAACTCAAATCCTAATCAAACATATAATTCACAACCCTACGTATGAGATGATTTAGATTAGGAAACTTATATTGTTGTTTTTGGATATGTAAATTTAGATTTTTATTTGCACAAAAATTATGAAAAGAAATAGTGGTTTTGTCTTTAGCTATATTAGTATTCATTGGCATGTTCCCAAATCGTATTCATGGGCTTCTAAAAAATATCTCTAAGAGGACAAACATATATTTACCTTCTAAAAAAAATTAATAATATTTGTAAATACATTACATAATGGTACATAAACACTCTCCCTTATGCCCATCATCATCATGTAAACAA
The DNA here is from genome assembly GCA_014898725.1 of Jacaranda copaia. Lineage (NCBI taxonomy): Eukaryota > Viridiplantae > Streptophyta > Magnoliopsida > Lamiales > Bignoniaceae > Jacaranda > Jacaranda copaia. The sequence goes on along the minus strand of JACGDI010005232.1, from coordinate 2,244,321 downwards.
TTACAAATCAATCAACAACAATTGAGAAGGTTCCACCCTTTTCCCAACAACCCATCATCCTTCGAATTTTCACCAATTCTAAACATTTCTAATGTGTTGTACTAAAAAATATATATAAAATCAAAATAAGATATGCAAATTTACCTCTAAATGTTCCGCACAACTCAATACTTACAGAAGATATCAACCACCATTGAAATAGCCTACAACATTAAGCACATGTTATAAGTGCATATATTTGCAACTTAATTCCATAAACTAAATTAAAATTTGAAAATATAATATAATTCAATATATAGTACCATAAAATTTAACTCAACCCAAAATTCTAATAAAATTTTTAATTCAAATAAAAACATAACTCTAATAAATACAACAACATTTAATATTAATATAAAATTTACCTCAAATTTTAATTAATATATAAATTATTATTTATGTTAAATCAAATTATATTACTAATAAATAAATTATTTTGAGTTTAACTAACATATAAATCAAATTTTAACTAACTTTAATAATTAACTAAAACATAATGGAGATAACAAAAACATGATCAAATATTTTAACTAAAACATAATCAAACATAATCAAATTTTAACTAAAATATAATCAAACATAATCAAAATTTAATAAAATTGTGAGAATTACCATGATTAATGGAGATAGAGAAAAATATAAATTCTCTAAACCTGAAACATTAAACAAATTACAACATTAGCATTTTCAAAAATTAAAACTAATTTTTTTTAAAAAACAAAATTCCAGATTTGACCCATGGCCACATCTGGCCGGAAGTTGGTGCGCACTAGCAGCACATTAGCATTTTTAAAAATCAAAACTAATTTTTTTTTAAATTTCATATCTAACTCGCCGCCAGAAGCTAGTGCGCACTAGCAGTAGTTGCGCACCAGTTGCTACTAGTGTGAGCCGGCAATAGTTAGTGCGCCGGCGGGCCGGCGTCAGCCCCTACCAGTAGGGTAGTTTAACATTTAAAAATATAAAGTAAAAAGAAGAAGAAGGGGAAGGGGAAGAAAAACTTTTTAACTTCAAACATTTGTGTCGGAGGGAAAATAGGAAAGGAGGGTTTTAATTTCCTCATTTGATAATTTGTGATGGATTTAAATCCATCGCAAATAATTTTTTTATTTTTTTTAGTTTTTCCTCATTGTGACATTTGCGACGGAAAAATCCGTCACAAAATACTGAAGTTTTGTGATGAACTCAAATCTGTTGCAATTTTTTAATTTTTTAATTTTTTTAATTTTGCAATGAAAAATCAGTCGCAATTTGCAATGACGGATTTTTTCTGTCGGAAAATAGCATTTTTTTAGTAGTGATAGTGATGAAAGTTTGTTAAGTTGTTATTACAATCATTTAGTTACACATGTATATAACAACTTAGTAAGAGTAATGTTCATCATAGTTTGTGATAAGAATATCTTTATTATCACTATGCATATATTATTAATTATTTATAGGAATGACTTACAAACAATTTTTGTCATTGTTATTTTTATTATTTTCTTTTGATGAAATTCAGCATTTATTTCTGCATATATACTTAATTAAACTGATAACTTGAAGCAACCAGGTCTATTTGAAATAAATGCGTCTTAATTGTACGTAGGACATTTTTAATTCTAGTTGTAGTATGCTGGAACTTATTTACTTCACATAACTTGTAAATGTACTCACGCTTCTCAATAAGAAATTAGTTTAGACTTACATGTCGGGAAAAATGTAATACATAATAATCTAATCTCTCTCTCTCTCTCTCTCTCTATATATATATATATATATAAATATATAACTATAAAAAATTTAATTTTAATAATTAACTGACAATACGTAAATTGTCAATAATGATTTTATATAATAACTAACAATAACTTTTATTTGATTATTAATGATACTTTTTAAATTACAATAACTTGGTTGTTATAATATAATTTAATAGTAACATAAATTAAATTTTAAATGGTCATTAATATTAAAAATTAGTGATACTTTACAATAAAAATTATTACTAATTATTTGTGAAAGATATTTTTATTATCAATATAAAAGTGTCATTAATTATTAATAGTAGCAATTTAAATACGCATTTTTATCATTATGCAATTTATAAAAATTATTATTATGACAGAATAAATTTCTTTAGTTACTATATATAGTTAATGATGACATTCACAATACCACTTCATATTTTATTACTACTTTTCATAATGGCTGAAATCTCTATATATAGGCTCATTAGATTAGTTGTGGAATTAATTTTAGAATTTTCTTGACGAATTAGTCTCTTGAATTTATATTATATCGAAGACTAATAAACACGTCTCAAATATCACATTTTGTAATTGCACAATTTTTTTTAAAAAAATTGTATACTCCCTAGCTACAAAATATTTTGTATATATTTGGGAAAATTATTAATTAATTAATTACCATATGTTGAATAAAGTATTAATCGAAGTTCAAATATTTCCTGACAAGAAATTAAAGAAAGATAAGATTTATGTTTTCAACCGAAATTAGGATGAGTTGCCTTTTTAACAAGAAGCCCACGAGATACTGGACATTTTAAATTTTGAAAATAACTCAGGATGGAACTCGAAACTTCCACAAAATTCATGGGCGGAAGGATTTCTTCAGTTCAAATCTATTATTTCAATATTCTCTATTTCATTTCACAAATATATGATATTTGTGTTATATATATCTTTGTAAAAATAATTAATTAAGAATCAAATATACTTAATATAAACTATAAGTTGAAATACAGAATAAAATAAAAGATGGAAAGTGGGATTCCTCCCCCATACGAATAGTTTTCTTTACAAGGAACATTTTGATTTTTGAGTTGAACTAAATGTGTCGGTTAGGATAATGCTGGCCGTGCTCTCACACTTAATGCTTACCTACAAATAGATTCTATCAACCTACAAATACAATTAATCTTCTATTAATTTCCAACCTCATTTCTCTTAAGTTCTTCGAAATTAGCATCTTTCTTTATATTACATCGATTACTATTTTTATTTTTAATAGATTTATTGACGATTCAATTCAAGCTCCGGTGGTAATTAAGTTGAAATTATCTTTTTATTTAACTTTTCTTTATTGATGAAAAAAAAATATATATATATATATATATATATTCTCATTTTTTAAGAGATTGAATATGAGGACGACTCAACTCTTGGGCACAACCATGCATCCATGCATGTCGTACGGTGAGTTAATTAAAATTCTCTTATAAACCTTCACGAAGAGTAATATCCTCATTTTTAATAGATGCAGTGATGACTCAACTTTTCGACATAAGCAAAACGCTGGTAAATTAAACTTTTCTTCATATTACGGTAAATTAATAGGAATCTTATTTTTAATAGATTTACCAATACACAACTTTATTTTACGACCTTTTTTCATAAACTGAAAATTATATTCTGGAGAATTTTTGCGCACTATTTATTCTTAAAATTTTTTGAAGCATTCTTGAATAGAACTAGCTAGCTAGAGGATAAAACAATGAAAAATGCCAAGTATATTGATTGCTATATATATGTGTGTGTGTGCGCGCGCGCGCGCGCGCACGCATGCATATTTGTTTTTCATTAGCCAATATGTAGCTTAAAAATTTTAATGAAATATCCTCTAGGAATTTTCTTATTTATGAAATTATTATTATTATTATTATTATTATTATTATTATTATTATTATTATTATTATTTGTTTGGAGTACTGTCAAACTAATTAATAAGTAGTCTTATTTGCAGCTTCTTTAAATTCTATTTTATTTTGAGTTGTTATATATGAACAAATTAATAATTAAGATATATGTGTGCCTACCTTTGATCTCATTGTATTATATAGGGATTATTTTCAAAAGAATAAATAATTAAAAGAGAAGAAACTAATAGACCAATAATCCTCCCTCATTACTTAGTCAATGTAGAATAAAATATTTACAATCTTTTGGCTCTGAATGAAGGGAAAATACAAGAACAAGATCTAAGAAGAGGATGAAGAGGAGAACATTCCATTGAGTCATTGACAACTTCTTTATCCATCTATTTTGTTCCTTTTTGACAATTCATGTAAGAAAACGAGTGTCCTATTTTTCAGAGTTGAGTCAACATCTTATGTCAAGAAGATGACTTTTCTTTTACTATTTTTAGATATACTTTAATACTTACATAATCTTTAAGAACCTTATATGATAATAATGTTAATTTCTTTTTTCATGAAATATGGCATATCATAAAAAGTTTTTACACAAAAAAAAGACTTGTCTACTTAAAACATACATGATAATAATATTTTTGTCCACTCTAGTTATCAATGATTAAATAGCTTCATGTGTGCGTCTTTGAAATAATTATAAGGTGTATATAGACAAATAATTATATATATGTATATATATATATATATTGCCTCTCTTTTTAAAAAATCTAAAGTTGGTTTTCATGTATGTGGTTTTTTGGGGTATTAGGTTTCAAGAGGTGGATGGGAGGGGAAAGTCATAATGGAAAACTTATTATTAATTATATAGTATTATAATAAAATTTAAATGTATTGAAATATTTATTTTAGAAAATTTAATAGTAAATGAATTATGCATGGAATTATCAATGCATCTGTTGTGACACAAAAACAATATTATTATAATTAATTGATGATACGATTTTGGATGTATTATTACTAATTGTCAATAGTAATTTATGCATTGTACTTGTATGTATCATTAATTATTACTAGTGTCAATTTAAACACTTCTCAATTATTTCTTTCTTCATTATTTTCTTTAATGATTAAAAAAATTTGAAATTTTACATTTCTTTGTTTTCTTTTCCTTTTCCCTATTATTTTTTTCTTATCAAAATCGTTAAACCACAAAGAAACAATAATAAAATATTAAGTGACCAAATATATGATCCAAATACGAAAACAACATATTTTCCCCAACTTATTGTTGTATCGTAAATAAACACATGCAATATATTAATAGATATATACATGTATAAGTGTGCATGGTTTTATGTGTGGAGAAGATAATTAAGGAGATCGAGGAAACTACTCTTGTTGATTTTGAAGATGGAGGTTGTCCATTTATTAACATGAAGATCCCGACCTATGCTTTCTTTCTTCCCTTTTTTTTGGGAGTGTTTTGAGAAATATTTTGAAAAAATGGTTTTAGAAAAAAATATTTGAGGAATGAGTGAAATATAAAACTATGTCTAGGTTTAGTTTTGGGAGATATTTTGTAGTACTATAGATGTCTTTTATGTAAACTTTTATTGAATTAGTTCCTCACATCAATTTCTTACATTATTACTTATTGTTATATATTATGTTGGTATAAATTAATGAATATTGAAAATATTTTTGTTATAAAGTAGTAATTGGAAGGTGTATATAAGTTATTGATTTGAATATAGATAAATATATAATAATTAATTATTAAAATATATATGTATATTGATAATTATTTTACTAAAAGTATTTTTAAAATAAAAATAAAAAAATATTTAAAGAGCAATTAAATGTATAAATTTAATGTCTGAAAGAATGATCATATTTCCCGAAAGATACCCAACATAGGCCAAGTCTTTGTGATGCGATGTCAGTAGTATTGATGTTTGTTACTAAATGCACTCCTTTTAATTCCCACCAAAAGGGTCGTTGCTCTATGACAGCCTCGACAAAATCAGCCGTAACCGAACATTTATTTCTTCAATTAATCCAACACGTATTTACATATACATAATATATATATGTATGTGTTTATATATATAATATAACACAGAAACTCGCACATATTCTAGAAAAAAAAATTGATTTGAAGTATGAAAAGATCACTTGATTTTTAAATTTAAGTTTCAGTTTATAAAAATGACAATGTCGTTTAATTATTTTGTGTTATTCGAATTGATCATGTGCTATACATTAACTTCATTTTCAAGACTTAATTTGATTTCTTCATATGCAATAATACTTAGGTCAAACAACAAAATTGAGGCCCACTGACTCAAAAAATATTGAGTTAAAGATTACACCAATATGTTAGCGCATTAATATATTTGTACAATATAATCTATGCTGATAGTTGTTATTTTTAGTTAACATTATGATGTAATAATTCCTTATGTGACAATTTGTTATAATTTTTTAAAAAATAAAATAAAATAAAATAAAACTGATATTCCTCCATAATATCAATGACGTATGTATAAATAACTTTCAGGACTCTACATATATTTTTATTCAAGTGATTAATAATTAGGTCTATTTGTGGGGCAGAACTGTGATATCTACTTCTAAATTCTAATAAAGTGGACGCAATTACCCTTTCAGCCCCTGATGTGACCACCTCCTCAGTCCTCTCCCAACCGGAAAACAATATATATATATATATATATATTTGTAATTCTTTTTAGCAATGTGATTTAGTTTCGAAAATTTTCGATATAATTCTGTTGCTAAATCCATTACCAATGAAACTATACTAGAAATTTTCATTGAAAATGTCTGGTTTTCTGGTTGTGGCTCAACAAATAAAATTTCACTGATTTCTAACCGGTTAATTATACAAGTACACCAAAATACTTGTTCTATTCCTTATTCTTGATCAAGAATGTAGGTCAAAAAAATTTGAAAATGGATACATGCCTGATGTTCAGGCAACATTGTTCTATGTTTACTGTTAAATATATAGTAATGAAAATTCTGTTGTGAATGTCCCATGAAATAATATATATGGACAATCTTGACTATGTACATGTATTTTAATTTTATTTAAATTCTTTCACTGTGACTGACAAACAAGAGCTGACGAAGGTATGTTTGTCTTCTTGTGTCCAAAAGATACGAAACGAGAGAAAGGAAGAGCCGGGGGTGGGGTGGGGGGTCAGCTAGGGGGTGGGTTGGGGTGGGGTGAGGATGGGTGGCCTTCAGGCGGTGGACCCGATTCTTCGCCGCTTATGGACACACTATGGGATGTGGGCTCAGGATGAAAGCTCTGCGATCCACCTTCCCTCCTACCATACTCTCTCTCTCTTTCTCTATATATATATACACACACAATTTGTATGTATATGTGTGTGTATATATAATTTTGCGTTCTGAATTGAATAATATTAGTTATTGTAAAAATAATCTCCCCTAAAATAGCTGTGAAAAGAAAAAGAAAGCAAAATAGGGGGGGTGGGGGTGGGGGTGGGGGTGGGGTGGGGGGACAAATGCTATGGATATGTGTTTGGTGCCTGTGGACGACACCAAACACATAGAAGACCCTAAGTAGCATCTTTTTCGAAAACCTCATTTCACAGAAAGCAAGGGTATACACAGGAAAAACAAGCATCACATCAGCTATACATGGCTTGATTTTCCTCTTTCTTTCTTTCTTTCTCTCTCCTCCTCCCTCTTCTTTCTCTATGTTGCTTCAGTTTTATTTCGGTTCAGATATATAGATGCCTTAATAATTTCCTGGTTTTGTGTAGCTTGAATTCTGAGAAGAAAAAGTTTTAATGAGAATTGAGCTGAATTTGCAAGTGGGATTTGCTAATTCTTGGATTTGTAGAGTTATATTGGTTCTTTTCAGTTGAGGATTAATTGAGCACATCAAGATTTTGAGAAGTAGTCAAAAAGATTAAGGGGTAATTCAGCATGGCAGCTTCTTCTTCATCAGCTTTTCTTGCATTGAGAGATGAAAATGAGAATCAGATGAAGCAACATCAGCAGCAGCTTATTTCCTCCTCACCAGCTGCTCAACCAGCTCAGCCACCGGCTTCTTCGATTAAGAAAAGAAGGAATCAACCTGGAAATCCAAGCAAGTATCAAAACCCTTTTTTAAATCTGCATGAAATGAGCCCAGAAAAAGACTTGAATTCTCTCAAATCTTGAATTTTGTTCACAACCCTTTTCTCCCTTTTGCTTTTTCAAGAAACTTTTTAGGAGAAAACCCAAAAACTTAATCCTCTCAAAAGTTTTCTTGAGATGGAATGGAATCTTGAAAAGAGAAGAAGTAAAACCATCCCTTTGCTGTATATATTTTAATTTCTTGAAATTTTTGTCAGCATATACATGTATGAAGTAGTCCTGCTCTTGTTTGATTCATTTTTCTATTATTAATATTCTAATAGTTTGTTTGTTGTTGGGCATGACAGATCCAGACGCAGAGGTTATTGCACTATCTCCCAAGACCCTAATGGCCACAAACAGGTTTGTTTGTGAGGTGTGCAATAAAGGGTTCCAAAGAGAGCAAAACCTCCAGCTCCACAGAAGAGGACACAACCTGCCCTGGAAGCTAAGGCAGAAGAGTACAAAAGAAGTGAAAAGAAAGGTCTATCTGTGCCCGGAGCCCACCTGCGTCCACCACGACCCTGCCCGAGCCCTCGGAGACCTCACCGGGATCAAGAAGCATTATTCAAGAAAACATGGTGAGAAAAAGTACAAGTGTGACAAGTGCTCCAAGAAGTATGCCGTCCATTCAGACTGGAAAGCCCATTCCAAAACCTGCGGCACTAGGGAGTACAGATGCGACTGCGGCACTCTTTTCTCAAGGTATGATCAAAGTCTGACCAAGCTCCTTCCGTTCTACACTATTCTATATATGCTGTCCTAATTGGCGCAATTCATAGCACCAATGAATTATAACATGAATTAGTGAAAAACATTTGATGTGATCTCATAGTACTGTTTCATGTGCTGTGAGCCAATCAGTACTAATGATTAGTCAAGTTCCTCTGATGGGATATTTCATTGGGATTCATCAAATATGGAGGAAGAAATTAAAACCAATTAGGGAAAGTGATGAGAAGGCTTCTTGGAATGGTTTTAGGGCTTAGCTAGATTCTTTTCTGAGTGATAACTGCAGATGAAAAAGTAGTTCTCATGGGGGCTAGGGAAAAAAATCTGGCTTTTCTACAGTTACAGATTATGGCTCCTCTCTCTCTCTCTCTCTCTCTCTCTCTCACACACACACACAGCCCAATTCCTTTTTTCTTGGTTTTGGAATTTTGTTTCGTTTTTCTCTTTCATTTCGTTTTGTTCTTTGGACCTTTGCCTGTCAAAAAAATGGCTCCACGTGAATTCTCTCTGGAAAACGCCATGACCTAAGAGTTTTTTGTTTCTCTCTCTTCTTGGAACATCCGTCCTTGTAACTATTACAACCTTATTTTCTTTTACCTCTTTTTTCCAGTTCACGTGGTATCTATAAGCCATGTAAAAAAAGGTTCTTAAGATACCAGGTTTGTTCTCTTGTGGGTTGGCTAGATGTGTTCACTCTGTACTTGTTGCAGGTATCCTTTTTCATGATAATGTTTTCAGTGTCCACCATCCATTTCTCTCATCAATACCCTCTCATTCCCTCTTTTCCCTAAATTATTAGGACAACTGCTGCTCCATGTTCTCCATGTTGGACCTATGTTTTTACCTCAAATAAGGACAGCACTATTCTCATCTCCTTGGTTAATTTGCTTAAAATTCAACAGCTTAATTATATATAGGCTCTCAACTTCTTATTTTTCCTTTCTTCTGGCATCTTATTACAGTACCCCCTCGTTGCTTTGTTTTGTTTCTTTAACATAGAAACTGTCCCAGATAGAGGCCCGAAGCAGTTAATTTCTGCATTTATTAATGAAGAATAAGGTTTCTTGATCAACAAAGTTAGCATTTTGTTTATCT
>JACGDI010005232.1:2223649-2234595 GCA_014898725.1 Jacaranda copaia | reverse complement strand
ATGCTGCGAGAATTACAGGAAGTTTTTCCACCTAACAGCCTCAATTATATGCCTTGTCTTTTTTCCCCTAAACTTTTAAAAATATCTTCAAAATTATCCTACCAACTATATTCTATTCTGTGAGGATTCCCTTGCTCAGGATTACACAACAAAAATGTCAACTTTTTTATAATTTTGATAGAGCACATCAGCTATACATCTGATTGTCACCTAAAACATTAATCCAAATGCACATCAAATTGAGCAACCATGTTACGTCTAGACTCAGCCTGATGAACCTCATAAGTTTTCAATCCCCATAGTAATAAAATATTTTGCATCCTTATTAAGTTTAAATCCTCTATTCCATTTCTTATTTTATTTTATGAATACATTATAAGTGTATTAAATATTTCCTTATAAAAATGATTGATTGAGAATAAGATACATTTAGTATAAATATAACAAGTTAAAATAGAAAATATAATAGAAAATAAAATAAATGATTCAAGTGTCGTACATACAATTATGATAATTATAGTAATATTATTAACTTGGTATGGATGAATATTTTCTTAATGTATACATAAATTGCTAAGCACGCACACACACACAAAAATAATAATATTTGTTGTTGCAATGTACCATAGTTGACAATAGAGCCCCACAATGGGGTCCTGAACACCATATGTCCTTGTGAGTCCAATGATAACATTATCAAAAATGCTTGATAATATTGCTGAAATCTGATTCATGACCATAGTTGGATGATTGCTTGATTGCAAGTTATTGACATTTTACATTGATATTGTAAACTTATCTAAGTTTCTTTAATTATTAGCACATCTCTAATTTCTTAGTGCAATTCTTGCAGGCGCGACAGTTTCATCACCCACCGGGCTTTCTGCGATGCACTGGCTCAGGAGAGCGCCCGGAATCTAACTCCACCATCCTTGAGCAGCATTGGCAGTCACCTATTAGGCCTCACCCAAATGTCCACTTCACAAGATCATCATCAGATTCATCAGCCTCTATCAAATCATGATATACTCAGATTGGGCGGCAGTAGCAGGCCCAGCCCACAGTTTGAAACCCTCATGGGCCCCGGATTTCGCCCCTCGGCCCGAAATCTTCCTCCTTCTCCGGCTCTATTCCTGCAGCCACAAATGCCAAACCATGAAGAAAACCAATCCCCACATGGGTTATTGCAAAACAAGCCCTCACTTCATGGACTAATGCAACTTCCCCAACTCCAGATTAACAATCCCAACAGCTCCTCTTCGTCCACAGGCAGTCCCTTTAACCTCGGCTTCTTCCCCAGCAACAGCAACAACATCGCCGGAGCCGACGGAAGCCACCATTCCGGCGGCGGAGGAGGAGAAGACCCCACCCTCTTCTCATCAGGTAATCTAATGAGCATTGCCATCCCGTCGCTTTACAGCACCTCACATGCCATTCAAAACCCAAGCGCGGCCCACATGTCAGCCACAGCACTTCTCCAAAAGGCGGCGCAATTGGGCTCAACCACGAACAACTCCGGCGCTTCCTCACTACTAAAAAGCTTCGGAAAATCCACCGCCGAACACCCATCTCTCGTCGGCGGCCATAGCTTTGGAGGGACAACTGTGTTTGGGGGGAACAACGGCAACCATCTGAATGATTTGGTAAACTCAATTGCTGGCGGCGGCAGCAGCTCATCGTCCATATTTGGCGGCGGCGCTTATAGCACTGGAAATCATGATCAGCAAGAGATTGATGAGTACAGAGGGTTCCATGATAGTAACAATAATAAGCTAGCATTTGATCATCAGCAGAACAGTAATGCAGTAGCTGGTTTTCGCAGCTTGGAGCCAGGTGGATTGACGAGGGACTTTCTTGGGGTGGGTGAGATAATGAGGAGTGTGAGAGAGCAGCAAAATGGGATGGATATCAGCTCACTGGATTCACAGGGAAAGAGTAGTGCATCTCAGAGCCAAGCTTTTGGAGGGGGGAGCTTCCAGTGAAGGATAAAAGCTTTGGGTTGAATGAGGAAAGGAAGATTATAAGATCACAGGTTTGAAAATTTTATTTGCTTTACTGCATTAATTCATTCTGTGTGGATGTTCATCGTCAAATTTCTGATAGGCTTAGGCTACTCTTACGGGAAAAAAAAAATAATAATTTTCTTTAAGACGTGTAAATATGAAAATGATAGGATTAAATTTCGGGTAAAAAGTTAGTTAATATGTAATACTTATCACTGTATTAATCAAAAAGTAAAACTTATCACATACTTTCATAGCTAAAGTAACTTAAAATTCATTACATCAAATGACATTGAAAATGTTTGCATGACCGTTGGGGAAAATAAATTTTTGATATTTCATAAAAATACAATAGATTTGTAGTCAATATATGTTACATCGTACTTATATATTGTACATTAATTATTTTAAAATTGTAGAAGTTGTCCGGGTCAAAGGATTATTTTGCTTATATAATCACGATCTAATTACTATTACTACATAAATAATTGATCATGCCTTCCGAAGAGAATTCTTCTGTTAAAATAATGCTTTAGTGTAGAGCAGAAGTTCCTTTTATGAGAATTCCACGGCTTTTTGTTCAATTTTTGTGAAGTCAAATTTTAATCAATAGAGGTCAATGAGATAGCCGTCCTTGATTCTGTTTTAATGGATTAAATCTCTTAGATTAATATGCTATATTTAAGAAAAATGGTGCTTAATCATGAGTTCATTTTTAAATAATAGCCCTAATTAATTCCCTTCAATTAGTTGCTGTTCTATTGCTTCTTGCTGTTCTAGTCATTGATTTATATAGCCTACCATCTAAATATTATTGTTTCACAAATTCAAGTTATTGTATGGTATATTAACTTTTATGCTCAAGCCAATATCTATAATTTTGATGTTGTTATAAAAATTAGTTGCCCAATTCTTCTTTCTTGAGAAAGAACAAATTCAACATCATGCAACCAACACTGTTCTTTAAATGTGTATTTCATAGTAAAGTGATCATATACGAAATTTTCATGAAACTAACTTATTAATAAATTAATAAATCACTTGAAATCGCATATTCATTACACATTCTGGAATAAATAAAGACTTTGAGCTTTAACATTAATTAATTTCTCATATGTGAAGGTATGCGTTGTGCATGCTTGAGCACAAATTGCATGATATGTTCAATTATATGGATATGCATTAAGATTTATAACATGGCATTAATATTTTGAGTATTATTTTTATGCAGGAGATCCAATTACTGGATTCAAGAAGATCGCTTTGACTTGTTTCTTCTCCATCGGGTTGACTCAAGAAGAAGTAGTACTTGTTCGTATATCTCGTTTTACATATATTGTTAGGAGGCAAACTAGAAAAAAGGGCCCAAAACTTGTTATTTTAGATTTTGTAGTGTGACTTTTTTTTTCTTTATGAACTTTTCGAAGAATAGAAAAAGAATGCAGAAGTTAACATTATAAGAGAATTAAATTAATCTGTAGACTCTAATAGATTTTGTTTTGCCTTGATGAGCAAAAATGACCTTGTTGATAATTAATTATCTTGAGTTAACATGGAGTAGGTGCCATGTTGAGGGATTAAGTTATATTTGGTTCCCTTTGGGGTTTATGGTAGTGTATGGTTGCCTTTTGTTAGGAAAAGGATCAAGAAAAGTTTAATTCTATGTTTTTTCGTTGAATTTTAATGCATGCGAAAAAATATTAAAGAAGTTACTTGTTTTAATTTGGTATTTTTGTGCTTTATATTTTAATTATATTATTTGTTGTAATCTTTTCCTCATTAGATTCAATCTAAATGATTTACGTTTTTTTATTTTCAAATTGAAATGGGTTAATTAGTTCAGAATGATGCATTTTGCAATGGTTGAGAAAATTAACCATGCATATGAAGTTAGTTATTTGTCAATAAGTTAGAAAAATTATAGAATAGATAGAGTGGAATGCATCAAAATGTGAGCTAGTTGGAGAAGAAACATAGGGGTGAATGGGTGTTCTAAGAAAAACACCAACATATGCATGCAATGTGTTACATGTGTATTATTATGATTATCTCAAAATGGAAAATAAGGATCTATATATGCATGAACGTTGATGCAGTTGAATGGGAAAGAAATTATTATATGCATCGAATATGAAAACAGTAAATGTTGTGAATAACACCTTGTTACTATTTAATATTTTTACACCCAATATATTCAAAAAATTTCTATTGAACATGCACTTTAGGTATTAATAATAAGAAATAATGCGTTTGAATGCACCATGATAGCTTCACTTAAGTACTCAGCCAGGATGGGGAAATAAATAGATTAAATATAGATGGTCTTTAAGTTATAGTGAACCAAGAATCATTTCTCTCTAAGATTTTAAAGAATCTCGAAGGATAAACTCAAGATTGATTCCATAATCTTTAAAGATTTTATTGTCCTTTATACAATGTTGTGAATCTCATATTTCTTTTTCCCAAAATTATGGTATAATCCACATGTGATGGAAAATCCATGGAAATGTACGCAGTATGATACTGTTGAATATTTTGTTTGAGATTATCTTGAAGTCAAGCCATTAACCTCAAGTGTTCAGAAGGATAAGGGCACATAGGTAGTTAAAAGTACTATCTAAGTTTGAATCTCAATCAAGGAACCGGTTCTATATAATTTAGGCCTTATCCTATAGATGGAATCAAAGGATTCGAAGCATCACTTGTGACTATACCTAGTGTATATAAATTTTGCGAACTAGTAATAAACCATATGGATATGCATGGCTTGTTATGAGATCTTAGGTGGTGTTAACGTAAATGTTCCCATTATTGGTTGTTATGTGAAGTATTATATAAGTAAGCTTGAACTCTAGAGTGACTCGTGTAAATGTCTATACTTTTGTGGGTTAGTGTTGATGACAACTGCGGACTTGAATTTATTATACATTCTTGGGATATGTAATTTTGCTGAACTTTCTGGTTTGTATCTACCTGGGCTATAAGACCTTGATACTGATGACATCATAAATTCTAGGTCAGTAACATCCTTTAAGCTAATACAACTAGGATGAGTAGTAGATTGTGATATTTGGGTGTATGAATTGTCACACTACTTCAAGGATGTTAAGTTTGAATATAGTCACTTTTGATGTAAGTACCCCATGAGTGGAAATCTATGGTACTAATGATTGTATGCACGTAATGGCGACTGTTAAGTATCTTTAAATAATCACATAGTAACCTCTCTATTGTTTATAAATATTTTAGGTTGAACAGTGTAAGTTAAATTGATTTAAGCTGTCCTTTCGAACTAAAATTTTGATATGCCGAAAACTTATGCAAGTTGAAAGTATTGGTCGGATGCAAATGCAGTCACTTGGATCACTATAAATGGTCATGAATAGATTTTAGCGTTATGTAGAGAACCTTTTAGTGGGAAATGTATAAGAAAAAATAGATGCTAGCAACAACCCCCTTATGTCAATTTTAAGAAAAGATCTTGAAGTAAACAAGTTGGATATGGAATCTAATAGAGATGACATGATGCTTTTATGGTTTATTGATAACCTCAACTAGGTCGATGAGATTTGGATAGAATTTGAGGAGACATAGGGTGGGAATTAGATTCTAATGAAACTATATCTCTATAGGTTAATAATAAAAGCGGCTTTTGTAAGATAGTGATAAACACAACTAACCCAATAATTTTGAAGGTATTGTAAAAAACTTCATGGAAAGGACTTCAGGTAAATTCTTGGGCTTCTTATACGGAGGTTTATGAAAGAATTAGCAATTAGAATACCAGAACTTATGGGACAAGAATAGGAATTAGAAAAGCCTCATTGAATATGGGATCATGACACTTAGCTTTATATATATATTAATTTGCCCAAGACAAAGGTGTATAGTTTATCTTAAGATTGAACTCAGTTGAACTATTCTTAGTCATAAGTCAATGGAGAAAGCATTTTGGGAATTACCTCTCGTTTGTAATGCAAATACTAGGAATTGATATAATGTCATTTGGCTGGTCAGAATCCCACCATAATTGCAAATATGAGAGATAGGATATTTGATTTATTAGATCGGGCTCTAGTAAATCTATACATGATAGTTGGTGGATTTGGAATTTAGGAAAAAGTCATGCTACATTCATACTTGGTGTTATAGATATTCACAGGAACATCAATTATGCATTAAATTAATCGACTATCGATTAGGGAAAAAAACACATTTAAAGGTACGTGACATCACAAAGGATCATCAGGATAGTCTTACTAAGATCAAGATTGGTTGATCGAAAAGAGCTAAAACATAATTGTGTTAGAGGTGCGAAGCGCATTAGACCTTATCAAATTGATGATAAAGGTGTACTTAAGATTTTCTTACCATAATAAGTTCATTGATTAATTTAGTTAAAAAAAGTGGTGGTCTTAAAGGACAAGAAGGAATAGAAGGATTGTAAGGAATCTAAGTCATGAGTTTTAGGGTAAACCAATCTTTACATTTTAAGATACAAAACCCATGATTCTTTGGGAGGAAATGGAACCTTGATCATACCAAAGATAAGGGCATGGTGAGCTGAAGAAGATTGAAGGATATGTCGTGAATATATATTTCTTAGGCTTTGACAACACATATCCAATATGATCTTGTAAGATCATGGATCCATTGATCAAAATAATTGAGAAATGAGCTAGTCTCTGAATACATAGCGAGGTGTGGAAAATTTTGAGGATTAAAAAGGGGTAGATTAATCCTGGACGTAGTTTTACCCTTCCTTCGGAACCCTAAGGAAATATCAAATATACTTGTGGTTAAGGTGAATATGGGATCATACAGGAGCAAATGATTTTGAGATGTAAGGCAGAGGGTCTTGTTAGACATGGGACATAGGAAATAACTTGAAACATTTGATAAAGTATGAAGACTCAAGTGAATATGAGCAACCAAGAAGCTCATAGTAGTAATTTCCACTAAGAAGAATTCCTATCTTCATGGCAAATAGGAAATACTCAAAATGGGAGGGAGAGTATGTGGAACTAATTGAGCTGGAAGGAGTAGACATCCTCAACAAAATTTTCCTTGAGAATAGCCAAATGATATATGATGGCACTATGAGACCATTCATATTTCAGATAAGAATTTGGGGACCAGATTCTCTTAAGTGGGGAGAGTGTAACACCCCAAAATTTAAAATAATAAAGGATTACAAAATGTGAAATTGATAAATTTAGCTCGATTAATTTTGGATTAATTTAATTACAGCTTAGAATTAAATATTTATAATCGAGGGTTTGGATGGCAAATAAAAGAAGAACTTGATTGCCCAAAATTATAAGGTTATGGGGTTAATGTGAATAAATCCAAAGTTTGAGGACCTTAAAATAAACTAGTTGGACCTAATTGCCCAAAAACAAAAATCTTAGGGGCCAATGTGTAAGAGTTGAAAGTTGGAAGGCTTAATTGAAATCTAGGGACCAAATTGTGAGGCTGTTAAAAGTTTTGGGGTGAAAAGTGGGACAGTTAGAAAATTTGGGGTTGAATTAAAAGGGCTAAAAATACATTTATATATATAAGATTGAGGACAGAATTTCCTCAAATTCTTAAAAATAGCCTGAGAGCTTCCCTATCAATGAATCATTGGAAAATGACCATGAAACTTGAAACTAAAACCATGGTTGGCTTCCTCTAGCTAAGAGGAGCACAACCATACCAACCTTAACCAAAAACAATCGGTGAAATGGTTGGAATAAGGAGACCGATGGTGATGGGCGGTGGGTGTGATGGTTTTGAGCTTTCTGATGATGGGTTCCAGGTAGGCTTATGTGGGTCTTGGTCGGAATTTCATGGGCAAGCTTTTGGTGATGCCAATTTGGGTTTTAATTGGTGGTAACGAAAGGATTTGAGGTGGTGGCACGCTGCAGTGAGAAGGGTTTGCTATGGCTTCAATCGACCAATTGACTAGCTTATTGTGGTTGGAATTGGAAATTATTTTGGGGGTTTTACTCCTGGAATTGAGACACATATGGTGGTAGGGTTAGTTCAGTCTCTGGTAGTAGTGCATGGTGGCGGTCTCTGGGCAATTTGCTCAGAATTCAATTTCGAACTTATCTAGGCTATTTTTGACTGATAATTAGATTTTGTTTGACCTAATTTGGGTAATTATCAATAATCAAATTTTTATTCAATTAATTTGTTAAATGTAACTGAATTTTTAGATCAAAATCTAGTTATGACATGAACCAAGACCATTAAACTATAGTTTAGCCCAAGTTATGGATTAATCCTATTAAATCAAAATTATTAGATTATAGTTTCACTCATATCGTTGATTTAATTTTATAAATGTTGCGCCATTAATTGTAAGATTCAAACTTGGCAAATTAAGAAGGATAGCTTTATATTTATATTCGTAGGCCTAGTAACATGATATGTTATAAACTAAATAGGATTATATCCAAATCTAAATTTTAAGTTATGTGAATGTTGGGATGAAAATAACTTATCAGATTGCAGTTGAGACCTTTTGTAAGATTTTAGCAACCATTTTACCGACATGTTGAGTTAAGGAATATGATAAGCAATTGTCTTGCATTTCTGTATGACATGGAATTTGAGAATTATGATTGAACAATTAGAGTGATTGAGGAACTTGAGGAGAATATTTAAGTGTATTAAGAATTATGATTCAGATACCATTATCAATGTTGGGTTTAAATTATTTACTTTGAACTTTAAATCAATTAGGAAGCAAGGTTATGAACTGTTTACACATTTAAGAATTATCAGGACCATGTCAAAATACCTTTAAGTTGATAAAAATGTTTGTTATATTTATAGTTGAGAATCAGAGGATTAATAGAATGATAACTCAAAGTTATCTTATGACAATTCTTGGGCTGACTAGAAAGCCAAGACTTGAGCGACCATGAGTAAGAATTCCTCTGCATTTATCAGGTGAGTTTATACTCAATAGTATAAGCTTCTTTACTGAGGAAAGAATATATATATATATATATATATTTATTACAATATCATGTTCATTTGCTTTTTTTATCTCTATGTTAAAAATATTACTCCACATCGCCCTTTCATATTGAGCGATTCTGTTGTCTTTAATTGATATTGCTTTATCTTAAATTAGCGATTATGTTGAGGAAGTTGAAAATAATTTTAAAATATATATGTTTTATTGCCATGTCTTTTTGGAAACCAGCCTGGTGCTAAGTTAGTTTTATGGTAACATGGCGACTTGATTTGGGATGTGAAATATTGTTGAGCATTGATTGCTGGTCATTGATATTGAATTGATTACTGATACCCTTGGGGGTGGGCCTTGGAATCAGTACTGAAAGATGACCGAGCAGTATGGATCAATGGTGGCTAGTCTTCGGCCGATACCCTATTACGGTTATTTTGTTTCCTAGTCAGTTGGAGGTAACTGTCTGCGAGCGGGATAAGGTATATAGCTGGCCATGCCATATGTTTGTGAATATCTGAGCCGTTACTTGAGCTGGAGGAATAAGGGTTTTTGTAGTTTTGAAAGTGGAGAGACAAGGTATGAGAACTACCAACAGCATATTTTGTAAAGGTATTATGGATTTCATCTTTAGTGTTATTTAATCTTGTCTTTTGTTCCTTGCCTGTATCCTCTATTCGATTTCTCAACTTAATGCTTATGTTTTGAAACCTTAGTGAGAGATAGTAAATTTGGTGAAGTCTATAGGATGGTGATGGGATGGATCATTCTTAAATTTTAAATAAACCTTTTCTCATAATTTCTGAAAATATTTATACTTCAACCTACCTCTACTATTTGTGAAATTGTTACCTTATTGTTATGGCTAAATTATCTCACTAAGTCATTTGGACTTAAGTTGTGTTGTTGTTTCTTTCATTTTTTACCTTAGATAGAATAACGCAATAAAGATAGACTGACCCAAGCAACACATGAGGTAATGAGGGTGATAGAAGTGCTAAGTGCCATTCAGGATATTTTGATTAAGAACTCAACACCAGATAAATATTGTTGTAGAAGTTAATTACTTTAAAGATTTTGAGGAGTGTATTTTCTATTATGGTAAGAGAGGTGGTATAAGATAGGTAGCACCTTGGTCGGAAGCAAGCGCCTCCCGGCTGGGGTGTTACATAACTATATCATTTTAGATATATTTATTATTTTAATATTATAATATATATAATTCCAAATTATAAAATTATGTTATCTAATATAATAGATTTTTTTAAATATCTGTTTATTATTTTTTTAAAATATTCACAAAGCAATTAATGTACTAAAATTGTAGAATGCGGATCAACAAGTTGTTGTACAATTAATAAGGGTAGTATTGTAGAAAAATATATGTCATTTAATTTAGTGATACTTCATCTAAGGTAAATATACTACAAGAAGAACTAATTTTGCACACTAAAATTGAAGCAACAAACTACACATGTTATATCTTCCTTTCTTTTTTCCCTTTTTTTTCTTCCTTACTTCGCACATTTTTTTTCTTGTCAAAGGCTTCAACCCTTGTTTCTTCAACTATTAGGTGATGGCTGCTCAATCTAGGGATGCATATGAATCATGCTAGATCGCCTGTCTTACAAGCCAATCTCAAGCTAGCTTTACTCGAGCTCGAGCATTAATGGAATATAGAGGCACTGTTGCCCTACCGCTACTACATTGGTTCTACTGAGGACTGTAGAGGTTTAATGGTAGAGGATTTGTGCTTAAGAGTTTGTCTGAAGAAAGAACTGATGTAGCAAGATTCATGACCATCTAAACTCCACTCTACATGCTTAGGTTGTTGTTCCTTTACTCAACTAGTGCTTATGTTTCTGTTTCTATTTTTGTTTTCTAAAAAAGTAAGTTCTATTGCTTATATTTCTATTTCCTTTTTTCATCTTTCAGGTAGGAGCCAAAGCTACTATCTTGTCAAATTGTTGCTTTCAGGG
>JACGDI010005232.1:2117407-2223409 GCA_014898725.1 Jacaranda copaia | reverse complement strand
ATATATATATATATATATATATATTCGTGTATTTGTATAAGACTGGAAGAGTTTTTCATCAATGTTGAATAGAGGGAATAAAGTAAACAATGTAGAAACAATGTTTGAATTTGTTGAAGTTGGCTTAGGAGGAAAGCTGCTACTGTTGCTTTAAGCATTACTTTTTAATGGAAGAAACTTCGTTGATTTACTTTTTGGAATGCACTTATCTCTAGGATTAAGCAAATGATTACAGTTGCTCCCTACCTTGTAGTGTTTAAGTGGTTGCCAAATTAGAATTAATTAGTTTTAATTTGGAGATTGAAAGCATTCAATTATTAAGTAATTATTAACCTCCCATTGTCAAATAAGACACTAAAGCTTTGGAACAATATAAGAATAAAAGTCAACATGACATTTGTTTGTTCTCTTTTTTATTCAATATATTTTGGGAAATGGGGAGGTTCAGATGATGCATGCCTTTACTTGCTATAAGTCCTTGTTCTCTAATTATTTATCCTTCAAAACTTTGTGTTGTGAGAGTTCGTTCAAAATTTTTATCCTACTTGTTAAAGGTTTCTCTAGGTTATATGACTTCTATCAAATCCACCATCTTCTTGTAGTGATGGATAATTATTTGATGAAATAATTTTCCATCACTACAAGTTATCACTCTTTCATTAAAATATCACTTTTAATTCTATAAGTAAATATTTTTCAATCATTGATCTAAACACATGTTATTTTCATGTAAGAATTAATAACCAAATAACATCAAGTATTGAAATATAAAAATATGGAGATTAAGCTCCTTAAAATAAGGATATGATTCACATAATTTCAAACTTAATTATGCATTGCATATATGGATAAAAGTTGGATAGATGAGAAAGATAGATTTAGTTTGAAGTTCAGTGCTGGCGTAGACTCATTTATTGAGTTTGCAAGGGAGAATACAATTGACTTAGACAATCAAATTTTATGTCCATGCAATACATGACAAAATGTTAAAGGAAAAAGTCTTGTTGAGGTTAAGAGAGATTTGATCATAAATGATTTTTATGCATACTATCAACATTAGACATACCATGGGAACATGAATCAAATCAACCTACTTTTTATAGTCCAAGTACTCATAGTAGTGGGTCCTCTTGAAAATTATAGTATGTGGTCATGTCAAGAATGGGATGATTGTGATAGTGATGGGAATGATGAACAACCTAAAATGATAGGGAAAATTAGAGATGTAGAATTTTCTAAAGCATATTCTTATTCAAACGAACAAAATTTTGAAAGGCTACTTCATGATGCCACTCTTGAACTATACCCTGGTTGCAAGAACTATTTTTTGTTGAACTTTATTGTGATGCATATCAAAGTAATGAATAGAATATCTGATAAAGCAATAAACATAATACTTGAATTGTTCAAAGATGTCCTACCAGAAAGAAATGGGGTTTCAAAAAATCTTTACATGGCTAGAAAACTACTTTCAGGAATAGGATTTGGGTACAAAAAAATAGATGCATGCAGATATGATTGTGCTTTATTTTGGAAAGAAAATGAAAATGAAACATGTTGTCCCATTTGTAAAGAGCCTCATTAGAAACTTCATGAAAGGAAAAGAAAACAAATTCCCCCAAAGGTGTTGTGGTACTTTCTTTTGACTTCAAGGCTCCAAAGAATTTATATGTGTTCTAAAACTGCTTCTAATATACGGTGGCATGCTGAGACACATTTGGATATCGAAGAAAGTAAGAGCCATCTTGTAGATTCACTTGCTTGGAAGGAATTTGATCTTCAATATCCAGATTTTACCTCAGATCTATGCAATGTTAGACTTGGTCTTGCTATAGATGGGTTCAATCCTTTTGGAAACATGAGCAATTCATACAGTATGTGATCTATTGTAGTCATTCCATATAATATGCCATTATACAAAGGCATGAAAGATGACTTTTTTATAATACCTTTGCTTATCTCTAGTCCTCAGGCTCCTGGAAAGGGTATTGATATTTATCTTAGACCACAAATAGAAACGTTAAAAGAATTATGGGAAGGGGTCCAGATATATAATGTCTCTATTAAGCAATCTCTCCAAATGTGTGCAGCAATTGTGTGGATAATTAATGATTTTCCTACATTCAGTAATTTGGCAGGATGGACCACAAAAGGATACACAACATGTCCTCGTTGTCTCTATGACATGGATTCAAGAAAGATTCAAAGTAAGATATGCTACATAGGTCATCATCGTTACTTGGATAATGCTTACCCCTTTCGCAGGAGCAAATTATTTGATGATAAGATAGAATATCATTCCACACCTCTTGAATGGATTGGGGTTAAAGTACTTCTACACTTGAACAACATCAAGCATATGTTTGACACACTTGGGAAACACCAAAGTAATCGAAAGAGAAA
Organism: Jacaranda copaia; assembly: GCA_014898725.1. Lineage (NCBI taxonomy): Eukaryota > Viridiplantae > Streptophyta > Magnoliopsida > Lamiales > Bignoniaceae > Jacaranda > Jacaranda copaia. The sequence goes on along the minus strand of JACGDI010005232.1, from coordinate 2,221,006 downwards.
AAGAAGCATGGAGGAAAGGAGTTGGGTAAAGAAAGTATCTTTTTTGAGTTGCCTTATTGGTATAAACTTAAAATTCAACATAATATGGATATCATGCATGTGGAGAAGAACATTTGTGGTAGTATGTTAGGGACATTACTAAACATCGATGGGAAAATAAAAGACATAGAAAAGGCATGAGAAGACTTGCATGATCTTGATATAAGAAAGGAGTTACACTTACAAAGACGTGGAAATGTGACAATAAAACCTAAGGCATGTTACAACCTTTCATCTACAGAGAAAAAGGTCTTCTGTGATTTCCTAAGATTTGTCAAGTTCCATGATGGATATGCTGTAAATATTACTATATGTGTAAAAGATTGAAGGATATCCAAGTTAAAAACACATGATTACCACATACTCTTACAGCATTTGATACCTGCAAGCATTCACGGATGTCTTCATAAAGATGTAAATGAAGTGTTATTTGAATTGGGTGAATTCTTTAGCATCTTATGTTCAAAGACACTAAGAATTGTTAACATTGAGAATATGGAGATAAATATTCCTCTTATTTTAGCAAGTTAGAGAAAATATTTCCTCCTACATTCTTCGATATCATGGTCCACCTAGCAATTCACCTATCTTAAGAGTCAAAAACTGTTGGTTTGGTTCATTCTTGTTGGATGTATCCCGTCGAAAGGTAAAAGGAATCCTATGCTTTTATCACAAACAAAAATTCCTATTCAAATAAATCCAAAAATAGGGTATTAACAAAGCTTCTTTATGTAACATCTTATTTTAGGTTTCTTAAATCTCTTAGGGGTTATGTGCGCAACAAAGCTCAACCTGAAAGCTCTATTGCTGAAGGATACATAGTGAAAGAGTGTTTAACATTCATATCAATATATTGAATGACATTGAGAAAAGGTCTAAAAGGGTCGCAAGAAACAATGATGGTGTTGACCAACCAAATAAATGCAAGCTTTCCATCTTTGCATTAAAAGTTCATCAATTTGGACCCCTTAAACATGTTGTTCCACTATCCCAAAAGCAGCTTAAGGTAGCCCACAATTTTATATTAAATAACTGCAATGAAGTCGATCCCTATAAAGGGTTAGGCAAAATTCATCTTAAGCTTGTCATATAATATTTTGGACTTAATACTTCTCATAACCTAAGAAAATTATATGATTTAGAAAGCACTTGGAGGAATTGAAGAGGCTCAAGATATTCAAAAAACATGTCAAGAAGAATTCTATTGCTAGTTTAGGGAGCATGTGAGTTGTAAATTATACCAATACTAGTTTAAATTTGAATTGTACTAGCACTCACCATTCTACATCTATATTTATTTGTAGATCAATAATGTCTATCACCAACACCCTAAGCAAGTTTCTAAAGAATTGTGGTCATTGGCAAATAGTTCTCAATCGTACTTAACAAAGTTTTATTTTAGTTATTGTGTCAATGAAGTTTGATTTCATGCAAAAGATCGAGATGATCGTTGAACCACACAAAATAGTGGATTGATTGTAGAGGGGGAGCACGATAATGAGATGGTAGAGTTCTATGGCTTCTTAATTGAAGTATTAAAGCTCACATATCTTTATGGATACAAAGTGGTGTTATTTCAGTATGAGTGGTTCAATACTGGTAGCAAAACTATAATAAGACAGGATAAGCTTTTGTCATTATTGATATAAGATCTCAACAGTACAAAGATGATCCATTCGTGTTGCTAAACCAAATGCAACAAGCTTTCTACATCTATGACACTAAGTTTGGTGATAATTGGCGAATTGTGCAACGTATACACCATAGGCATCTTTGGAATCTTCCTGAACATGAACTACCAAATGTGTTAGATAAGAGTAATGTTGAATTGAGGGGTCAGATTGATGCGTTTCAGTGTCATGATTCAAATTGGGATGCAACTGTTTTGGCAAATGATGACATTGATTTGAACTATTAAGCTAGAGAAGATATTTAACCTGATGTTATAGATGAAGATGTTCTAAATGGCATTGGAGAGCATGGATATGTTGTCGAATTTGATTCATGTGATGAGGAAGATAAAATATTAAATCAACATTTTGATGAAGATGAAGATGATATTCATACTTCCTCATGAAAAGTAAGCTACAAAAACAACCATTTAATTTAACGTAACATAGGTTCAAATGTTATACATTCAATAGAATTATTTACGTAAGTATTTGTCAACATAGTTGCATTTATTTATATTATTTGACTTTCATGCAATATAAAATATACTTCTTTTGTTCATTTTCACACTAACTTGAGTCTCAGTCATGTTATATACATGTTGTGAAATGCTATTAAATGTTATGTATTGCATTTTATTGTTTAAATTCTCAAACTATAAATGTTTTGTTTTGTTGAATTTCAAATTTAATAGAATATTATTCTTACATTCCTAAATTTGCAATTTTGTTTAAATACTTTTGTTGCAATGTTGATCTCGTTCTACTTATTTTCTTTGATGTTACTGTTGAAATGATCAATTTATTTTGTTTTTTTTTTATTTTTTGCAATAAAAAGGAATTGTGTTGCATCATTCAATAACTAGGAATGCTCCATTAACAATGAATGAAGACACTCAAAATCCTTCAACCACAAAAACTGCTACTCCCACACCTTTGTGCAAATCTCCACATTTCACTACAAATCAACTTTCAACGTTTGATGTGCCCACAACCAAGAGTTCCACTGGTATAAGTAAGAAGTTGTTTTCTCTACCTTCAAACAATTGTAAATCCTTCCATATCTCCATATTTGACTATGAGTCAAGCTTCTTTGTCTACAAACCAATAAGAATCTTCTCCAACTGTCATTCAGACTGATCCTACAGCTACACACCACCAAGTAACTCCACTTGTTACTAGGAATGTTGTAGCTAATTAGCAAGCATCTCTAGCTATTTCAAATCCTCATGCCATGCCATCACCATTAGTAGATGCACCATTGATTCCTCCATCATCAGGCACTCAACCACAAGAAGAGACTTAGTCTTTAGGAACTCTACTCCCTGAATAGGGTATTGGAGAGATTAGAAGTATAGATCCTACTCCGACCATGGGTTAATAAATCTACAGTTATTAACTTTTTTTAATTTATATAATTTATAATCATGTGTACTATTTTTATATTAGTATATTGACAAATGAAAAATAGATCCCACCAAAAAAGAGGCTGCGGTGCAAACACAAGCAAGGCAATAGAGAGGGAAATTGCAAAAAATGTAAGTGTTGGCATCTTTAATATGTTATGTGTATTATTTGAATGTGTTCACTTAAGTTTTCTTATTTATGATTTTATCAGGGGAGCAAAGTGTTGGAAATTGAATTTCCTGAGGGCTTAAAGAGGCTGATCACATATGCTTCTCATTTGTCTAATGGAATTGGTATTATTGTTTGCCATAGTCCAAAACTTGATTGGAAAACAACATAGAAAAAAGTTCTGGACCATGATAAATTGCCTATATAAATAGGACCAAATGTAAGTTCATTATCTATTTGATAAATTTTTAAGTTTTTCATTTATTATATGTACATAGATATTCATTATCTTAATGATTGACTTTGTGTCTAATTTAATATATTCCTAGAAATAGTTTTAAATCAAAGGATGCCAGACCAATCATGTGGTCACAATGTATGTAGAGGACATGTTTGCTGATAGCTACAAGCATTATAAGGGAAGATTGAGTGAGATATATAGGAAAATAGTTCAAAATGGTATGGATTCAAGGAGTGAGGTGCTTTTTGATCGGATACCACAAGATAAATGGTTGGGATTATGTGATGTCTTTGGAGATGCTAAGTTTTAGATATTTGGGATTTTTATTTATTGCATGTCGATGATGAACAATTGCCTTTTCTTTTTAGCTACTAAGATTTTGTTAAGATTTTTTTTTAAAAATTTTTTGGATATTGGTGTATATCATTTTTATAAGTAGATGGGATAAATGCTTGAATTCTAAATGTTGGATTGGTTTTATTGTTATTTGATGTCTTATTTTGTCGCAAATTTTTGTTAGGTTTCTTTTCTTGGATACTAGTGTATTTGATTTTATGGGAAGTAGATGGGATAAATGTTAGTTTGCTCTTATTGGTTATTTTATGTAATTATTTTTGCGTAATTTTTATTATTTTCCGTTAATTGGATACTAATGCATTTTATTTTCGTAGGTAGATGGGACAAATGTTGGGATTCTAAATGTTGGATTAATTTTCTTAAAAATTTCATATAATTATTTGTTGCATGTAATCAAGACTAATTCAAGCCTTATTTCGGCATGAAAGTAATCCTACTTTTAGTTTGAAACTTAGCTCAAACTCTATCTAGTTTCAACTCAGTTTTAGGATAGTAATAAAGTGTAGGTTCAAGGTAAAATTCACCTTAAACTAGATAGATTTTTAGCTCAACTTTGAGTTGAAAATGAGGGTAGTTTTAAGGGAAATTTTTAGCTGAAACGGACCCGAGTGTGTTCAGTTTTAGGTTGGTTAATTTGACCTTCAAACTGAGATTCAACTTTCAATTTGATGTTGAAATTTGCTATGTTTGGGTTTTAAGCCAAGGCACACTTTAGAATTTATCAAGTTGAAATTGATATAAGTTTGTTTTTCTACATCTTCACATAATTATATGTAAATGCAGGAAAGGTCGAGGATCAATGTAAGAAATAGAGCACTTATGCCATACTCTCATACATCCAGTTCTAAATCATTCACTGTACGATTAATGGAGATGGTAACATATCATTTTAACTTTCTTTTATTTATATTTTCTCTTTTCATCGTACAAAATTCGATACTAAAACTTCTACTTATACTTGCAAGTGAAAATCAAAGCGCACTAGACAATTTTGGAGCCACTCATATGAAGAAAGGTAGCGAAGAATATGTGAATGCTACAACTGTGAACAAGCATGTGAGTTCATGTTCTATAATAAAATATCCCTTATATTTAAGTATATACTTATACATATATATATACATATATTTATACTCATGATAGAATGAAATGAGAAGGAGGAGGGATGAAGCACTAGAGAAAAAAGTCTAGGAACGTTTTGAGAGGGACATTATTATTCATTGGGCACACAAATAAGATATGAGAAAGGCATGGTCATGGAGTTGTACCGTCTAAAGGTAGCAAGAAGATGAGACTTCAAGTTGTAGAACTTCAAGCAGTTAAGGAAAATTTGAGCAAAATTGAAAATAACTTAGATAGAGCATTGGATCTCATCAAAACTCAACAAGAGCAATACCAACAAGTAGCTGCAAAAATAGCAAGCCTAGAAGACAGTCAGACCGAGCTGAACCAACTCCTATTAGCGTTATTCACTTGAAGCTAAGTATGTCCTTATGATGTTGTATGATTTTACTTGAATTTTTTGTATATGAAATTTTGTGATATATGATAATCAAAATTAAGAATAACAAATTTAGAGTTATGAACATTGAGGCCTTATATTGTTGTTTTATTTGATTAGCTGAGTTTACTTAAGTTACAAGAATTATAATTTTTAAAATTTTACCGTGCTTTATTTCAATATGTGAGTTCTCATATATGTAAATAATTGGGAGAACTTTTAGTTTGGAGAATATTATGGGCTTTTCCATTTAAAGTCGTGTTATTAGAAAAAAATCTAACTCATTTGGTAATGTAGCTAACAAATTAAATGAAATGCCTTTTTTATGTTCAATATTATCTTCTATGATATTTTGTGTAGTTTATTTTGGACAAGAGATGGTATCGTACAAATCGTTTTTAGGTATTGCAACTTCTTCCTATGAATTGTGCTAATATTTTTTGTATGTTTTTTTTATGTTATATTAAACCTTTGTTTTTCCTATATACGATACTTATCCAATCTATGAAAAAATAGATGTATACTAATTGGTTAAACATATATAATATCTAATTGATGTTCTTCACATTCACAGTGTGTCGTGCAATCATATTTGCAGGTTGTTGGAAGTAGCCCACTTTTTGATGAAGTTGACAAGGATTAAAGAAGATGTTTTGTAGATCTCTTTTGTTGCTTGAATGATAATACTTCTTCAAAATTTAACACTTTTGTTTGAATTACATACCCATCCATCCATAGGCATAAATATAATTACTTAGGTAGCTACCTTGAATTTGGGATTAATGTTTTGAAATGATATTTATGCCTATGGATGGATGGATGTGGTTAGTTTTATGTTTATGGATGGATCGATGTGATGGCTCTTTTATTTATTGAAGGAATGGCTTTGAATTATTTATATTTAGGAAGTTGGTATAGTTCACATTTTAATTTCTTCCACAAATTCATATCCAAATTTAGCTATTGAACAGGGGGGAAAACACTTTTTGTAACAAAATTATGTTGTTACAAAACTAATTTATTGGTAACAAAATCTGTTGGTCACTTTTCTTAATCTTAATAAACTAATTGATGTATCCGTATCGAATTATTTCACTTATTCGTAACGAATTTTTTACCAATTTGTAACAAATAATTACTCAATTTTAATTAAGAAATTAATTATTTGTAACTAATTCATTGCTTATTCGTAACAAAATATTTTAATCTTACAAGACACAGGAAATGAAACATTTAGTTGTATATACTAATTGTAACAAAACTTTGAATATCTTTTGTAATGAAATTGTTAGTTATGTATTCTATTAGTAATGAGAAGCTCATTAAAATAAAAATATTATTTAACTAATCATAATCAAATTTTTGGTTACACAAACAATTTGTAACGAAACTAAAATAAATAAATATTATTATTATAAGATGCATTGGTAACAAAAAATAAAAGGTGACAAAACTACCAATGTTTTGGTAACTAAATATTTCATTACGCTATAGAAATCTATTGTAACTAACATTGTTTTGTCACAAATACAAAACTTTTTTAGATGAAACATTTCGTCGCTATAAGTTCATCATTCGTAATGAATCAAAAATTTTATTACCCAAACTTTTTGTGACAGGCTTTAGGGCACTAAACTTAAGTAACAAAAATTTCGTTACCAATATTTTAGGTAATGAATTTTAGTGTTATGGTAATGGAATTATTCGTTACTAAAACTATAATTGTTGTAGTGAGCTGAAGAAAACTTGTCCATATATAGAATGACGTGGCCAACAAGAAAGATAAAATTTCAAAGCTTGAGGACACTCCATTTGACTAACAAAGAGGTTAAGACTTTAAAGAGGATGGATGCACTACTTAAAGAATTTTGCAAGGAACTAGTAGCTTTTGATATTCTTGCATGAGCACTTAGCTACTTAGCATTTTTTTCCTTCTTTTTATTTTTATTGTATCATTAATGTAAAAGATCACTTGATTACTACATTTGCAATAAAAAAATTGTTTTTTTTTATAAATTCTCCTTTTGCATTCTCCTTTTTTGCTTATCTAGTATTTCTTCAAATTGATGACAATTTCAAAGAAAAGTTGTATTACATGCCTGTAATAATTGAGTGGAAAACTTAAACTTGTGAGTAAAATTGGCTATCTAATGAATAGACCAAACTCATTATAATTGAACTTGAAAACTATCAAAACTTCTTCCAATAATATGTTTGAGCTTGATAAATCATCAAGAATTACTCTAATGATCTTATTGAACTTAGGAAGTAAGTCATCCAAATTTGCTTCAATGATATGATTGAACTTGGGAAGCCATCCAAACTTATTCCAATGATGCGACTGAACTTGAAAGCAATCCAAACTTATTCAAAATACATGATTGAACTTGAAAAATAAGTCATCCAAATTTTCCCCAATGATATGATTGAACTCAGGAAGCCATACAAACTTGTTCCAATGATGTGATTGAACTTGGTAAGCCATTCAAACCTTCTTTTTTGGTTTTTTAGTGATGTGATTGAACTTGGGAAATAAATTCCAAGTTGCCTACTTACCCCCATCAAGCAAATTAAGTTATTACATAGTTCAAAGTAAACATTATTTTTTAGGGGAGGTGTCATTCACAGTTTATACTCATATGGCCAAGAATATCTATTGCTTAACCACTTTGACCTAGGTGGGGTATTTAACATTTTGTCCCCATGAAATACCTTAGTAGGGTAAGTTAGAAGTTTAACCACATGCATTACCTGTGGTAAGTACTATACACAATTTATATTCATGTCAGCCAGGAGTAACATGCGGTTTAGGCTTGTGTGTCAAGAAGCAACATGTTGTTTAAGCTCACGTGTTAAGGTGCAATATGCAATTTATGCTCATGTGTCAAGGAGTATTTAGGGCTTCATCTTCAATAATTCTTGAATTGGGCTCTTCATCAATAGTTATATGGTTACATGTGTGTAACTCTTCACTTTCTTATGGCTATTCAATCTCGATAACTCTTAATCTTTGGAATATAATAGTCCTCTTTAATGCTTCATTTGCTTTTAAAATTAGGACAGGCACTATTATCCATGCTGGGTAGTCTATAGCTTGTAAAAAACCATTTCCTACCTATCTATTGAATTCTTCAAGACACGGATCATGTGATGCAGGATTTAGCTCATCTTTAACACTTGTGTAATTAGAGGTGATAGAGATTTCCGTTTTATCTTCATTTGCACCATTCTCTCTACATGAACATTTTATAATTCACTACTTTATTTTTCACAGGTCTATCCATATTGATGATTGGGATTGCAAATTTAGCTCCATTTGATTGAGATAAGTGGAGAGTTTGGCCTTCATTTTTTGACTCCAACATATCAATCTTGTTGTCCACACCCCTTTTTTCTTGCTTTTGTCGCAGCATTATTTTTGAGTCGATTGAACACAGAACCTCTCAGACATGGACCTATATTAAGCCTGCTTTGATTTTTAGCACTAAGTATTTAAAGATAGAAGGATGAGTGGTCAGAGCACTGAGACAATCAAATATAGAAACTCGATGATTATTCTATGCTTTTTCTTCTTACATCGCATGATCTTCTGCAGAAATATGTTGGGCATCAATGCACTTATCTTTCTTTGTCACAATTATTCTAACTAGTTCTACAAGTTTAAATTCCAACCTAACCCTTAACTATTCAACATAAAATTCTTGTCTCCTTAGTTTCGATTGTGCTTCACTAAGTCCATGAACTTTTTCTTTAGTTAGCTCAGGTTTAAGCTCACTTTTATTAGTTGGATTAGCAAAGTCATAGTCAGATTTTTCAAGCAACTTATATGTCTTAGGATCAAATGTTCCCTCGAATTCTTTATGAAGAACCACTGCAACAGATGGTCTATTATAGGTTGATGAGCTTATGCCAACAATAGGCATGGTTAATTTTTTCCTCAAAGTTTGATAGTTGTTTAATTCTACCATCTTTAACTAGCTTTGGGCAGTGCCATGTGGCATAATGCATACTCCAAGTGGAATTTGCTTTTTCTCTTGATATGACTATAGTGTAATCGAAAAATTATCAAGTTGGGCTCATCACTAAACTCGCATATTTTCTTTGTAGACACTTCAGTAATTGTCAATTTATTCAAATTTTCAGAGCAATCTTGTCTCCCTTCAGTCAGGTGGTTTCCTGGAGCCTTTGTAGGTTGCACTTTATTATCTGAGTCAAGCTCCAAATAAAGTTTTGCATTACAAAAGTATGATTCTTTTTTAGTAAATGGCTTCACATCTATGTCAACTTTCATAACTTCTCCATTTTTTAAATAGTTGAAGCATTGATGAAGAGTGAAAGATATCACCCAATTCTTATGAAGCCATGGTCATCCCAAAAGAAAATGGTGGGAAGTCTTTGCATCAGTGCATTAAACAAAGTACTCGCTTCCAAATCCCAATTGTGAGGTCTAGACGAATCATACTAGTAGCTCATTAGCTCCTTTATTAAAACTTTGAATAATTGGAAACTTGCATAAGAGATCTTCAATAGAAATTCCCAAATTCTTCATGGTGGATTTTGGCATGATATTGATGGCAGATCTTCCATTAATAAGTATGTAGTTAACTTTTTGCTCCTACATGAACCCTGAAACAAAAAGTACCCTATTGTAAGGTTTTGACCCAAGCAACAAGTCCTCATCTATAAAAGCAACAGTAGAACAAGAGAAAGTAAAGTGTTGCTATTCAGTTCACAAGATATAGCATGCACCATTTCAAATCTTTCATCAAAGAATCCTATAAGGAAATAATCTTTCAAAGTTACTTAACTTCTTTTATAACCTGCCAATGAATTTTTCAGTTTGCCATTTGTAGCCTCTAGATTTTTCATCATCCTTGGTTGATGACATCTAGCCACATACGAGACCTTTAATGCTAATGGACAAGATTGATTGACATATCATCTTGTCCTTGGATGGTGCATCACAAGAATCCATTCACTACTATCTTTAGTTTCACTAGTAAAACTTGTTTCCAACTTAATCACTTCATCAATGAATTGAGTCTTCACTAGCACTAGATCTGAACTCTAAACTAATGAATTGCTGATGCCCCTATTAGTGTAGATAAGGAGAAAATATTATCTTTGCTTGGCGTAACATATGTAGCATCGGCAACTGCTATAGCGCTAGCAAGATTTAACCCAACATTTTTTATGTCAAGAATTATCTTTCCATCTCTTGCCAATGTCATAGCTTATCCTTGAAGATGAAGTATTTCTCTAGTGGATGACCGACAACTCGATGATACTTGCAATATTTTAGATCATTCACCTTTCTAACTTCTTAAAGATATTTTAGTTCTTACAGTTCAATCAACTTTCTTGTCAACAATTCAGCAAAGATGTGAGAAACATCAACATCTAGAAATTGATACTCCTCTTGTGTTTCTTTTAATATTTTCTTATCTATTAAAATGTGTTGATCTTTAGTTTTCGCAACAACCTTTTTATTGCTCGTGGGAATTTTGATAGAGGCTATCTTGATCACCATGAATTCCTTAGTAGTAGTTTTTGGTATATTTTTCGATCTTCTTTGAATCTTTCTTTTCTTTCTTCTGATCTTCAATAAGAATTTGGAACCTGCAATTAGCAATGCTAAGCTCCATGTTAAGGGCATGAGTGGCTAATTCCTTAAAAGTGTGAGGCTTGACTCCTTGATGAATGTAAAGAAGTCCCCAATGCATACCTTGAATAAAGATCTATGATGTAGTCTACCACTGGCTTGTCATTCCATTGTTTTGCATTGGTAAGTTCAATCATGCTGACAATCCAATGTGTACTATAAAAGTGATTAAAAAACTCCCTTTCTATTTGATCCCAACTATCGGTGGATTCAAGTTCTAAGTCGATGCAACAGTCAATGGCATTTCTTTTCAATGAACACATGAACTATTTCACAAAAAGATCAACATAAGTCCTTGCATTGTTGCAAGTCTCTATGAAATAGGCCACGTGCTATTTTGGATTTCTTTTCCTATCAAACTGCAAGAATTTTAGTGGGTAATATCCTATCGATATTCTTGATTAGTTAATTCTCTTTGTATTGGGCTTTGAATACACAATAGAACTTTGAGAAGGCATACCACACTAAGCTCTAACATTATTGATGATCACGTCCTATAATTGTTGAACAGACAGTGTCATAATAGAAGTTGCAAAATGATTGATCTTTTGATCAGTTTCTCGCTTGTGATCCATCTCCTCAACTTGTTTCTCCACCACTGCATGGTCAAGGGAAGATTAATAGTTGTAGCTAAATCCTCTGATATAGAAGTATTCCTACTTGTTCATGAGTCATGTAATTGTAGATCTTTCTCTTTTACAATCTTCTAGAGGTCAACTATAGCTTGAGCCATCCAAGTAAGTTGTTCATCCATTGTTGTCACTCTAGTTGTTGAAGCCGACAACTCAGCAAATGATGATATCTTAAGATTTGTTTCCCTTAGACTTCTAGAGTCAGAATTATCAGATAGAACAAAATCAGTATTCTTACCCACAATCATGAGCTAATTGACAACATCAGTAGTGGGGTCAACAACATCTTTCTTGGCCAAAGTGAGTTGGTTCCTCTTAGGTGCCATTGAGTGATTGCAAATATCTTCAAAATTCAAATGAAAGAAAAATATGGGGGGTAGATTCGTGTCTCGATGTGCGTGCTATAAAATTGTTCACACAAATTTTGTTATATGCAAAAATTAATCACAAGATAAAGAAAAATAATAGAAAATTTAAATTTATGTTAAAGAATAAAAGAAAATTATAATTTATTAGAGAAAAGGTAAATTCCCTAACAAAACTAATCCTCTAGTTCATTTCCCAATATATGATTCAAGGGCTTGAAGATTGTTCTTGGATATAAAGTTTAGTATCCTTTGACTTGATAAAAGAACACTACGAAATTTTTTTGAATTCAAACCTTGACTTTGAGATCAAAGGACTTGATGACTTGATGCTTTAAAGAGGTATAGAACCTTTGTGATAGCAATACTTTGTCGCAACAGAAACTTGAAGTTTGAAAACTTAAGCTTTGAAGACTTGGAACTTGGATTTGAGAATATATGTATATGAATATGAGAATCTGTGAGTCCCAATCATCCCCTTTTATATAGGTGCTTAGTAGGAAACTTCAAAATGACTTGAACTCATTTGATAATTATCTCTTTGATACATATATTAAAAGATAATATCAAATATTCTTAACTAGATCAATCCACATACATAGATACACCATGTGTTGCGACCTAATTAGCCTAAGATTGTTAGACTACAATACTTGATTTGATTGGTCTTGATGCATCACCTTGACACTTGCTCATGTTTGATTTGCCCATAAAATAAATATTAGAGTATTAATTAAAATTAACTATTTATTTATTGGAACTAGATTTAATAAATCCCAATATATAAATAGAAAATTTTAAATTAATAACTAATATATTATTTTATGTGCGTAACCTTTCAATTGACTAAAAAATTAAGCCATCTAAAATATCTTATAACTCAATACAAGGTGATTACAGTGTAGTGTGACAATGTATGATGTAGTGACATCTAATTTATGGAACTACTTTTTAATACTAATCTGCCTTATATAGATACTTAAAGTCTAGCAACACAAATTTATGGAGTGTCCCAAAATCATGCTTGTTGGGACACTTACACGTGTGTTGAGATTATGCATATAGAGACACGGAAAATTGTCCTCATATTTGTATAAGGGACACATTTAACTGTCTTCATATAAGTTATATGGAGACATTCAAAGTGTCTCTATATCATTTATATGAAGACAGTTTTAGAGTCACATAACTATGCAATATATTATACGTAAAACCAACTAAATAACACAATATAGTATCATTATATCATTGTTTTGGAGGTGCTTTCAACCATCTTCAAAGAAGTTGTTTTGAAGACGTTTTCGAGTATCAATGTAAGGTATTAAGACCCCTTCCTACGAGATACTTTCATAAAACGCGTCAAGCATAAAAATATCTCAATATACTACCTATTAGGACGTTTTTCAGTTTCTTTATAAATACTTTTTCTGGTAGTCAGTTGTCCCTTTTGCAATTTGTTGAGATGATGGAATATTAGTTCCACGATCAATGACGTCTTCTACAGCATACTAATTGCACTCGAGGTTCAAGAAGAGAACGAAAGTTTATTAAATGCTGAATTATATAAGTATTGTTATAGTGTGGTACGTCTAATAGGAATAATTCATACATGAGTGGACGAATTAGTCTGCCACTAGGAATTGTTATATGCACGGGGGGATGCTTAATTGAATCCATTTCTTGTCTGTTGTCAGATTGGGCCTTTCAATGTGCATGGATACTTAATATTTGTGCTTTACACTTTACAATGCATAAATGTGAGAAAATATATTGAAAGCAATCTAATGTGTATTTGTAAGTAACATTCAACAATTCGAACTAAGTCACTTCCGTCGATGTACAAATGTAGACTAATATTTATTGTGTTTCTTTACTATTTGTTACCATCCATTTGAATATTTTGATTAGTAACTTCCAAGCATTTAATTTTTTAGTGCTTGAGCAAGAACTAAATTTGTGCATCACAACTTGGCAAGACACCCACACTTAATCAGTAACACCTTAAGCTTAATTGCTTGGCCTTTTTGTAGAGATCGCTTTTTAAGTGCTATTTTATTCCATCTTAATATATCCCTGTGAAAACTTTCAGTAAATTTTAGGTGATGCTGTCTACTAACTATACTATGAACATTAAATGGAAGTTCACTAAATGGAGAAGCAAGTGAAGTTTCGTTCCAATTTATCCACGCTAGATATGTTTTTTGTCATCGTAAGCAGCATCTATTAATTTTGTATATGTTCTTGAATTGTGATGCGTATTATGGGCTTTACCTACGTGGTTTGATGTTTGGTGTTAGGGTCTTTCACTCTGAAATTTAAATATTGTGACTAAGCTAAATAATAAAAACTGCATCTTTCACACAACGCTCATTGGCTCTACATATAAATTATTCAATAACAGATCTTACAGTAACGGTAATTTTCACAAATCAAATTGAACTATAAAATTATTATTTTTCAACATATGAAAGATTTATTTGCTATATGAGATAAACGTGGCTGGTTATTGATCAATCTAATAAAGTTCAACCCACAATCTATGTTGCATTTGCCGGCAAAAGAATTATTAAACAAAATATTATCTGAAGGCTCAAAAGAATATGCATATTTCTCCCTTAAGGGCTAGCTCAGCTACACTACACCAGTGAATCTCTTAAAAAGTATTCTGGGTTAGACAAACAAAATTTCTTAACTCAAATTTCAATTATAGCATATCAACCAGAAAAATAATGTAGGAGAACTCTCCTAGAAACCTGGAGACTTCCATTTTTAAATTTTGCAACCACCTTCACAAATTAAAATTGAACTAAAAATTATATTTTTTGTTATTTGTTCAAGACCAAAAAGGGTTATTCCCTTTGATATTGGCCAAACAATCAAAATACTTTATGATATAATACTTGTTACATTATTCGATTGTAATTTCGGGTTTAGTTTTCTTCAGCAAGTGCTCCAACATATAAGATTTTTTTTATCTTGCGATTCATATTAGGCCTGTCAATGGGTAGGGTAATATCCTGCTCATGCTCAAAAAATTATATTCATATCCGTACTCATATCCATACTAATTAAAGATAACATAATGAGTATGGGTAGAGTTTATACACATAAATTACTCATTATCTATACCCAAAAATTACCCATTACGTTATACTTAAATTTAATCTATCAACCTAAAACTTATTTATACTGAAATTAAATCTATACTAATAATAAATATTTTATATATAAAAATTATAATATGTAAATGAACAGTAACAGTTAAATAGTTTTCTTCACTAAAATTTAAACTAAATTAATAAAATCAACAAAGTTAATATATATAGTACAATGGCAACTTAACAGTTAAATAGTTTTCATTAATAAAACTAACAATATTAAAATTAATAGTCCATGGAATAAACTTTGTTAATAAATTAATTTTACTAATGATAACTTTGTTAATACAAATTTTATTAATGAATGGAAAATTAAAAATAAATATTAATTGAATTACATTTAATGACTAAATTAAATCAAACGTAGAAAATATATATATTTAGTATCACATGCTAAATAATATTTTTAGTATATATTGAGAAAATTAGTTTACACATTAAAAGCATAAATCCAATAAACTAGACCTAATAGGTCTTGGATTAAATAGGATAGGGTAGGATTAGGGCCCCATTATTTTGGGTATGCTAGGGTTGGGTAAACTACAAGGCATTTTTCTTTGGATATTTTAGAGTACGGACCTGTATAGGGTGATACCCTACCACTTACAAGTCTATTTCATATTTTAATATACTTGGTGAAAGATGGTTTGGATTGGTTGGTAGTGTTCTAGTCCGCGGTCCAATCCAATTAATTGGGAATGAGGTTGGGAAAATGGTTATACAATGAAATTTGATCGAGTTCTGCAATCAATAGCATACTTAAGGCTAGTTGAGGCACTCCGACGCTCAAAGCAGTACTAAATCGATTAGAAAATAGAGCAACAGAGTGAGGGCTTTGAGTGATAATGTCCATACCTTGCTAAAGGGAAGTGGTGGGGTATTTATAGCCTTTCTGGTGAGGGTGATATATCCATGATGCCTATGTACACACAAAAAGGGCCTTTGTCTTTGTCTGGGAGCCTTTTAAATCTTCTCTAATTTGTGTACTATTCTAGCTTATGCCTCCGCTAGTTCTATAGGACATGGCAATATACAAGAGGTGCACACTACTCTAGCATGGCAGAGAAGGTGGTACTTGCGGTGGCACGCGTCATTAATGTGGAGGCATGCTTTCTACAAAACATTCAATGCGGCAAAGAGGCTATCATGCCTGTTTGACCTCCTAGGTCGAGGTGAGTACATGTCTATGAGTCACTCGCGTATACTCTGGTCGACAAGGTAGATTTTTATTGGATTCAAATATCTCCCTAGTGAAGTGCTGAACAAACATCCTCGATCTGGTTGACCATACTCCAGTTGGCTAGGTAGGGCGCTTATACTCGTGTTGGTGGAAAGGCCCAGTGCTGGTCGATCAATAATAGATAAATGGACTATTCCACATCATATCTTTTGTTCAATTGAGTGTTATTAGGTTGGGCCTGTTGACTATCCCATATCATGAATCATATCTTTTGTTTGGTTGAGTGTTATTGGATTGGGCCTGTTAGACTCTCCCATATCATGAGTTCTCCTAACTTTTAAGTCTTAGTCGAGATGATCGACTAAAAGAAATGAGGAGTAGCTGATTTGTGGAACTGGACATACTTGATGAAGGGGTCAACATATTGGTAACATATATATTTCAAAAGTTGACCAAGTTTTAGCGCATTTAATGTGGCTAATATATTAGGCAGTGCAGAAAAACAACCAACATATGTGTAATAATGAGCTGGTTGTCAGTTAGATTAACCAATTGGCTTGCTCGCAGACTAGAGCCGATAAATAGGTGCAGCAAAAACTTTCATTCTATAATTTATAGCATTTTGTAAGGTCGATCCTATCATTTTACTATGCTCTCAACTAATTAAGTTCTACTTTAGACTTGTTAAGTGTAAGTTTTCCACAATCATTGAGCGAGGTTAATTTTGTTTTATCTCAATTGCATTTTTCTATGAAACATGTTGAGTGTGTTTAGTGGACATGGTAGCCAAGAGAGTGATAATGAGGCTACTAGATTGGATGTAGGTTTAACTAGGGTGAGGGTAGCTCGACTAACGAGTCTAATGATTCTTCTAGTGATAGCTCGGCCTCTACTAACAGTTTGAGTGAGTCTCAAGGTAATGCAAAAGGTGGTTCTGGGCTAAGTTAGCCTTCAATATCTTGTGGTCGATTGTTTACTCCCAATCACTATAGTAAGATCATTTCAAAAATTACGACTAGCGACCTTGGGTTACTTAGACAACTATATCATATTCCCCCAGGGTATGAGTTGATCGTCCTTGATCCTACTGATAGGATGCATCAACCACCCATTGGCTATATAATGGTGTTTAATGAGGCCTGAAGTGTGGGCTTAGGTTTTCCCTTACCCAATCAATAGTCGACATGCTAATAGGTCTTTAAGTTTGAATAACTTAACTCCTCCTCAACTACTTCTTGATTTTATACTATTTTGTTGTCCTATTGCATATACATGACTAGCCATCTACGTTTGTCAATTTTTCTAATCTTTTCCACCTCCCAATGTCCTGGCAATTGGGTAGTACTGAGGAGTTGGGCTTCTGTTATCTCATTGACAACCCTCATCGAAAAAATGGTATTTTTATGTTTGGGTATTTAAGGGGTCAATTTTAACATTCCTAGGGGGTTCTAGAGAGGGCACGTTGAGATGTCGGGAAATGAGACCCCAACCTAGCCTAATATCTTCATTCAGAAGTTAGTTCAATTTGGACAAATGGAGGCCTTGAGGTATGTCAAGGAGAGGAACTTGGTGCTAGTATGCTTATTGCCTGCTTAGCTAGATTTGCACGCAGATGCTTGATTAGGTAAATACTTTTACTGGACTTTTGGTAGTTATTTGCCCAACTTTTTAACTAGTGCTGATATATTTCGTTTTCTTATGTTTCTCCAAATGGAAAAGAAATCACGAATCATACTTGATAACAGGCGATAGCATAGCTGCAAAGGTCACAAGAGTGCCATCATGGGACATGTCAGAAGGGTGGCCCTTGGGTTGCTCTGCAGCCTCCAGTCGAGCCTCCTACTCAATGACAACCCCTTCAACCAACTCTTATTGAGATGGGCAACCCAGCACCTCACGAAAAGAGGCCTACAGCAAAGTAGCCCAAGCTTACTTGAAAAAGGACCACCGCTGAAAAAGGTAAAGCAAAAGTTGGGGTACTATCCTAGCTAATTGGTGTCGAACACTTAGGATCTTGTCCAAATGATAACCCCTGTGAAGATGTCCTTGACTAGGTTCAAGACTGAACTTGGAGTTCATAACTCTTGGTTGATAATGTTGGCAGGGTCAACTGGATCCACACCTCTAAAGGTGATGATGGCTAGACTCTTCATGTCCAACCAAAATAAAATGATGGAAAAAACCCAGGTAGGGGCACTAAAGGCTTTGGCATATTATTCCAATATGGTGAATATTTACTTGCTCTTTGAGAAATTTGTTGTTGCTATTATTATTATTTTTAAGATCTCAACTAAAATTATTTCTAATGTAGGTCAGCCAACTGGGTTACCATTTTTACTGCAAGTCTGAGCTAGACCTGGGTGATCGAGAAGAGCTCCAAAAGGAGTAAGGCAATGTGAAAAATGGTGAAGACACAAGTTGACTCAGCACAGTCAATGATCAAGCAACTAACCAAGCATCTTGAGGACAAAGACATATAGCTCCTAATGCAGTGATTGAGAAAAGTACAATAGAAGGGCTACTATAGTAGGCTAGGTTAGATGTTCAAGCAAGTTATAATGCTGGTTAAATGCATGGGCATAATGTGACCATGAATTATGCTCGTACATAATTCTTTAGAATGATAATGCTCATCCGAAAAGAAGTTGTGCAGCAATTCATGTTATGCTTGGTATTCCAAGATGATAGTGTGGTCTTCTCTATCAACAATGCAAAAAAGGTCTTCGAGAAAGCTATAAAGCAATTGGAATTCCTAGGCTACCAAATTCATCCTAAAGATAAGGCGCGGCTCAATCACTTATAATTGAAGCAGCACGAGGACTATCCTGATTACCCCCTGACCAAAGAAAATGCTCCCGTGGTGGGATCAGCTATTGTACCTATGGTTGGAACTCCTACTGGTCCTTATGCAAGGATAGATAAGGTAGCTAATGAATTTGGTTTCACTAGAAACTTTACGTTCAACATCAGGGATGACAAAGTCAACATTCTTGCCTTTTTCCCTTCAACTGAACACATTTTTCTACCTAATCAAGCGAGGCCTTCTCAACCAGTTATTGTTGTTCAGCTAGTGCTTATCGCAACACAAAAGCAAGAGGTCAAGGGCTCTCTAACTGTTGTACCTTGCCCTTAGGTGATGAGCTCAACCAAGCTACTGATGAAGTTGCAGCTGATCGAGTTACATAAGCTAGAGTGGAGGGAGTTGGGTCAAGCTATGGCCACAGTAGTCTTTACTGTTTTAATTTACTAAATTCTATTTTCCCTACAAGGCATTTACTCTAATCATGTTTGTAATTTTGTAATTAGATGCTTAAGTATAATAAAAGCAATTTGTTGTTCATTCTTGTGTACTTGATTCACTTTTTCATTCTTATTCCTTTATTTTGGTCGATTGCTTGCGCTAACGGATGACATAATAAACAATTTGATTTTGAATAAAAAGTTATGTAGTGCAATCTCTTAATAAAGGAAATGGGTAATATTTTATTAGTTTAGAACCAAGTTAATAGTGGATTACAAGATTGACTTATAAAAGAACAATTGAATCAATCCAATGATATTCACATAGACTTAACACATGTAAAATAAGTTTTGAAATAATCTTCATTGTAGACTACTTGATCAACTTGAGTTATTATCTTCACAATTAAATGAATAGGCTTGGCGCCATGGTCGACTGTGATCTAACCTTATTAAATTAACTTCAAGTTCCTGATCCACGTTGTCGTTGTTATGCGTATATTGGTGGAACAACTTGATCATCAATTGCAAGGTCAATATTAGGTTGTGTTTAGCAACACAGTCAAATCTAAACAATCATTCTATTTATTAATTTGGGCTTGAAGCTACAACTTGCTGTTGAAACTTACTTATGTTCAACTACTGGATCAACTTTAAATGATTAACTTGTTTATTAATTTAGGCTAGAAACCTTAGTTTATGGTTTGAAATCAAATTGTAGTCGACTACTAAGTTGACTTTAAATGATTAATTCGTTTATCAATTTAGGCTAGAAGCTTCAGCTTACAATTTGAAATTGATTTGTGGTTGACTACTGGGTTGATGTTAAACAATTAACTCATTTATCAATTTAAGCTAAAAGCCTTAGTTGCTAGTAAGAGGGAGTAGTTGTAGAAACATAAGTGATTTTTATTGATCTGGGATCATATTTCGATATAGTTGAGTGGAGACTTTTAGTCTTTTTACGCGTAAAATTTTTTTTAAGTTTGTCGCGTTTCATGGTTGAGTGAGCTTATTATCATTCATATCTGCCAGTCGGTAAAAGTTTTGCTTCGCTACTTTGACCACTAAGTACGAGCCCTTTCATTTTAGATTGAGTTTATCCACACTCTTTAAGACTTCAGCTTTTCTAAGGACAAGGTCCCCCACTTTGAAGCTTCTCAATTAGACTCTCTTGTTGTAATGTTGTGCTATTTTCAACTTGTACCTTTATATTATTATGTATGCTTGCTAACACAGCTCATCTATTATCTCAAGGATGAATTCTCTTTTAGAGTCATTCCTGATCAGGTTTTAGTAGATTACTCGAGCAGTATATTCTATCAGTTCTATTGGAACAACTATTTTTAACCCATAAACCAGACTGTAGAGACTGTGCCCTACAGTAGTTCGAGAGATGGTTCCTTATGTCCAAAGCACCCAAAGAAAGTCGTCCACCCAACTCACACTGGATCCTTCAAGTTGATCATTAAGGTAGTCTAGGATAGTCCTGTTCATGACTTCCATTTGCCCATTAGCTTAAGGGTTCCTGACTGAGGTGAAGTGTTGTCAGATCCTTAGGCTTTCGCATTAGTTCCTTGCACTCCTACTCTGAAACTATGTAAAATTATCTAATGTCAATACTTTAGGCAAACCAAAAAGGCATATGATGTTTTTTCACATGAAACTTTTATTGGTCACATTGGTTATCTTTGGAACTGCCTCAGCTTCAACCCACTTTATAAAGGATTTGACTACAATGATCATGAATTTCCTTTAAACTATGGTTTTTGGGAAAGAATCAACTATATCTATCCCACACTTGTCGAATGGCCATGTGATATGAACAGGCATCAACGTTGACACATGCTGGTGAGGTATGTTGGAGTGGACCTAGCAAGATAGACATTTTTTGGCAAAGTCAACAACATCTTTCAGCAAAGTTGGCCAAAAATACCTGTGCTCAATAATTTTGTGAGCCAAAGATCATCATCCAGAGTAATTACCATAGATCCATAAAAGGACTTCTTGTAAGACCTCTCGAGCCTGTTCCGACATCAAACATCTCAATGGTGGTCTGAAAATTGATCTTCTATAAAGCTGACCGTGCTCATCGAAGGGCGAACTTGGCTACTTGACCTCTGAGCTTGCATGCTTGTACCTTATCCTCGAGAACTTTTTCCTTCCCTAAGTAAGCTTTTATTTTATCATGCCAAAAGGGGGTGCCTCTTCAATTTGCCCTACCAAATTGTAGTTGATATCACCTATGGTGGATTTGTTAGCGACCAAAAATGTGATAGTTCTATCCCTAGTTCCCTTTGTCGAGCTAGTAAATTTTGACAAGGAATCAGCCTTTTCATTTTCTGTTTGAGAGACTTGGCTGAGGGTGAATTTTTTGAATAGCTATTGTAACCTTTTGACCTTGGCCAAATACTTGCTCATCATAGCTTCCTCAACTTCTAAGTTTTCTTCGAATTGTTCTGCAACCAACTAGGAGTCAGTAATAACTGTCAGTTGCTCGACTCCCTCATCGATGGTTATCTACATACCAACAAAGAAGGCCTCGTACCCTGCTTTATTATTTGTAACAGGGTAGTCAAGTTTAATCATGAAGTCATACTCCTCAGCCTATGGAGAGAGTAGGGAAATGCCAATTCCTTCTCCTAAAGAAGTCACCGAACCATCAACATGTAAAGTCCACACGATGGAATCCTAGTCAAGTTCGTCAAGCAGGTCGAGTCTCTTCGCAATAAAGCCTACTAATACTTAGGCCTTTATAGCAGTTCGAGGGTAGAAGGGGATATTAAATTCCCCTAATTGATGGCCTACTTCATCAACCTTTCCAATGTATCAGCTTTGACAGCACCTACTTCAATGGTTGATTCATCAAGATGACAATGGAATGAGACTGGGAGTAAGGTCTAAATTTCCTAGCTATAGTGACCAAAGCAAGGGCAAATTTTTCAATCTCTAGGTAATTGTGTTCCAAGCCCTACAATGCCTTGTTGCTGTAGTACACAAATTGATGGGTGCCATTTATGGTCGAGACCAATTCTAAACTAATTTCTACCGATAAGACTGCCAAATAACAAGGTTGCCTGGCATTAGGGGTGTAGAAAGGTATTGCTTCAATTTGACAAAGGCCTAGTTGCATTGCTCTATCAACTAGAATTTCATTGTATTTCTAAGGATTTTGAAAAATAGTAGGATCTTGTTAGCTAGTTGAGCAATGAACCACCCTAGAGCTATAATTCTTCCAATCAAGTGCTGAACACTTATGACTGTTCAAGGAGGTATGATGTCCAAAACGGCATGAATCTTTGTGGGTTTGCTTCAATGCCTCTTTAACTGACCATATATCCCAAAAAATTAGCTTCTCTACCCCTGAACGTGCATTTGTTAGAGTTGAGTTTCATGCCAAATGCTTGTAATATTAGAAATGTGTGGTTGAGGTCTACCAAGTGATTATATTCTTTTTCTATTTTAACAATCATGTTATCGACATAGACCTCCATGGTAGACCTCCATGGTCCTACTAGTCTCATTTTTTAACATAAAGTTCACAAGTCTTTAATAGGTTGTGCCTGCATTTTTTAGCCCAAAAGGCATGACCATAAAATAATATATATCATTAGGGACCATAAAGAAGGTTTTATCCCTATCCTCGGGGACTATAAAAATTTAATATTAACCTTGAAATGCATCCATCAAACTCAAAAGGTCACAACCAATAGTAGAATCTACTAATGAATCTATACAAGGCAACACGTAAACATCTTTAGGGCAAACTTTATTCAAATTGGTAAAATCATTACACATTCACCACTTTTCCCCATTCTTATGAACAAGGGCTACATTACAAAGCCAACTTTGATATTGAATCTATAATGTATCCTACATCTAAAAGTTTGCTGACCTTCTCTTCAATAACTTGGCATTTTTTAGTATTGAAGGTCCTGGGCTTTTGTTTAACTAGTTTGAGTGAGGGATCCATGTTCAGGTGGTGGACTATGATGCTGGGATTGATTCTTTTTAAGTTGGCAGCCTTCTAAGCAAAAACATCAACATTCTTTCTGAGGAAATCAACCATTTTTATCTTTTCAATGCTTCAGTCTTGGTTAGCTTCCTAGGCTTCTTAAGGAGGTTGTCGTGTTGGATAGCAAACAACACCTTCTTTCTAGTAGTGTTCAATGAAGTATAGTTGTGAAAGCAACTGATCAGAGATCAATGACCATCTTTTTGTTGTTGATCATCTTTCTCTTTAGCTTTCTTCTTAAGCCTTCTTCTTATCATTGTCAGGATTGTCATATTTGAGCTTGTTCATGTCCTCCTAGTTTATGTACCTCTTCACAAGGTCAAGAAACTCCTATATTATCCTTGGTCGCTCACGGATTAGTGCATTAGCGCATTCTTTATGTTGGAGGCCTAGGAAGGGCACATCAATCAGAAACTCAATTCTGAGACTATCAATCTTCAAAACCTTTATGTTAAATCTAGTGAAAAGGTCTCAAAACCCTCATTCTACTTAACTATGTGCAAGTTGATATGGGGGAGCTTTGCAGTCCTTCAACTAGCAAACTGGTGGAGAAATTTGTCACAAAGCTAGTTGTACAAATAAATCGACACCTATTCTAATATGACAAACCAGTCAAGCATAATTCCTTGGAATGTGGTGACCAACATTTTGGCATGGATGAACTCATTGTGCCATTAGAGCTGTATCATGTGCTCAAATTGTAATAGGTGCTCATTTGGATCTGATGAGCTATCATATCTGGGCAAACCTATAGGAACCTTAGCATTAACAACTATGCATTCATTGATTATCTCTTGCATGAATGGAAACTCCCACTCTCGATGAAGTCAGTGAGGACTATTATAATGAGGGTTCCTCCTCAAAATCTCTTCCAAATGCCTATTTAACTGTTAAACCTGGTGAGATACTTCTTCTATTTCTCCCGATTAGCCTATGATAGGTTTCTATTTGTCTAAGGTCTTAGGCGCTCAACCCCATCATGCTGCGTGGCTTGAATGGGTCAAAGAAGGTGATCTTTTAAATTGATCACTTTTTCTCAAAAGTTAGGTCAAGGTTTTTCCCTCGGGAATCGCTATTGACTATCTTCTCATCAAGTAGAGAGATGGCTAGCCTTTGGTCTGCCTCTCTTCTCTCTTGGAGTTCTTTCCTCATGTTGTAAAGGTTGAGGAATGGCACTGGCAGTCGAGTCGGCCTAATTGTTATGCCTGTTAAAGGCAGCTAATAGTTGAGCTAAAATTTAGGCTAATATTTGCTTGCTTATCAATTGCATGACCTGAGGAATAGTTAGAGTAACTACTTATTTTGGCTAAGAATTGGGTCTAGCCACATCTAGTTCTTGCTAGGGTCGAGGAGAAGAGGTTGGGGATCTTCTATTCTCCTTCTTTTCAAAAATAGCTTGCCTAGTGTTAACATTTTTTCTTAGTTATGGACTCAATGTTCCCATAGACAGCGCCAAATAAAGATAGTATGGATTGCTTGGTAATATTTTGGGCTATGATCCAATCCGATTCACTAGGAATGAGGTTGGGAAAATGGTTATACAATGAAGTTGGGTCGAGTCCTGCAACCAATAGCACATGTCAGGCCAGTCGAAATACCCTCAACTAAGGCACTCTGACGCTCAAGTCAGTCCTAAATCGACTAGAAGATAGAGCAGTGGAGTGCGGGCTTTGAGTGATAATGTGCATACCTTACTGAAGGGTATCAATAGAGTATTTATAACTTTTTTGGTAAAGGTGATATATCCATGATGCCCTTATACAAACAAAAGACCCTTTGTCTTTATTTGGGGGCCTTTAAGTCTTCTCCAGTTTGTATACTATTCCAAGTAACGCTTCCTCCAACTCCATAAGATATGGTGGTACATAGGAGGCGCGCACTACTCTACCATGGCAAAAAAGGTAGTAATGGTGGTGACACGCATCATTAATGTAAAGGCATATTGCCTGTTAAAGCATTCAATGTGGTAGAGATATAGAGAATGCAATACTTAGATATAGAAAATAGATAAATTAAATTATCACATATATAATATGTTGAAATTCAGTTTGCCTCCTTTACTTTTTATTGAGGTATAACAAGTACCAATTATTCCATTTACAATTTGTTGAGATTTGGCAAGTATAAATTGTCCTACTTATGATTCATTGAGATTTTACACGTAGTTGCACATGCATGCTTGTTAATATAAAAATTCATGCTAGAGTAATCCTTTATATATTATATTAATAGAGATGCATAGAGCTAGTGATAAGCCTTAGGCTCTTCTTGCGTGCTTGTTTCTCGTGATCTTCCCATGCTGATATACATAAGTTCGTATGTAATACTAAGATTTCTAGTTAGTTTATCAGTCCTAGAATATTTTCAATATGAATTTTAATAAAATGCTAAACATGTTGGTTTTAGAATTAAAGCTAGGTTTGGGAAACTAAAATTTAATATAATATTATGACTTGAATGTTGAAGTATGCTTGTAGAACACAGTGAAATTGTGAACGCTCCACAACCAATTGTGGCTTATTGCCTTGACAATATTATGGATGAGAAAGGATCATTATTCAACTAAATATTAAATTATAATTGCACTTTAAATTCTCTATTTTATTTTGTATTTTATCTTCTATTCCAACTTGATAAATATACATCAACTGCATGTATCTGATTTTGAATGCATGATTTTCGTACATGGTACTTCATATCATGTCTTTCTCTCTCACGGATGGAACATCCCTAAGTTATTTGACATGAAATACTTGAAATTAACCACTCACCTCCTTTGAATAAAAAGTTACTCAATTCTATAAACTCTAACGTTGACTTATTTGGCATCATTATCAAGCTCCTCGCTCATTATTTAAGTTGGTGAATTGGGGAGCTTGTCTTGCTTGCTGAAATTATGCCAACTAAGCAATGATTATTTTGTAACAATATGCACACTTCCGCATATACATGCATAATGGGCAAATAGCTTAAAGTAACTCTCAAGCTTTTTTCTAAGGTCGTATGCTCATGTTTTACCTGTTGAAATGTCTTCATGCACCTGCAATAGGTTGTAAGTTTTATAAATCTAGTCTTATTAAAAAAAATTAATTATCTGAAAGAAACCTGTCGAATACATACATACATATATATATATATATATATATATGAATGTGACATTAAAGTATAACAAAATGTGGAGACTAAAATACATAAAATATTGAAAAATTACATAATATTATCACTGAACTATTACCTTTGAGCCGGTGGATAATACTAGCCGATTTTTCAAAGTGAAAAGGGCAATTATCCTTAGAACCAGAAGGGCCTATAAATACTTATGAGTTTAATCAATCAATAAACTGATAAAAATTCAAAAAATAAGACATTTCTTTTTATAAACCAATAAATCACTTTAACATAACAACATTTTAATTAGTTGGTTAATTGTTTTTTCAACTTAATTCAACATTCTGTGCTTATAAAAGGAAACCCCACTTAAAATTATTGTATTCAAATTCTGCAGTTTCTCTTCTTCTTTATGTTTCCTTTTCGCTTGCCTTCTTTTTCTATTATATTAACAATGACTCAATAAAATGTTCAAACCAACCAAGAACGAAGGAAGACTATCCTGCATTTTCAAAGAGAGCACTTCCAACTAGTCAATTACTATTTTTGAATTCATGAAGTTATCTTTACAGTGAACTACAATGTATTGTCTATCATCAAATGTCAATTTCAATGGGTGTTATTCATCATCTCCTTTCAACTTGGATTTCTCAGCATTTGTGCTTTTTGGACTATCATGTGTAAGTAAAAAAAATACTAGATGATAATAAAAGACAGCCAATGATATTAACTACACCCTCCAATAATCAGATGCCCTTATAACTAGGTAGTATCTTTGAGTACTGGAAACCATGGCTACCAATCTATCATCATGAAATTGGAGGTTTACAAACCCCAATTTCAACTCTTACAAATTTTATTATTAATTAACTAATATCCATATATAGTCAACAACATAAATTCTTATTTTTATCAAATTTAGAAGAATCAATAATGATCTTAATTAAATTATAATAAAGCTTTTATAACACATAATTTATTTTATTTAAGTTTTTAATCACATATTGCATGATTGCTTACATTCTAATAGCTATATATTAATTGTAATTGTATTGTTTGTTATTAAAACTTGACATTGTATTTATTTATGTGGGCACTTAGGACCACACCTTCAATTGAACTAGCATATATACACATGCATATATAGAGGTACATTACTGGTTGATCAGCTTTATTTTGTTCTATATCGTAGATTTACGTAGAGCTCATCATACACTAACAAATGTGATTATCTCGAGATCTAAAATCCCAAACCTTCTAAAAGAAATCCACCTCCTTACAAGCATGTATATGAGAATGTTTGAGAGTTTGCCCTCTAACTTTCTAATACCTGGGCTACAAATTAACAATGGGCTTTAATTTCTCATTCTTATATCATGAGGTTGGATTTGGAACCAATTTACATTTAATTTTCAAAAGAGCTTAATAATATAAAACTTCTGAATTGCAGTATTTCTTATGTTGTTAATATTACTAAATAGTTCTAATTAAATTGCTGAGGACATGAGCCTTGGCTCACAACGCACCAAAATCAGAAATTCCTAGGAGTTGTCTTCCATAAATGGGCTGAGGCCAATTATACACATATCTGAGTCAGGCCCATTTGACTTAGGTTGGGAAAATCAATAAAATTTAAGTTATAAGATTTACACCTACTGCTACACCAACATGATTAGGAATTGAAATTCGAATTGCTAGAAATCTAGAATTGATTAAGAGTTGATTGGTAGTTGAAACTAGGGCCGTCAATGGAGCATATTTTAATTTGAATTCAATTCGATAATTTAAAATTTTTAATTGATATAATATTCGATAGATATGATCCAATTAAAAAAAATTCGTAATTCAAAATAAATGAAGTGAATATGAATTTATCTCGATCCAATCCATTAATAATTCAAATCTGAATAAATATAATATTACATGCATACATAGTATTATACATATATATACGTAGGATCCCATAGCAATGTTAAAATGAATTTTTAAATGAAAAAAATAATGAGCTTATATGCAATATATCAAATTAGTTGATTTTCATATAGAATGTTAGATTTGGAAGTTATCTACATCATTATTGCATCACTTGTTTTTCTATTTTTATAACAAAAAATGATGATGGAAAAATAATGAGCAGGAGCTGAATATTGTGATATAAAAAAACGCAATACAAATCTTAATTTGATCGAAATGAGTTTTTTCTCTTTTATAAAACTTTAAGTTTATAATTAATTGATTAAAAAATCAAATATATATGCATTTGTAATGTCAAATGAGTATTATTATGAGCAACAGAACTTAAAATACAATGATATGATAAATGAATGTGATTAAATTATATTCTGTTATTGCTTTTATATGATAAATAAACTTGAAAATTTATTCATTAATATATTGTGTGTATGTGTTTTTTTTTAAGGATAAATGTTTTGAATTTAGATTTTATTAATTTTAAAAAAAACAACAAATATATTATTTTTGAGGGTATTCAAGTTCGAATATTTTTTCAGATATCCAATTTTTTTATGAATTCAAATATGATTATAACAATTAAGATCCTGTAGGATCTTCGGTCGGATTCAGATTTGGATTCGAATCCAGTATGATCCAATTCAAATTCAGTCCATTGACAGTCCTAATTGAAACTATACACAATTATATGGACACTCGTTATTAATCAACAAGACAAACTATATTAGTAGATACGTTCACTTAATTAAAAAATTTTCATTGGTTGCAATTATTCAAGTATGACAAATATATGTGTATGACTTCAATTAAGGCGTTCGTTGGTTTTTTATTTTAGCAAATTTTAATTTTTTGTAATCAAATTTTTTTTTTTAAGTATAGAAGGATTTTTTGGGAGAATCTCAATGTTGCTCTAACATATTGTTTGCAGGATTTTTTTATTTTTTTTGGTGAAAACTTGTGAAATTTCGATAAATGGAATCAAAGGCAAGAAAGAGCCTACACAAATACATCATTTCCATCTCTTTCGGTTCGATGGATAGCTTCCACATTCTTGCAAGATAATGCGCACATCTATTGGCATTACGTCTAACATGAAGAAAAGAAACAGAAACAGTATGTAGAATGTAGAAACTTAAGAGCATCAGAAACAAGTGGTCCTATAGTTGAAAAGTCAGAAACTCCATCCTTGAGCATTCGGATTACAGCAATACAGTCTCCTTCTATGATAATATTTGGCCAGGCATGAACTGAGGACAACTCACAGGCGGCTTTTGCAGCTAAAGCCTCAGCTGCTTCTGGTGAAAGTGGAATATCCACAAATCTGGACAGCCAAGCACAGCAATGCCCTCTGTAATCTCTTGCAACTAATCCAATACCTATTGCTTGTGTTTCCTTACATACAGCGGCATCAAAATTTATTTTAAGCTGCCCCGCAGACCTCCCACTTTGCGTCAACAACCACGGGCTGATTTGGAATGAAACTGAAGTTTGCTCTTTTGTATTCTTCCAGGAATGAAACAGCAAATCTGACAACATCCAAAGGCATCCAGGGTCCTCTGCCAAATTTTTCACTATTGCGCCTGTACCATAAGCTCCAACAACATATGAGGAAGAAATCCAAAGAGTCATTATCCAAGAATTCATATATACCTTTTGAAACCAAGCAAGAACAGTCCCTCCGAAATGACTTATCTGTGAGAAAGGCAAATTCCTTAGGGCCAAAAATTGCAGGGCGAAATGCAATACCGAAAACAATGGATAGCGTTCTCTTCTGCATTTTCACAAGCATCACACAGAGTCAGAGGATAATCTTTGATTCATGTGGTCGCTCTGAAGAATTGGCATTATTGTGGCAAAAGGATGTGGTGGTAATTCTATCCAATTTCTCTAAATATCATATTAATGCAAAGGTTTCATTGAGTAGTGAAATGGAGTATTTTCGGTTCACTAGTACTTATGGGTGACCCAGACGCAAGTAAACGTTCTTCAACTTGGAGTCTTCTTAGATTTCTGAGAACTCAAAATACACTCTATGCATTGGAGATTTTAATGAAGTTTTATACTACTCAGAAAAACAAAGACGTTGTGGAATCTCAAATAATCGATTAAGAAATTTCAGGAAAGCTCTTTGGGAGTGTTTATTTTATCTTGAAATTTGGGCTAAATTGAAGGAACACGGAAGAAATAAAGAAAAACATAGCAAAGCGATTTAAATAGGCTCAAGAGCTCGTCCCGACGCACATCAGCAGGACGCCAGCTCCGAAGTGTGAGGCAAGGCACACCTAGGTGCAACAATGGGCAGAAACTAGGCATTTGCATCAACGACGTGCACTACAGAGCAAGGATGGCACGCTTAAGGGTGGGCGTTACTAGAACCGCCCATTCGGGCTGTGGCATAATATGACAGTGCGCCCTGGCGTGAGTTGTCCGCTCCAAGGCACACAACAAGCTGATTTTCTTAGCACAAGATAGTAACTTGCGCACCTTAGCATGCGGCGCAATTCTATTAGGTCTAAGACTATATTTTCGTGGGTATATATATGTTTCCTTCAAGGACAAACTGGACAAACCATTCACAGTTGATTCTAACTACTTTTGAGATAATTTTCTTGAGATGAAGTTTAGAACAAGGGTGTGGGTGTTCTCATGATATTTATGGGATTCAAGCTTTATTTGCTACTTTCATTTGAAATCGATAAGATCATTTTCTTTGTCGAGTGGATTAGGTACATTGTCTAACCATATTAAATTTGTTAAAAATTTCTTTATCATTATTTCATAGTTTTGGTTACTAGATCTTTCTAAGTTTCAACAAATAGGTATCAAGAACCAGGATTGATCAGATATCGGCCATGAAGTACGAGATAGAGAAGTTTGATAGGAAGAATGACTTTGGGTTGTGGAAAGTGAAGGTTCATGTCCTCTTGTGTCAATAAGGTTTACAAAGAGCTTTAAAAGAGTAGAGATTTCTTGCCAGAGATGCTAAAAGACAAGCAGAAGGATGAGTTTATGGCAAAGGCTTGTCGTACTCTAATGTTATTATTGATAGATAACATACTGAGAGAGGTCACCACAGAAAGTACACTAGTAGGATTATGGTCCAAACTAGAGTCTCTATATGACAAAATTCCTGACAAATTAGTTGTATTTGAAATAACGTTTATACACATTAAGGATGAAGGAATATACAGCTATTACTTAGCATATTGTTTATTTCAATAAGGTGATTCTGGATCTCACTAGTATAGATGTTAAAGTTGAAGATGAAGATCAAGCTTTATTCTCTTGTGTTCTTTGTCCAAATCGTTTGAGCACTTTGTCACTATTTTGTTGTACAGGAGAGATACGATTTCAATGGAGGATCTGAAAGCCTCATTGAATTCCAACAAATTGAGAAAAAATATCCTAGATAGTAACAATAGTGAAAGTAGGGAACAATTGGTGGTGAAGGGAATATCGAGAAAAGGGGGAAGGAGTAGAGGACAATCGAAGTCTCAAACCAAGCCTAGAACTAGCGACAAGTGTTTTAGGTGCAGTGGAAAGGGGCACTAGAAATGAAATTATTCAGAATGAGGAAGGGCGAAGGATACAAGTGAAACTTCTTATCAGAAACGAAATGGTGTCACAGGAATTGTTGAAGATGAGTCTAATGGTAGGCTTGTTCTCAACATTATTGAGAGTTCACTAAGCTCTTAGTGAATTTTGAATAGTAGTTATTTCTATCATATGTGCCCACAAGAAGATTGGTTTACAACTTATCAAAAATACGATGGTGCTAAAATGCTAATAGGGAATGATGCATCATGTAGAATTGTAGGAATTAGTTCAGTGAGTATCAGAATGCACAATGGCATACTAAGGACCCTAACAAATTTGAGTCATGTTCTAGATTTGAAGAAAAATTTGATTTTGCTAGCTACTCTAGACAAAAATGGCTATGAGTACAAAGTTTGAGATGAAATTATGCGGGTTTACAAAGGTGCACTACTTATCATGAGATGAGACAAAAGGAATGGCCTTTATATATTGTATGGTAATACAGATTCTCATATTGTAGTGGTTTCTTCGTCAGTCATGATACTACGAGATTGTAGCATATCCGACTTAGGTGTATAAGTGAGAAAGTGATGTCAAAATTAAGCAAACAAGGTTTGCTTTATGGAGATAAGATTGGAGAGCTAGATTTCTGTGAGTAGTGTGTGCTTAGCAAGCAACATAGGGTAAAGTTTAGCACTGCAGTTCACAAGACCAAAGGCACCTTGGATTATATTCACTCAAATCTTTAAAGGCCTTCTCAAGTTTCTTCAAATGGAGGTGTTAGGTACACGCTGACATTCATTGATAACTTCTCATGGAAAGTATAAGTGTGCATGCTGAAGCATAAGGATGTGGTGTTTGTCAATTTCAAGCAATGGAAGACTTTAATTGAGAAGTAATTAGGAAAGGAGATCAAGCGCTTGAGGACTGACAATGAATTGGAGTTCTACAACAAGAAATTTCAAGAACTTTGAGATAAGGAAGGAATTGTGAGGCATCATATAGTTGTACATACACCACAGCAGAATGGAGTTGCAGAACAGATGAATAGGACTATCTTAGAAAGAGCTAGATACATACCCTTTAACCCTAAATTATCCAAGGACTTTTAGGTAAAAGCGATCAACAATACTTGTTATTTGGTAAATAAGTTGCTATTAACTGCTTTAGATTGCAAGACACTAATGAAACTTTGGTCCAGGTCTGCTACTGATTACTCAAATCTAATAATATTTGGGTGCCCAGCCTATGCTCATGTTCATATTGAGAAGCTTGAGCCAAGGGCTAGGAAGTGCATATTCCTAGGCTATGAAAATAGAGTAAAGAGTTATCATTTGTGGTGTAATAATAACAAGGGCTCCAAGATGATTATCATCAGAGATGTGACATCTGATGAGTTTGCTATAATGAAAAAGGTGAATGTGGAGTTTGAACTTGACACTCCACAAGTTTCAAAAGAAAAATAGAAAGTGGTAGATGAAACTGGTGAGAGCGTATTATCACCTAATTAGTAGCAGAAAAATAATTTACCACAGAACTATCGTTTAGCTTGCGATAGATAAAAGAGGTAGATCAGACCACCATAGCGATTTGCATGTTTAGATCTGGTAGCTTATGCTTTGAGTTTAGCCAAGGAGTTTGTAAAAAATGATCCAATCTCATACAAAGAGATAATTTCACATCCAAATTTTGATAAATAGGTAGAAGCTATATGTGAAAAAATGGAGTTTCTACATAAGAATAGCACATGGGAGCTGGTTGATATACCTAAAGAGCAAAAGATTGTAGGTTGCAAATAGATTTACAAGAAGAAAGAAGGGATTCCTGGGGTTGAGGATACTAGATACAATGCGAGATTAATTGCTAAAGGTTTTACTCAAAAAGAGGGAGTTGACTTTCATAAAGTGTTCTCTCCAATTGTAAAACACACTTCTATTCGTATTTTACTTGCTATGGTGGCTCTATTTGATACAGAGCTTAAGCAAATGGATGTGAAAATAGCGCTTCTGCATGGAAAATTGGAGGAACAAATCTACATGAGCAAACCAGAGGGATTTGTTGTTTTTAGGAAGGAAAATCAAGAATATCTCTTGAAAAGGTCTTTACATGGCTTGAAGCAATCTCCCAAGCAGTGGTATAAAAGGTTTGATGCTTTTATTAACAAGATAGGATATACTAAAAGCATTTACGATTGTTGTGTATATCATAAAAAATGTATGATAGCCTTCTTGTATATTTGCTATTGTACGTTGATGATATATTGATCACCTGTAGAAACATATCTAAAATCAATATTTTAAAAGCTCAATTTAGTGAAGAATTTGAGATGAGGGATTTGGGCAATGGAAAGAAAATATTAGGCATAGAGATCATCTGAGACAAACATGCAGGATTGTTGTACTTATCTCAACAACATTATATTGAGAAAGTACTAAAGCATTTTGGGATGGATAAGTCCAAGCTAGTTAGTACGCTACTTGAAGCTCATTTTAAACTCTCATCAAACCTATCATTGAGTATTGAGGATAAAGTGGAGCACATGTCTAATGTGACGTATGTTAGTGCAGTTGGTAGCTTGATGTATGCAATGGTATGCACTAGGCTAGACATTTCATATGTAGTATGCACAAGCCAGGAAAAACTCATTGACAGACTGTGAAATAAATCATAAGGTATTTGAGAGGTTCTGCAAATAGATGTTTGAGGTATAGTCAATTGAATTTTACTACTAGAATTATTGGCTATTTGGATACGAATTATGCAGGATATTTGGACAGCAGAAGGTCTATAACTGGGTATGTGTTTTATGTTTCAAGTTGTACAGTTAGCTAGAAGGTGAATTGCAATCATCAATTGCATTGTTCATAACAAAAGTTAAGTACATAGCTTTAGCTGAAGGCATGAAGGAACGCATTTAGCTAAAGGGGGAGATTGAGGATATGGGTATGAATTCTGATAGTACTATCATATTTTGTAATAGTTAGAGTACCATACACTTATCAAAGAATCAAGCATTTCATGAGAGAACAAAGCACATTGACGTGAGGCATCACTTTATTTGGGATATAGTATCTCAAGGTATCATTTTGGTTAACAAAGTTAGGACTAAGGATAATCCAATAGACATGTTGACTAAGGCTATTCTAGAAATTAAATTCGAGCATTGCTTGGATTGATTAACGTTTGCAGACTTAGATAATGAACCCTTTTGGGGGGGGAAAGACAAAGAAGATAGATGGTGAATTTCACATCAAGGTAGAGAACTGTTGATTTTATCTTAAATTTTGGGCTAAATTGACGACACATGGGAGAAATAGCGTGAAACAAAGAAAAGCAATCAAAATGGGCTAGGGAGCATGCCGCGACAGGCATTGGCAGAGGTGTGAGGCAAGGCATCCGAGCACGAAAATGGGAGAAAACTAGGCATTTACATCAGTGACGTGCGCCCAGGTACAAGGATGGTGTGCCAAGGCGAGGGTGCTATTAGAACTACGCACTGGGGCATATGGCATACTATGATCATGTGCCTTAGTGTGAGTTGTCCACACCAGAGAGCATGGCAAGATGATTTTCTCGACACTTGGTGTGTTTTCTTAGCACAAGACAATAACTTGTGCGCCCAGCCCGTGGCACAATTTTAATGGGTCTAGGACTCTATTTTTGCAGGTTATATATATGTTTTCTTCCATGACAAATTAGGACAAACCATACATGAGTGATTTTTACTACTTTTGAGATAGTTTTCTTCAAACGAAGTTTAGAACGTAAGTCTTGGGTGTTCTTGTGAGATTTGTTGAACTCAAGTTGTACTTGTTACTTTGATTTGAAATCAATATAATATTTTTCTTTGTCGGGTGGATTAAGCACATCGTCAAACCACATTAAATTTATTGTCAGTTTTCATTGAATTTCTTTACCATTATTCTATAGTTTTTGTTACTAAATCTTTCTAAGTTTCAACGAGGAGGTTGATTTACATGATCTGGGCATCAATGGATTTCCTTACAGTTGGTGGAATAAATGCCCAGAACCTTTCACTACTCGCGAAAGATCATATAGAGCCTATGACTCGCCGAAATGGATGCATATTTTTCCCCATCACCAAGTTTGCAGGATTTAGATAGTGTAAGAATGATTAATTAAGAGATTCTTATTGATGCAAAACACGTAAAGCAAAGTTTTTAATATATTCCTAACAAAAATAGTCTAATAGACTAATCACAAAGAGTTAATTGCAAAAACTCCCCATGAGTCATTTTAAATTGCCAAAAAAACCCCTCTGGGTTATGAATTTAAGTAAAATCCACCCTCATGTTACAACTTCAATTGCTCATCACCCCCCACATAAGGACACAAACGAGTCGAGCTTTGACTATTTTTCAAGCTCGAACTTGAGCTCAAATCAAATTTATTGAGCTCGAGAAATTGAGGCTCGAGTTCAACTCATGCACTTGTTAAAGCTCAGCTCGATTCATTAGGCTCAAACTCATAATTAAGCTATAGACTCAAGTTCGACTGAGGCTCGAGCTCGAAAAATTAAATTATTTTATAAAAAATTTTAAAATTAGTATATTTTATTATATTTTTCATAAAATCAAGTTATAGTCTCAAGCTCGAGCTCGAAAAGTTAAATTATTTTATAAAAAATTTTAAAATTAGCATATTTTATTATATTTTTTTATATATAAATATTTTTTTAAACAAAAAAATATAAGCTCACGAGCTTGCAAATAAGAATTATTTGACTCGAGCTTGAATTCCTCAAACTCAAGCTCGAACACTTTTCGAATCAGCTCGTCAAGCTCACAAGCTAACTCGGTTCATTTGCAACCCTACCCCCACATCTATTTACCTATTAACTAATTATTTCTTGATGAAAATACCCCCATTTGATTACACAATTTTTACTGCCCTTTTTTCATTGTTTCTTCAAGAACTCCACTATTGATAATTAGGACTTACTAACATGAAAATCTCCCAAATTATTTTTTATGAATTTGAAATCAAAAATACTGAAAAAAAAAAAACTTAAAAAATCTACCAACAAGGTGCTTGAATGCTTTAGGCTAACACCTTTGGCTTACCAAACCTGTTGTGCAATATCAAAGGGGGGCTACCATTTTGATTGGGGGTAATTTTGCTGCATGGAAGCTATTTAGTGGAAGTTGGTTTGAGATGTTGGTTCCTATTGATAAATTTTGCTGCTGGAAAGTTTGTTGCATTTGTATAGGTGAAAATTCTTGCTGATGGAAATTTGCCTGCATTTTTGCGACTGAAAATATTTGCTATTGAAAATTTTACTACATTTTTGCAATTGAAAATTTTTGTTGCAAGTAAGTTGTGAACTAATTCAATCATGCTTATAAATAGTGTATTGTGTTATAGCTTGAATATGAGGATTTTACTTTTTTAGATATTGGCATAGTCTGAAAAGTTGATGCTTGTGTTGCTTTCGCTACATTGCCAGTGTGCATAATGGCTTGAAATTGTTGGAATTTGTTCTTGATGTTGGCGCCCCGATTAAATGAATGTTGGAAATAAGAAGTCATTTAACATGCATTTTAAAATTTTGGGCTGTTCAATGAGGTTATTTGGGATGTTTAAGGTCATCTTTTAAATATGTGGCCACAAGAACTTTTTTACTAATTTGATTTAGAAGTATGACTCTAGATTGAGGAAATTTTTAAGTTAAGTGGCTGAACATTTTTGTTTTGAACCTAGACATTTAGTATAATTGTAATTGGATTTGCATGAAACAAGTTGTCCCCCTTTTTTTTATCACCAAGAATTTGCTAGAATGAGAATATGGACCTAAACATTTTAGACATTGATGCTCAATTTTTGTTGCTAAGAATTCAAATGGTTTAAGGAATTGAACTCTGGACCTTTTAGCTTGTCCTTGGCAAAAATCCCATGTAAAATGTTTAATTGTAAAAAGATCTAAAAAGAACAAAAATAATTTTTCAATTGATAAATACAAATACCAGTCACATAAGAGAAACAAGGGTCTAAATGTCTTCGACTATGTAACACAGAGTTTTTTGACAATTAAAGTTACTAGAGAAATAATTGCTTATGAGACATTTCAAAGGGGAGTTTTTTTGCAATTACCTCAGTAAACAAAACAACTTGACATTAAATTTTGAACAAAGAGGATACGCATACCACACAAATATACATGTACCCATATGTAATAATTCAAGTTTTGACGTGGATTAAGAGTACTAAACTCAACCCATATACCCTAAACTCCTCTATTTCTACACTTCTCCGGTCATGATTTCTAACATATTATTCCCTTTCATTTGATAGTCTTATTAATTTCAACAAACGCAAAAATAAAAAATAAAAATAATATCGCTCATAATAATCATGATACTTAAGAATAATTAATTATCATCGTCGAAATCTTGGAAGGCCGACTTTGCGGCCGAATAATTTGGCATCTTCTTGGACTTTGTTTCTGTACTCTCCAAAGGTAAAATTTCTATAAACACAAGGCTCTTGGCAGCTCCCAATTAACGAATCATAGGAAGGGCACAGGAAATATGCCACTGAGAATCTCTCAATCTTGGGATTGGCCATCACTTTATGCTCTATACTCTTGTATAAATCATTGCTCCAAGCCTGCACCATAATTAATTGTAAATTATTTCTTTTCGTCATTAATTATTTTACAAAAAAACAAGAACGCAATTGACTAAATTGATTTATATAATTGATTTTACATGTCAACAAACATTAGACTAATTGACAAACACAAACTGACAAACTTAATGTATGTTACTTATATTGAAGGGGAATAAATGCCAACGACCATTCCTACTTTGGTGTATGTGCTTAATTAATATTAATTTTAAACCGCTGCAAAATGAGATCGTTAGGGACAGAATGTTTGTTGGGACTACTCGTATTTTTATAGATTTGTTGGCTTGTGAGGACATTTGTATATAATTACATAAAGTTAATTGGGTTTCGAAGAATAAATATTTTGAGATGACTAATAAGACAAAGAAACAAATAAATTTATTCATGGACGTCTTCAAATATAATGTTGCGATCGAATTTATATTTTAAAACAATGTCCGACAAATCTTAACTTTTAGTAGTTAAAATGTCAAAACAAACCATTAAAGAACTCATAAAATGTACAACTATATAAAAAAGATAACAAAATTCCATAAAAAGACAAAAAAAAAAAAAAATGAACAATTAGGCTGGCCGCTTCACTCTTCTTTATTTTCAATTTATTGGTGGATTAATTTAATGGCATCTCCTTCGTACTTGTACATGTGATGTTCAGCATTCCAACATTTAATATGAATACTATGTGTAAATTTAAAAAAAAAAAAATCTTCTTTATTTTTTCTTTGCTATAAATTATAAATTTTATAATTTCCTTGCGTCTAATAATTTCTTTAATTGAATTATGCATGTTAGAGGCTCAAATTTTTAAAATATTATATGAGCACGGGCGGGCGGGCGGGCTTGACTAATTGCCAAATACATCCAAACAAACGAACAAAATTGTGTTGACATTACCTGAAATAGGTCGCCAATGTTGACAATGAGTGCATCTTTGTTGGGTTTGACGGCAACCCATTTGGAGTCTTTCACGAGGTGAAGTCCCCCAACTTGGTCCTGGTGAAGTATTGTGAGAAAATCACTGTCTGTGTGCGGCACCAAACCGTGTATTTCTGGGGACAAAGGACAAGGCGGGTAACGATTCAACCTAAGAAAACACGTACTCTCATCGCAACAGATCTTCTCTTCAAACTCTTTCATTTTTCGACCTAAATTCACTATCAATACCTCAGCCAGCAATTTTGCCAGTTTCTGCATTGCTACTGCATATTCCACCAGCACTTCCCTGTACAAATTAAAATGTAATCATAGGTTATGAATACCATATTTAACGTGCTCAAATCGAATCTCAACTAAAATTAATCATAAAATGATACACCACCTAGCAGCATAAAAGTAAAAATTCAATAAAAATTAATATAATTAATTAATTAAAAGGAGTTTTTAAGTCTATCTACTAAGTCCACTTAAAATGAGCCCTATAATTTTAATGGGCTCAAGTTAACCAAGTACTTATCCAACATAAATATCAACCTCCACTTTTTTGAATTCAAACACTGTCTCAAGACGTATTCCTGAAATGGAATCTCACAATGAAAATATATATATATATATATATACATATACCTACCTTAAAGAGGAAAACTCCCCATAGCAAGCTTGGTCTGAAATCTTTGTGAGAGGTATATGAAATGCTTCCGACCAAGAGAAATGGTCGGGAGAAGTGGCCGTAGCAGTTCCCCACCGGTAGGAGCTGTTGAGAAGCCCACAAGTGGACTTTCTTGAGAAAGAAGCATTGAAAAGCTCCTTTTGCTCTCTTCTCATCTGGCTGAAAAGTTTGGGGCTGATCCCATGGTTCACCACCTGGAAGAACCCCCACTCCGACGAAGCCCGCGCGATTTCAGCCGCACATTTAACCCTCCGATCTCCGTCGTCGCTCGTTAGACCGTCCAGGTCTATTAGCGGTAGCTCCTCAAACTTTTCGCATAATTCATCCTTGCTTTGTAATAGTTTGCATTCGTCGTATGTAGTTTTTCTCGAACATTGGTGTAGAATTTTGTTGTAGTCTTGGGCTAGAGGTGGATTAGAGTCGACTAGAACCATTTTTGAAAGTGGAAAGTTTGGCAAAACTCAGAATATATACCTGTAATTGTAACTGTGGAGATATCCCCAAAAATCAATGAGGTATTTATAGGGTTAGGACTTAGGAGAGACGGGGAAGACGGCAAGAGATGTAAAATATAAAAAGAAAGAAAAATGAAGGTGATGACAATTGTCAAAATGGTAGTTGCCCTCAATTCACGTGTGATATGTCACATGTTTGGGAGTAAGTTCCAATTAAAAGTGTAAACGAATATTAAACGGATCGAATATAGTGTTTTCATATTTGTATCTATTTAATTTTTTGAATATTTGATACATGCAAATTTAATATATATTAAAAAATAATATCCGAATTTGTATTTGTTGGATATCAATCGAATGCAAATATATTCGTATCCAATTATAATTATTCAATTTTATCCATATTTTATTAAACTTATCCGTATTCGAATTATTTTTTTATTTTCATATTCGTTGATAATTATTTAAATATTTATTTACAAATATCCAAATACGTAAATTTATAAACTTATAGCAAATACATATTTTAATTAATAAAAGAAACTATATAATTTCATTAAAAACAAAAGCAATCAAACAAATAATATAATTTCTAATTCATAATTGATTTTATAATTGATTATTAGTACTTAATAATAATAATAATAATAATAATAATAATAATAATAATATAATGGCATTTAAGTATATTAATTCTAAAATTAACCAACAATAATTACATTGATTAACTTTATTTTTTATTTTTTCTCTATATTACAATAATTTTTTAAATTTATTCTTTTTTCTTCTCAATTTTTCAATTATAATTTATATACATACATATATGAATTATGAGATTTTTATTAAAAAATATAAATAATATATTATTTAATAAATATGTATTTAAATCGAATATTAAACAAATTATATGCGCATTTACCATATCCGTATCCATTTATAATTAAATATTTATTAATTGAATACGGATAATGTCCGCTTTAAATAAATATAGATAAATTTTGTATAAACGAATACGTATATGAACGGTAAACGAATTTTTAAATATTTATTAACAGTCCTAATCCTAAAATTACAAAAGTTGTTGGTTTATTAATGAATTAATTAATTAAGAAAAGAAATTGAATAAATAGTTGGAGAAGTGAATAGTCTTTGACTTTGTTAGTTTACCCGTACAATAATTAAAAATTGTATATATATCTTACTCTATCTTTTGTCGTCACGATAAATTCGACGAATGTGAAACCC
Organism: Jacaranda copaia; assembly: GCA_014898725.1. NCBI lineage: Eukaryota > Viridiplantae > Streptophyta > Magnoliopsida > Lamiales > Bignoniaceae > Jacaranda > Jacaranda copaia. The sequence goes on along the minus strand of JACGDI010005232.1, from coordinate 2,178,801 downwards.
AAGTCAAATGGGCCTGACTCATGTGTAGTGTTGGCCTTAGCCCATTTTCGGAAGATTACTCCTTGGCCTTCGAATTTTGTAGCACTATGACCCAAAACTCAGGTCCACATCAATTTAATGAAAACTATTTTAGCAAAGTTAACAATATAAGAAATACTACAATTCAGATTCTGAAGCTCCTTTTGAAAAAAATTTATTCAACACACCAAATAGATTGACTTTGTATAATTTCATATAAGTAATGAACTATTTACGATAATTACTGTTACGTTATAAGGTTGCAACTAGACTTTATTCCATACACATAGGTAACATAGCTAAAAATAATCAAAGAACTATCCTACAATAATGCAAATTTATCATTTTTATGTATGTCTTTCATATTTGGACTCAAATATGAATAATGTTATGTCTCCAAATTCCAGTATTCGAGTGAAAATACTATCTAGTTCAACTAAGGCAGGACAAGAAAATTTTGGTTGGGGTTCCAAATCCAACCGCTTAACAAAAGATAAAAACCCATTGTTTCTTTCTAGCCTTAGCCCCAAGTCCTAGAAAGTTAAGAGGCAAACTCTAAAGCGTCTTCAATTCTCATAATCATGTGTACAAGGAGGTGGATTTGTTTTAGAAGGTTTTGGATTTCTATCTCTAGATAGTCATGTTCGTTGGTGCATGCTGAGCTCTAAATAGACTTAGAGCGTGTGAATAATAAATTGTTCAACCACTAATATGCCTCCCTCCCTATATGGATGTGTGCGTATGTATGTATGTATATATATATATAATAGTTGAATTGAACGTGCGATGCTAAGTGCCCACATAATTAATACAAAATTAAGTTTTAAGAACAAGCAATATGATATGAACAGGAGCCATTAGAATGTAAGCATGCATGCACGCACTATGAGATTAAAAGCTTAAATGAAATAGATCATGTGTCGGTTAAGCTTCGCTAAAATTAACTTAAGGTTATTATTAATTTCTCTAAATTCTATTAAGATACGAAGCTATATTGCTGACTAAATTTGTTGATATTGATTAGTAAAAAATTATAAGAGTTGAATATTTACTTTTAATTTGGTGATACTCAATGAGCAAATTAAATTTGGGACCATGATTTCAATCCAACACACCTAGTTTAGGGTTGGAGCGAGTTTAAAATAACTAAAATGAATTTGGATTGAATTGGGTTCTAATAAATTTAACATAGGTTCAATTCATATGGACTAAATTCAAATCGCGTCAAACGAATTGTAAATGATCCGATTCCATTTTAGTCTTAAATTAACCAACTCTTCCACACTTTCACTTTTTCATCTTCTAGTCTCCAACAATATTATAATATAAACATTAGCGGAACATAAGTACATAGATTTTGTTTAAAAACCTTTATTAATACTACATATAAGAGTAGTAATTTAATAAAAAAAATTATTAAAATTTGAATTCATATATTTAATAGATTTGATATTTAACTTTATATTCGATTTACTTGTTTCAGATTATAAATATTTATGATTGAATTAAAATATTTATTTTTTAAATTATGAATATTTATAATCCGCTTTTTCGTTGGTTAAAAATTCTAACATTTGAATCAAACTCTAATTAGAATACAATTTATTGAGAAATGACTTGGCAAGTTGTTTTATCAATACCTAAGAATTGGCTTTATTAATAAGATAAATTGGAGTTAAATAGGGCCAATGTTTCTAACGCCTTAGTGAACTATTGTAAGTAGGATATTAATTGTAACATCACCACATGAAAAAAAAATTTAAAAAAATAAACTGAAACAAAATTGTTGGTAAATTCATATTTTTAATACTCAAACTGTACGTACCATTATAAAATTTATAATTACACCAATTTTATGCAAAGTCTTTTTAAGGTTACTAATAAAACAAGTTTGATAAATTAAGAAAATCAGATTTACTAATGATGAAAGATGGTAGATAACTTTATTGCTCCATGCAATTAATAAAATTTATCACACCAAATTGTAACAATCAAGTGAATAAAAGGAATCAAAATTAAATTTTAATATTTTGTGTAATTTGATTTCTTATTTTGTGCATTATAATTTTATAAAAATATGTTTATAATAATTGTAAACTTATATTTCTATAATTTTAATGCAAATCATGCAATATCCACAACAACTTCCGTTTCATTTCCTAGGGTTAAATACGCATAACCCCTGCAAAATTTGAGATTGCCGCAAAACTCTCTGTATAAAAAATTGAGTCTAATTACCACAATGTGTTTTGTCAAAATTGCCTCACTCTCCCATGTCCATTTTTTGGTTTTAAAAAAAAAAAAAAAACACCCAAATTTCCTTTATGTGTGTTGAGGAAGATTTTGGCCAATCTTACAATAAATATATCTAAAAATATATCAAAAGTGGACCATTAACTTATTAATATTATAAATTCCCGATAAGTGGGAAAATATTCTTGGACAAAGATTGTGGAACTACAAAATGGTAATAGTAGGATAGTATTAGGTTGTAAACCATAGTTGTTATGCAGTTATAAGGATCAAGAGAGAGTATTTTAAGTACATTATTATTTAAAAATATATCAAAAAGGGACCATTAATTTATTAATAGTATGAATTCTCAATACAAGAATATTATTTTTTTAACACCTTCAAACGTTCATTTCAAGTGTTATATTTACTCTTGTATTCGACCTGTTGGGTAAATTATGCTTGGACAATGAACTTTTTTGACTTATACTTGAAGAGCTACAATTCAATGCGCCTAAAATCCAGTATATGGCATCCATTCGAGAGATAAATTTGCAGAAATCAATGATGGTTTTCAGTACAGCACCCGAATCCAGAGGATACTTGCTATGCAGGTGGAAGATAAATCTGACAAATATCTTGGGCTTTCTTCAGTTAGAGGAAAATCGAAAAAAGAAGTCTTTGATTACTTACGCGACTGGGTATGGCAGAAGGCACGGAGATGGAAAAAAATGCTTATGTAGAGCAAGTAAAAAAAAATTTGCTTAAATATGTGGTGCAGAGTATTCCAATATACATACATACATACATATATATATATATATATATGTGATGAGTTGCTTCAAACTTTCAACTACCTTAAGCAAATAGATTGAAGCTATGATGGCTTATTTTTAATGGAGTAATCAAAGCAGTTTAGGAGTGTGTATTAGGTCAAAATTGATCGAATCGAACTTTCGATTTGATTAACTAAAAATTTAAGTTTTTTAAAGTGGAAAATCGAAAACTAAACTGGGCCGAATTCAGTCCAGTTTGGTTTTTAATCAATTTTGATGGGTTTAGTTCAATTTTAATCAAAATCGAATTATTCAAAAGTCGGTTTGGTTTTCATTCAGTTAAAATGGAACCGAAACAGGTTCAACCCACCTACCCACCCCCCACGGTCTTCTTTTTCATTCTAAAAGTTGTATCACTTTTCGCTAATATGAGGGGGGAAATGTACTATTCTACTTTTTCAAGAATATGATAAGACTCATAAAAAATTTAAATTGAATTATTTATTTTTTTAGCACTAAAAAGTGTAATAAAAGTTTGTTTGATAAAAAATATTTAGTTTTAGATAGAAAACTTAAATTGAATTACTTATTCTTTTAGTACCAAAAAGTTTGTTTAATAAAAAAATGTGTTACAACAAATTTAAATTGAATAAATATTTGGTACCAACATGTTTGATAAAAAGAATTTGATATATTCTATAATAAGATGATAAAGTCAATTTTATTTTAAAAATAATGATAATATAATTTTATTTTCTCTTCTCCTTTTCCAATTTTACCTTCTTCTTCTTCTTTTTTTTTACTTAATTGTCTCACCTTATCAAAAACTTCTCTTTTTATTTATCCCAAAAACTTAAAAATTCATTAATATTTTATATTATTTTAAAAATTATATTTATTAATCTTAAAGTTAAAAAATTAATAAAAACTATGAAATTTACTAAAACTACTAACACATAATAAAAAATATTACATACTTATATTATTGACGTGGACATTTGAATAAGAAAGCTTAAAAAAATAAAATAAAAGGATAAACTGATTTTCGATTCGGTTAATCAAACTGAACTTTTTCTTTTTTTTTTTTTTTTTTTGGAGTGTGGTGTAGAGTATTCCAACATATGCGATGAGTTGCTCCTAACTTCTGGCTACCTTAATCAAACAAATTGAACCTGTGGCCGATTTCTAGTGGAGTAATCAAAAACCTAATAAAATACACCGGATCAAATAGGAAGTTATCGAAGGAGGGCTTGGATTTAGAAATTTAAGGGCTTTTAATATGGTTATATATGTTGGCGAAACAAGCTTGCACCCTCACTTACTATTGAACAGATGACGGCAAGTCCAGATACCATATCCTCAATACTTCTGTTTTTGAGGGCAACGAAAAGTATTAATTGGGATGCTAAACATATTGTGTTTAAAGGTTTGAGGTCTAGGGCGGGTAAAGGGCTAGATATTTGTATCTGGCATGATCCTTGGATTCCTAAGTCACTATCATTCCGCGTAAATTCCTTTTTACCCCAGGGAGCCATGGTATGTGCTTCGGTCAATCATATGATAGGAGTATGGAATGAAGATTTGACGATGCAGACTGCGGCCGCTATTCTTGGTATTCCATGGCGTGGATATGCTACTGTGGCATTATGAAAGAAGCGGGCTTTGTCATCTTGCCAAAGACACATGCTTAAGTTGACGGGTTTGTCTAGTCATTTGCAGCAACCGAGTTATCTTTTCATTCCATTTGGCCCAGAAAATTACCTCCGAAGGTAAAAACATTTTGCTATGACCTTATAATGCGTTGTTGCGTCTTTTGTAGAGATGTGTCTGAATCTATTTTGTACTTACTTATCAATTCTCATTTTTCCAAACAAATTTGAGCGATTTCCAATATATCACATTCGTGATTTTACTCACGAAAGCGGTATGAAGAGTTGATTGTGATCTGCTCATAATAATTAGTTACAGAGTGCGCAATTTGATCTCTTGTTAACTTGCTATTGGCCTATTTGGTATCAGCGCAACCAACTTTTGTTTAGCAAAGACGCAAGATCCATATTAGACACATTTCACTTTGCTCTACAATATCTTGGTGACTATCAAAATGCCATTTCTGTATTTTAGACAAGTCTTTAAGTAGGCGTTTTAATGTTGATTTGTTCAAGTTGTACAATGTCATACAGTTTGTATTTTTTACTCTTTTTTGCTACTTAATATGTTTTACCACTTATTATTAAAAAATAATAATAGTAATAATAAAATAAAAACACCATGTTTTGCGACTCTTAAATTGAATATATTCAATTCTTTGTTATTATATTAAGTTATGTTGAAGACAATATATTTCTGTAGTTGGTTTCAATCATTTATCAAATTTCCTAAGTATTTATATTCATAAATCTGACTCTTTAAAAGATATATTACTAGGTATCCACCTCGTTTTTGTTGGACGTGTGACGTATATCAATTTTGATATATAAAGAAAAAACTAGCATAAACATGTACAAATACAAAATTACAGATGATTGATTTTACTTGCGACAAAGTTAGTCATACAACATTACCATATATCTATGATGTAATTTTAGGTAGAAATTCAACGTTAAATATGTATAAGTTTAACTAAAATTATTTGAATTGGATCTGTAGCAAATCTAAGTAACATCGAATTTACTCTGCAATAGTATTTTTTTTTCCAAAAATTAATTTTTTTCAGTTGCGGATTTAAAATACAGAGTCTCCAGTTTACCAGCATAAAGGTTTCTAGTTTTACTTTAATATATGCATAATACATTAGATAAAGAATATTATTTAACGCAAATTATATTAGTCCAGGATAGTTTATAATAAACTTAGAATTTAAAAAGTAAAAAACTCAATGAAAACTGCCTGAACTCACACCAATTGACGTAAAGTGCAAAGTGCACTTTGAATGGTGATCGAGTCGGCTCGCACAACACGAATTCAAAACTATTATCATCTTATTAAATCTACTATCAATTATTGTACGCGATTTTTATAGATAATTAAAAAAAATTGGATTACTTACAATTAATTTTACACATAGAAAAAACTTTTTGAATCATTTAAAATTAATGCATGAAGTATTTTAAATTATAAAAGCAAAATTAAAGTTGTGTTAGATGCTTGACATGATAAAGAAGACAATGGATAATGGAATTTTGACAATATGAATTTGTGGGTTTGTGGATTTTGTGAAAACTACAATTATGAGATCATTGAACCATCATTTTCAAAGGATAATTTAAAGAAGAAATTTAGAATATTAGTAAAATTAATATCTAAATTACATTTTTATATTGAATTCTCCATTTTATCTTCTAATTCGCATTTCTTTTGTTCAAACAATTAAAGAATAAATTATAGTAAAAATTACAAATAATTTTTTTTAAACACAAAATAATATTTTTTTAATAATAGTATAGATAAAAGTTATAAAATCCAAGTAGCCCCAACCAAACACCCCTAGCACTAGGCATAATTGTTTGTTTGAAGATAGATGTGCTGGCTCTTTACATTCAAACACTGATTCTAAATTGTTCGAATAGTTAATTGATTCAATGATATTATTTTCATAATTGTATATGTAACATGTGAGATTCAAATATTAGAATTAATATAATATAGTCTAACAAGTCCAACCCAATAACATTCCACTAAGCAAAAGATATGACATGGAACAACTCAATTAGCTATCGGGCCTAACCCCGTAGTGACTGACTAGGTGATCAACCAGGCCCAACCTCATTGGGTCATTCTATCAGCACAAGTATCAACACCTTGCCCGATCGACCATAGTATGGTCAATCAAGTCGAGAATGATTATTTAGCCCTTAACCAGGAAGACACTTGAGTCCGACAAAGTTCCAGTACCTCGACCAAAGCGCGCACAAATGACTCGCAGGCGAGGATACATCTTAACCCTCAAAGGTTGATAAGAGCAGCTCTGTACCAATGGCCTTAGTTGCACTAGATGCGCCGCAACCATATCTCTACCGTATTAAATACTTTAACAAGCAACCTGTCTTTGCATTAATAGCCCATGTCTCCTCCAATACCATCTTTCTATAGCACCAAGATAGTGCGCACCTCCTTCCTACCGCCATGTCCTATAAAGCTAGAAAACGTGTCACCTAGAATAATACCCAAAAAGGAGAAAACCTGATGCTCCTTAAGTGAAGACAAAGGCCCTCTCTATATGTACAAGGGCATCATGGACATACTAACCTCTTTAGGAAGGCTATGAATACCCCATGGCCCCCTTTCAACAAGGTATGCTCATTATCACTTAAAATCCTCACTTTACTACTCTACTATCTAATCGATTAAGTACTAACTTGAGTGTCAGAGTGCCTTAGCCAAGGGAACCTCGATTAGCCTGATGTGTGCTATTGATTATAGGATTCAACCTAACTATATCATCATATCACTCTCCAGACGTCCCTTCTAGTCAATCGTAACTATTTATACCATCATCATTTGGTGCCGTCTATCGGTTCTTGAGTTCATAATTAAGATAAAATGATTAACACAAGGTTAGTCATTTCTGAGACTGAGAGAAAAAAGAACAGAAGATCCCTAACCCCTCATCTTCTACCCCTAACAAGAACAAGATGTGGCTGTACCCAACTCCCAGCCAAAATAAGTAATAACCTTGACTATGCCTTAACTCATGCAGCTGATAAGCAAGCAAATAGTAGCTCATATTTTAGCTTAACTATCAACTACCCTCAACAAGCACAACAATCAACACAGACTAGCCACCAATGCCACTCCTTAACCTACAACATGAAGAGAGGCCACCAAGGGATGACAGGGGCAGACCAGAGATAAGACGTCTCTTTATCCGACAAGAGGATAGCCCAAGACACTTCCCATGGGAAGAAACCCAACCAAACCTCCAAGAAAAAGTGGCTGATTCAATAGATCACCTTGCTCGACCCATTTAAGCCTAGCAACATGATAGGGTCAAGCAACCAAGATCTTAAAAAAATATAAATATGTCCCAAGCTAATCAAGAAAAATGGGAAAAAGTGTCCCCCCAAATGTAATAGCTGAATAGATATCTTGAGGAGATCTACAAAAGGAACACGAAAAGAACCCCCAATATGACAACACACCTCGACTTCACTGTGAGTGAGAGTCACTATTTGTATAGGAGATAATCGAAGAGAGCATAACCATCGATACCAAAGTTCCAATTGGCCTACCCAGGTATGGTGGATCATCTAACCTGAATGAGCACTTACTCCAATTCAAACACATGATACAACTCCACAGGCATAATGAGTACATCTATGCTAAAATGATGATCACCATATTCCAAGGTATTACACTCGACTGGTTTTTTAAGTTAGAACCAACATTAATTTACTCCTATGACCAGCTTTGCCACAAGTTCCTCCACAAGTTTGTCAACTGAAGGAAAGAAAAACTCCCCCACACTCATTTGCATACAGTCAAGTAGAACAAGGGAAAGTCCTTTCAAGATTTTTTCACTAAGTTTAACATAGAGGTTTTGAAGATTAACAATCCCTAAGTAGAATTCCTGATCGATGTCCTATTCCTAGGTCTTCGATATTAAGAATGCGCCAATATGTTGGTCAGAGAGAGACCAAGGACAATGAAAAAGCTATTCAACCTCTCTGAGAGATATATAACTCAAGAAGACATGAACAAACTAAAATATGAGAACCTAGACACTGATAAGAAGAAAGCTAAAAAGACGATAATAGACAGCACAAGGATGGTCATCGATCTCCCCTTCAAAGATTTCACAACTATGCACCACTGAACACTGGAAGAAATGAGATATTTTTTCCATTCAGTGTGATAAACTCTTTAAAAAGCCCAAAAAATTGACTGAGCCCGAGGCAATAAAGAGATTGAAACATATTGTTACTTCCACAGGCAAAAAGAGCATGACACAAAGGATTATTTCAATTTGCACTATGAGATTGAGAGACTAATTTGATAAGGACACCTCAAGAAATATGTCGATGAGAAAGCTAGACAAGAGTCGGGATAAACTAACCAAATTTCCTATAGAGAAAGGTCGATCAGCATAAGAAAAGAGGACAAATGAGAGAAACCTACCCATGATCCATGACCACCCCTTAGAGGTGTGGTCAACACCATTATTGGAGGCCCAATAAGAAAGAACTCTACATCAACAAGAAGACAGAATCAGAGAAGGTTGGAGTCAACTAAGTCTTTCTCAATCAAAATAGTCTTCTAACTTTTCACCAACACACAACCTATCTCTTTTTCTGATGTTAACCTCTCACACATCAAGAACCAAAGCGCTAACAATAAGCTAGATTACCCCTTATTAAATCAGTTGAGATAGCCAACTTTGAGGTGAGAAAGATTTTGGTTAACAATGGCAATTCCACAAACAAAATTTTCTTGTCGACACTGAAGAGAATAAACATAGGAAAGCTGAATTTTAAGCTTGAGCGCACCCCACTGGTTGGGTTTGGAAGATCTAAGATCATTCTCGAAGGGTCCATAAACCTATTTGCCTTATTTGGTGAAATACCCCAACAAAAGACAGTTATGATCAACTACTTAGTGGTTGATACACCTTTTACTTATAATGCTATAATTGGATTATCAGTGTTGAATGAATTTAGAGCTATCATCTTGACTTGCCACATGAAGGTCAAGTTTTTAATTGCTACTGGGACTAGTGAAATGCTTTATAATATGAAAGAAATTAGGTGATCTTACACCATCTCAGTCGAGGCAAATAAACAGAAGACTTAATCAAAATTGAAACCCTCTATGGACATACTAGTAATGAAACCCAAAGAGGGACAATCGAATAAAAAGAGAAAGTTGGAGGAGACTAGGGTCGAACCTATCGAGGAGTTCAAAACCATTGAGCTCGAGCTTAGGAATTCCAGCAAGACCACAAGGATCAAAACTAATTTCGAGAGCAACATAGAGTGCTTATTGGTTGATTTCCTCATAAAGAATATTGATGTTGAATGTAGACCACTTATTTAAGCCAGTCAAGCAAAAGATTAAGACCTTCAATGCTTAAAGATGCCAGATATTCGAGGAAGAGATCAACAAGCTCTAAGAGAAAAGATACATTATAGAAATTTAATATCCTAATTGGCTTTGTAATGTAGTCCTTGTCCCTAAGAATGAGGTGAAATGGAGACTGTGTAATAACTTTACAAATTTAAATAACGCTTGTCCTAAAAACCTGTTGCATCACATAGATTTATTAGTTGATTTTACTACTGGTTGTGATCTTTTAAATGTGATAGATTCATTCCAGGACTACTATCAAATTTTTATGGCCCCTAAGGACAAGGATAAGACCTTTATTGTGGTCCCCAATGATGTATACTATTTTCTAGTCATTCTTTTGGGCTCAATAATGCAGGCACAACCTACCAAAGACTTATGAACTTTATGTTTAAAAATGAGATCAGAAGAACCATGGAAGTCTATGTTGATGACTTGATTGTTAAAATAGAAAAAGAGCAAAACCATTTAGCTGACCTCAATCATACATTTTCAATATTGAGAGCATTTGGTATGAAACTTAATCCCAACAAGTGCACTTTTGGGGTGAGAGGGAGAAAATTCTTAGAATATATGGTAAATCAGAGGAGAATAGAAGCAAACCCACAAAAGATCCGTGCAATTTTGAACATCTCACCTTTTCAAATAGTTAGAGATATGCAGCATCTGGTCAGAAAAATCATAGCCTTAGGACGATTCATCGCTCGACTAGTGGACAAAAGCTTACCATTCTTCAAAATTCTTAGGAATGCGTGGAAGTTCTAGTAGATATAGCAAAGTGTCCAAGCTTGCTCGAGTTGAAATAATACTTATAGGCACCATCAATACTAAGCTAAGCCTAAAGTTGGAGAGATTTTACATATTTATTTGGTAGTCTTGTCAGCAACAAATAGTTCTATTTTGGTCCCAACCAGACATGGCAACCATCGACCTGTATACTACAATAATAAAGCGTTGCAAGGACCAAAACACAATTACCTGAAGATCAAAAAGTTCGCTCTTGCTTTGGTCACTATAGCCAAGAAATTAAGGCCTACTTTCAATCTCACTCTATTATTATCTTGATGAATCAACCACTAAAACAAATGCTTTAGAAATTAGATATGTTAGAAATGTTGACGAAATAGGTCATCGAGTTAGGGGAATTCGACATCACCTTCCAACCCCAAACTGCCATAAAAGCCCAAGTGTTAGCAATCTTTGTAGCAAAATGACTCGACCTGCCCAATCAACTCAACCAAGATTCCCTCATGTGGACTTCACATGTCGATGGCTCAACAACTTCCTTAAGATGAGGAATAGGTATTTCTCTACGCTCTCTATATGTCGAGGGGTATGACTTCACCATAAAACTCAACTCTCCTATCACCAACAATGAGGCAGAATATGAGGCCCTTCTTACTGTATGAGGATAGCCATCTATATGGGAGTCAAGCTACTGGTAGTCATTATTGATTCCCAACTGGTCATAGAATAGTTCAAAGGAAATTTTAAAGCTAGGAGACTACAATAAGCAAGTATTTGGCTGAGTTTAAGAAGCTATAACAACAATTCAAAAAGTTCATCCTCAACTAAGTCCCCAGATCAGAAAATAAAAGGGTAGATGCCCTGTCAAAATTTGCTAGCTCGATAAAAAAGACCAGGGATAGAAGCATCACATTTTTGGTCACCAACAAACCTACTGTAGGTGGTCTCAACCATAACTTGATCATGTAAATCCAAGAATCAGCTTCGTCCAAGCAAGATAAAATAAACACTAGCCTAAGGAAGAAAAAGTGCTTAAGGATAAAGCACAAGCAACAGACTCTGAGGTTAAAGGGCAAAGATCACTCCCGACAAGTATGGTCAGCTCTACAGGAGATCCCGTTTTGGACCAACATTGAGGTGCTTGACATCAGAGCAACCTCAAGAGGTCTTAAAGGAAATCTATTTAGGAATCTATGACAATCACTCCGAAGGATGATCTTTAGCCCATAAAGTTATCAGACATGGGTATTTTTAGCCAACTTTGCTAAACGATGCTATTGACTTCACCAAAAAATACCCATCTTGCTAAGTCTACTCCAACATACCTTGCCACCCCTTATTGGCATTAGTGCCAATTTAGATCACTTAGCCATTCGACCAGTAGGTGATAGATACAATCGGCTCCTTACTAAAAACCACAGGTTAATGAAATTTTATGATCATTGTGGTTGAATATTGTGGGTCAAAATAAAGGCGATCCCGAAGACAATCGATGCGACCAACAGACGTTTTTTGTGGAAAAATATTATCTACTTTTTGGTTTGCTCCTAGTATTGATATGAAACACAGTTCCAAACCAAAAGTATGAGGAATTGGTGCGAAACCCTGGGAATTTGACAACATTTCACTTTAGTTAGAAACCCTCAGGCCAATAGGCAAACAAAAGTTACAAATAGGACTATCTTAGACCACCTCAAGACTCAACTTGAAGGATCCAGAGCGAGTTGGGTGGATGACCTCCCTAAGGTGCTTTAGGAATACCTAACCATTCCTAAAATCACCACAGGTCACAATCCTTATAGTCAAGTCTACGGCTCAGAAGCAATTATTCTAAAAAAATTGATATAGCACATAGCTCAAGTAATCTATAGGTCAAAGATAGCCTAACATTACAATAAGGGAGTTCAACCAAGAAGCTTTAAAGTGCGAAACTTCATCCTTAAAAAAGTCAATATCTCAAAAAATATGGGTAAACTCAATCTGAAATGGGAAAGCCCCTACATGGTAGTCAACATAGTGAACAACAACGAGTTCCCTCGACCATGGAACGTAGTGAGTTCGAAAAAATTTTATGTGTAAAGAGGCCAAGGTGTCTACTCAACTGTTTTGTAATATGATTCCAAATCAATAAAGGCAACTCATATTTTAACAACTATTCACTCTCGCCAATGACTACGGCCTCTAGCCTAATTACTTAATAAACGAGTTAATCATTTAAAGTTGACCTTGTAGTCAACTACAAATCAGTTTCAAATTGCAACTATAGCTTCTAGCCCAGCTTATTAAATGAGTTGATCATTCAAAGTTGACCCCATAATCGACTAAAAATTGATTTCAAACAGTGACCATAGCTTTTAGCCCAACTTAATGAATGAATAAATCATTTAAAGTCAACCACAAATTGGTTTCCAACCACAAACTATGGCTTCAAGTCCAATTATTTAACAAAAGAATTGATCGTTTAAAGTTGACCCCGTAATCAACTAAATATCAGTTTTGAATCGTAACCACGACTGTTAGCCCAACTTAATAAATGAATAAATCATTTATAGTCAACCATATATCAGTTTCCAACCAAAACCATGGCTTCTAGCCTAACTTGATAAAAAAAAAAAAAAATGAGTCATCCAAAATCAACTACATCGTCAAATACAACCTAAAGACAACCCTACTATCAATACAATAATTAAGGTCACTCAACAAATGCATGCATTACAACACAAGGATTAAGAAATAACTCACAATTAATTAAATAAAGTCAACCCACAATCGACCACGGCACCTAGCCAATTCATTTGATCTCAAAGAGAATATCTTAAGTTAACCAAGCAGTCGACCACAAAGACTATTTCAAAACCAATTTTAAATGGATAAAGTTAAGGTTAATATCTTTAGATCTACCTTATTATTCCTTTATGAGTCAATCTCATAATCAACCACTAACTTGGTTTTAAACCAATTAAATATTTCCCATTTCTTTATTAAGTTTGCACTATTTGACCAATTACATAGAAGAAAGATTTGGTTCTTTACTTATTGACGCAATCAGCTCAAAAGAATTAAAGCAATAAAAAGGGAGGGGGTGAATTGAGAAAAGAGATGAGCAAAAAGTTAATATTATATAGTTGAATATCAAGTTGCATGATTACCATTCTTACAACCAACCAAAAGCGCCTTGCAGGGCAACATCATAATAAACTTGAACAAAAACAAAAATTGTTGCGACCATAGCTCAACCTAGCTCCCTCCCTTCCCTCAACCTACACAGCCACCACCTCATAGATAGCAAGGTTGAGCTCATCACTAAAGGGCAAATACACAACAATGGGGGGACCCTCAACCTCTTGCTCAAGTGTTAAAACTGGATAGCAGTGGCAAGTCGAGAAGGATCAACCTCTTCAGTCAGAAATGTGCGCTCAATGAAAGAGAAGTAAGCTACAACATTGACTCAACCATCCTTGATTTCATTAGTAAATTCATTCACGAAAGCAAACTCCTCTACCACCTGGATCAACTTTATGTTAATTATAGCCCTAGTGCCTTTTACTGGTGCATTCTCATTGATTAGGGATAGGTCAAGATAATCCTCAAGCTGCTCAGTTTGAAGTGAGCTTAGACCTCAAGGCAAAATTGATACCCTAAGAACTCTAATTGCTTCACAGCCTTGTCGAAGGCATATTTTGTATCATCAATTACGAAGACAACACTAGCATCTTGGAACGCCAAGTGCAGCATGAACTACTAGACCATCTCTTTTCTTAAGCCTAGCAATGCTCTAAATAACTCATCTTAAGCACACTTGTTAGCACTACTATATTCATGTGCCCAACCAACATTGTACGAGGCCTTGACCTCCAACCTCGCCACTTGAAACAACTCTACCACGTTGCTTTTTCAAGTAACCATAGCCAATAGTTTCACATCTTTCTCTTTGACCTACTAGGTCAGCTGGTCGATCCTCGACTACATTGAATCAAGCTGAGTCTTCAGATCCTCAACACCATCCTACTCTTTTTGGAGCTCTTCCCAATAATTGAGAGCCAACTATGACCTCTAGTACATATGATAACCCATCTGGCTTACCTATAATAGTGACAAGTTTAATAAAGGAACTTAAACATAAGTTTGAACAAATAAGTAACACTTGACTAGACACTTACCATATTCGGGTGATAAGTGAATGCTTTCAGGGTTTCCAGCTAGCTCATCTCTAGCATCTTTTCCTGGTAAAACATGAAAAGTCCGGCCATCGTTACCTTCAAAGGAGTTGCTCCGATCTACCCTGCTATCATCATCAACAATGAGTTTTGTACTTGGACGTCGATCCCGAACCTTGGGAAAGAAAAGTTGGCTAGCAAAAAGAAGTCATCATCTAGTCAAAGCCCAAAGAGAGAAGACCTAATTAAGTTGGTCAAAGGCCTAACTTTCTTTTTTCTTTTCTCTACTGTAGTCTTTTTTTTAGCAATCCTAGTTGCTCAAAAGCTAGTCTCTTTTGTTGAAGAGTGGGGTTGCATGCTTTGATAGGCTCTGGTGAGGGAGGTTGAGGAACAGACAACAGCACTTATGGCTATGGAGCAACGTGGAGCCTATATCTCGATGAGCAAATGCCTGGCGATGCTCTTGCACCCTTTGCTGATGAGTTATTGCTTGTGGACTGTGTAGTTCATGCTTTTCTCTCGATCTACAAAGGCACAAGAAAAGTAAACACATCACCATCAATCAAAAAATTGAGCAAATAATTACCAAAAATGTCTATAAGGACATCAATCTAGCTGAGCTTCAACTAGCAAATCTAGCTAAACAGGCAATAAGCCTGTCAGCACCAAGTTCCTCTTCTCTATATACTCAGATACCTCCATTTGACCAAATTAAGTTAAATCCTAAATAAAAGTATTGGGCTAGTAGGGTTCTCATTCCCCAACATCTCAACATGCCCCTTCAGCCACCCCCTTAGAATATTAAGCCCAACCCCACTTAATGAGCAAATAAAGAAGTAGCATTTTTTCCACTCTTGGCTATCTAATGACAATGGGGTCATTAAGAATTTTTAACGATGATGGGATATGAGGTAATAAAAGCATAACTCATCCATGCTACCCAAATTATGGGACATTGGGAGGTGGAAAGGTTAGAAAAATTGTAAAATGTTGGAGGCTTGTCCTTTATTAACATTAAGACCACAAAACTATACAAGGCCGAGAAACAATTTGGCAAAAGTTAGGTTATGCATGAACTCGTATGTAGCACTAGAATCCAATTATCAAAGTATAAAAAATGCTAAAATAACTAGGCTACACATGAAACCAATGATCTAAACATGCCTTAAATTTGGATTTGATAAGAGGAATACCTTGAATGCTCAAAATCTAAGGAAACAAGGAACACGACTTCAATATCATGAATCTATCTTCCAATGGCACAATAGGTTCATGGCAGCTTTTGCCCAGCCACATGATTTTAGAATTAGCTGAAATTTGGACTAGAGAACACCAACACTTTGATGAATATACAATAGAAAATTTAGCTAAATTAGAAAACTGAAAGCATATCCAGAAATGCCTCCAAGTGACTACTCGAACAGAGGATCTCCAAAAGGCTAGCAATATAATTGTTTTACCTCTAATGATAAGATTCACACACCAATGCACAATCCAAATATCTTCAATGTTAGTTGGAGAATAAAGGAAAGATGAGCAAGGATGAAATCCGAAGTTGGAGGTAGGAGATGAAGAAAAATATGAAGCTTCAACATATGAGGCAACATATGCAAAATTGGAGGGAAATGAGAAAATCTAACAATTAGGTCTAACTTACTTGCATTCACATGTAAAAATGGCCACCCCCTCCCTCTATATCTATTTATAGATAAAGAAAGGCATGATGCCAAGGTGGCATCACAATTTCCTCAAGTTGGCACCAACTTGCAAGCTAGTTGCATGTGAATTTAATGTGAATTTAAATTTCATTTGGAATCCTCAGTTCATCTAATGAGATGTCATCCAAATAAATTCTAAAGCCACACCAAATGAACTCTTCATTTGAAATTTCCCTCCAAAAATAATTCTTTGTTTAATTAAATTAAATACTTTAATTTAATTAACATTTAACTTTGCTCCTAAGTCTCTTTAAGCTTGTTCTTTTAGCTTAACTCCTTAAGTTAACTTGATTAATTGATAGTCATGTGGCACCAATTAAATTAACTCCTTAATTTAATTAGTCTAATTTGACTCCTTAAATTAATTAGATCAATTTACCAATTAAATTAATCAAGCTAAGATGATCAAAAATTGTGTCAACCATCTATCTCCTCAAAATCGGTCAAGATGGAATCTTTCTAACTCTTGGAAAATTCCTCTTCATCAAGTAGGATTTGCAATTAGCTTTTGTATGTGGCTCATTAGGTTCTACCGTTCATTAGACATAGGTTCACAACTCATTTAATTTATAGAATATCAAATTTTCACATTAGTCTAAACTCCTTTAAACTAATAATTCAATTCAATTAATCTCATTAATTGAAGAGTGCTCAATCTCCATGGTCGATGTCCAACTTCAAGCCCATGGAACCCAACTAATTGGCCAAAATGAATGCTTTTAGAAAACCATGATATTTGTCGTCTTCTTAATAGCTTTGATACTACATCTCTATTTCCAATGTTATATTTCCTTTTATGACTTCATCTTTGAAAAATGCTTTTTTCAAATTGTCATACTACCTTGCGCAAGGATTTCATGGAATTGATCATTATAGAAGACATAGAAGATGCACTTGCTCTTCATAATGATGATGAGTTGGATCCCATCTTGGATCTCACAAAACTCCATATCTAAGTAGTTCATATCCAATCTCAACCCAAAAGACCCGCTAAGTAGTCAGGAAAAATTCAAGGCATGTGGACTTAAACACAATATTACCATGGATACTCTGGTTGAAAGGCTAATTATATACACTAGCATAAGTTAGAGAACTTGCCACTACAGACTTGCCACTATAGCTATCTAGTGGATTCGTTGAAAGGACCATCAATGAACTTGTTCTTTGACAAGTACCCACTAATATGCATCCATATTTCATATGGATTACTCATTAAACAGAGCAATATCCAACCCTTGGATTTATATATCGTTAGTGCAAGTTTGTCCGGATCTTAGATGTCTTATCTCATGAGATCCTACGACTTGAAAGATTTAAGATCATGACCGTGTAAGACTTATTTCATAATTATCATCGAGTGTACTAATGAAGTCCTATAGTCTAATGTGATCTAAGGGCTTCAACCAAATGCCAGTGAAGTAAAATAAGCATAAGATGAAAATGGTCATTTATAATGAATATCATTCAATCAAGATTATATCACAAGTGAAATAGTTTACATGCCAATTTCATTGGCTATGAAGTAGTATTCCAACAATCTCCCACTTGCCCTAAAACCAATGTCCCATAGTCTTAAGACCCATCTTCTCAAGATATTCTTCAAAGACCTTTTGGGTTAGGGGTTTAGTCAATGGATCTGCTATATTCTCTTCCGAGGCAACTCATTCCACTCTAATGTCACCTCTACCAATGATCTCTCGAATCAATTGATATTGCCTCAAAATGTTCTTGGTTCCTGATGAGATCTTGGCTCCTTAGCTAGTGCAATGCACCATTATTGTCACAAAAGACAACTACAGGCTCAGCAATGCTAAGCACTACATCAAACTATTGGATGAAATTTTTTATCCAAACTCCTTTCTTTGTAACTTCCTAAGCTGCAATATATTCCACCTTTGTGGTTGAATCGGTCGTGGTGTCTTGTTTGGAACTCTTCCAACTTACTGTGCCACCATTGAGGCAAAATATAATTTCAAAAGTGGATTTTAGGTCATCTACATCGAATTGGATATTGAAATCCAAAAACCTCTCGGGTTTCAATTCTCCATTGTTGTATACCAAAAATAAATGGGCTAAATTATTTTTGCCGCCCTATGAAATGTGAAATGGGCAATTTAACTCCCTATGATTTAAAAAAAAAAAAAAAAAAGGTTGCAATGTCGCCTTATATTTTTAAATTGTGGCTCACCACCCCCTTCAGTCTGTTTGAGTTGAATTTTACTTTGAATGGATGAAAATACCTTCATATATATAATTACTTTATATCCCTATGTTTTTATTTTCTTTTATTTAATCTAAATTAAATAATTTTATATTTATAAAATACACAAGACATTTATATAAATTAAATACTATCTAATATTTATAAAATTATATATACATATATATTTATGAAATACATAACATACTTATATAAATTAAATACTATTTAATATTTATACAATTATATATACATACATATATATAAAATTATCAAAACTAAATAGTTTAAAATTTATAAAATACATAACATATTTATGTATATTAAATACTATTTATTATTTATAAAATTATATATACATATAGATATATAAAAATATATACATATAAAAAAATTATATCAATGCATATATGTATATAAAATTATTTATAACATATCTATATTTTTTTTTTCTTTTGTTCAATCTAAAATTAAATAATTTTTTATTAAATATGTAGCATACTTATATAAATTAAATATTATTTAATATTTGTAAAATTATATATACATACAAATATATAATTATCAAAACTAAATAATTTCATATTTATAAAATATATAACATATTTATATAAATCGTATTATTATATAATATTTATAAAAAATTATATACATACATATATATAAAATGACATATGTATATATAAAATTATATATATAATTATTTATAATATATTTATATTCATGCATATATATATCACTTCCCCCCTTCCCCTGCAGCAACCAGCTGCCATGGCAGCCTAAAGCTAAGTTTCTTTTCTTTTTTTTTCTTTTTTTTAAACACTATGGCCACTGGGGACTGTGACCGCTGGCTGGATTTAGCCAACCAAATCTAGTTGGCATGGCTGTCACAGCTACCTCTATATATAATATTATTATATTATATTTATAATATATATAATATAAAATGTGTTAAATGTTATAATATAAATGTATAAATAATTTTTTATATTTTTTTATAAATATTAAGTACTATTCAATGTGGACCATTCATTTCAACAAAATGATCCAACAGTTGATATACTGAGGGCATAATAGCCATTTTATATATAACAAATAACAACCACTCGCAATTTCAACGCGTACACTCCACTTATGGTCTCAGGAGGATTTTGTACCTCATTTTTAAAAATATAAGGTGGCATTTCAATCTTTTTTTTTATCATAGAAAGGTAAATTGCTCATGTGACATTCACATGGGGGTTAAATTAACTTTTTCCAAAAATAAATTCATAATGCATCTCAAGTACTTAAGGATTACTTTAACAGCCATCCAGTGACTCTCATCAAGGGATTGAAAACGGCTTGCAACACTTATAGCATGTGCCACATCTAGTCTTATACATTGAACGGCATACGTTATGCTTCCTATAGCGGATGCATAAGGTTTGTGAGATGTCTTTCATCTCTCCTCCCCCATCTTAAGGGCCATCGACTTGGAGAGACGAAGGCCATATCCCATAGAAAAGATTCCCTTCTTGGATTCTTTCATACTAAACTTCTTTAACATCTTGTCGATAAACAGGATTTGAAAAAGTTCCAACATCCTCCTCGATCTATCTCTATAGATACGTATTCCTAATACGTAAGATGCTTCTCCGAAATTCTTTATGGAGAATTCTATAGATAACCATACTTTAATACACAACATTTCTCTCTCATTCCTAATGAGAAGAATGTCATCAACATAAAGTACAATAAATTGTATACTACTCCCACTAGCCTTCTTATACATACATGGTTCATACATATTTTGACAAAGTTAAATAATTTGACTATCTTGTCAAAACATATGTTCCAACTTCAGGATACATGTTTGAGTCTATAAATGGATATCTCGAGTTTAAAAACCTTTTGCTCATCCCTTTTGATGTAAAATATTGTGGTTGCTCCATATAGATTTCTTTTTCAATGTTTCCATTAAGAAAAGCAGTTTTCACATCCATTTATCATATCTCATAGTCATAATATGCAACTACGATAAGTAAAATTTGAATGGACTTAGGCATAGCAATCGATAAAAAGCTTTCCTCAAAATCAAAATATGGTCTTTGAGTATAACCTTTTGCCACTATCATGTCTCATAGTAATAGTATGCAACTACGGCAAGTAAAATTCGAATAAACTTAGGCATAGCAACTGATGAAAAGGTTTCCTCAAAATCAAAATATGGTCTTTGAGTATAACCTTTTTTCCACTAGTCACACCTTAAAAGTCACTACCTCTCTATCAATTGTTAGCTTTTGCTTATAGATTCACTTGCAACCAATGAAAACTATTCCTTTTAGTGGATCTACTAAAGTTCATGCTTTGTAGGAATACATAAAGTCTATTTCAAATTTCATGGCTCAAGCCAATGTCCCGAATCTATATCCAACATAGCTTTCTCATAGGTTTTCGGATCGCTATCCGATTAGCCCATCTCACAAAGGAATTGGAATTTTTTGGATTGCTTCTTAATTTGGCTGGACCTTTTAAGAGGTTGCGGTAAGGCTCTTGATGCTCACTTATCTCCACTGCTTGTGGGATTTGATGATTATCTTAAACTTCATCAAGTTCAACAATACCATTTCTATCTAATAGAAATTATTTTTCAAAAAAGTAGACGTTTACCTTTTATTCGAAGGGATCATAATAAGTAATAACTCAAAAACTCTCTGGGATATCCCATAAACTTACACAAGATGGATCTACTATCCAACTTGTCTCCCACTAGCCATCTAATATAAGTGAGAGACCCCCAAATTCTTAGATAATGGTAAGAAAGTGCTTTGCCATACCACATCTCATTAAGCATTTTTAGCACCGACTTTGAGGGTACTACATTTAGTAGTCTCCTCGCCGTGTATTAGATGTATCCCCAAAAGGACATAGGTACATTAAAAAAGCTCATTATAGAACGTACCATGTCTAACAAGGTATGATTTCTCCTCTCGGCTACTCTATTATGTTGGAGTATATTGGTTGGAGTCAATTGAGATAAAACCCCATTCTTTTTTAGATAATCCAAGAATTCAGTACTTAAGTATTCACCCCCTCAATCCAATCAAAGAGCTTCAATACTAAGTTTCTTTTGTTTTTTTACTTCATTCCTATACTCTTTAAACTTTTCAAAGACTTTAGACTTGTCCTTCATAAGATACACTTATCCGAACCGAGTATGATCATTGATGAAGGTAATGAAGTAAGAATAGCCTTTTCTCGCACTAATACTTAGTGGATCACAAACATATATATGGATCAAATTTAAAGGATTTATAGTTTGCTTCGTTTGTCCTACAAAAGAAATATTGGTCATTTTTCCCTTCAAACAAGATTCACTAGTAAGAAGCTCCTTAATGCCACTGATATTTAGTACTTTGAGAGATTTTAACTTGTTTATCCTATTCTTAGAAATATGTCCAAGTCTTGCATGCTATATGATGGCATCTTATTGATTATCTAATTTTATGTTACTTCATTGAATGTGCATCAATGAAGGTTGAGAATCAAGTATGTACAATCTATTATTTAATGTACCTTTCTTTAATACTTTCAACAGCCTATAAGATACAGAAAAATCATATCTTTCATTATCTAAAATGGGAATAGAAATAATATTCTTAATAAAATTGGGTACATAGAAACAAGGACCAAGTACAATGCAAGCATTCCCTAAGTCTAATTTGATAACGCCTTCAACCATGGCTGCAATTTTTACTCCATTTCCTAGGCGGAGAATCATATCCCTTTCATTGAGACTTCTTCTTCTTTCCATTCCCTATAATGAATTACAAAGATAAGAACAAAATGCGGTATTAAATATCCATGAGGAAGAATTTATCATCAAGTGCACTTTAAAGAAATACATACCCTCCTCAAGGTTTGCAAGGTAAGCTTTATAATTCCTTTTCCAATATCCTTTCTCACCACAACGAAAACAAGTAGCATCAATTTTAGCCTCTCTTTTTTCTTAACTCCCCTCGAACTCTTCAGGGGTTACTTCTCTTTAGAGGAAGAGCTCTTCTTCCTTTTACCTCCCTTTCTAAGACCCCTTGAGCCCTTCGACTTGGAGGAGGATGTAATTGTGGCTTGTCCTTTTTCATCATTGCCTAGGTGGTCACTAGCATGTTCACCAATTCGTTAATCATCACTTCTTGCTTAGACATATTAAAGTTTATAATGAATTAGTTGAACAAGCTTGGCAATGATTGACAGATCAAATCTATATAAAGGTCATTGTCCATGATCATATCCAATTGTCCAAGCTTCTCAATGAGTCCAATCATCTTGAACCCATGATCATGGACATTTGATCCCTCTACCAATCCAAACTGAAAGAGCTCTCTAGGCAAAGCAAACCTTTCATGTCTAGTTTGAATACCATACAACTCTTATAGGTGTTGATATATCTCACTAGTATGCTTCATATGCTCATGCATTTTTTGGAGCTCATTGATCATAGAAGCTATCATCAGACACCTTGTTTGTAGATCATCATCCACAAACTTCAGGAATAATTCATGATCCTCATCAGTGGCAGCACTGCCAATAATGTCTGATGGGCATTGATTAAGGACATAAGTCCTCTTTTTGAAATTATCTTGAGGTTTATCAACCACTCGCAAAAAATTAGCCCGGTTAGTTTATTAGTTTCCAAAATTTCATTGAGAGGATTCTTAGCCATTTTGAGTTTGAAGATTTCAAAAAAATCAACAAAAGACAACAAAAGAGAATATAAGCATGTGATTGAATATTGATACTTGAAAAAATATTTATGTATTCAAGCATATTTTTCTCCCACTATTTTATCAAATCCTTCACCCCCTAGAAAAATTCGGGAAATCATATTTCCTAGTGAAAATCAAGAGCCTGAGAGATTGTAAGTGGACACCTGTGACCAAATGTACATCCATACACAATCGAAAAGTAAGAAACTTTTACTAATTGTATCTTATGCAACTCTTGATATATTTGGCCACACTTTTCATGTAGATCCCCCGACCAAACAACATCTACATTACTAGGTGTTAAGTCAAACCTACCAATCAAACTTTGATTCAAGACCACTCCACAACATCCCCCGTGACCAAGTGTATAATGCATGGGAAGCCTCAAATCAAAAGTACATCATATACTTAGTATATGATCATAGCTTCCACCTAAATGTGAACCCTATGACCGGATGCATATCACACAAAGATGGTGGCATCGTCATGCCATGTACTATTGGTAGAAGGCATGAATTAATTAAAACTCCTTTTAATTTGTATCTATTTTGACTTAATATTTTGAAAAGCACTTAGACTTTCTAAGTGGAGGGATTTTCCTTGCTTGCCAAGATCTA
Organism: Jacaranda copaia; assembly: GCA_014898725.1. Classification (NCBI taxonomy): domain Eukaryota; kingdom Viridiplantae; phylum Streptophyta; class Magnoliopsida; order Lamiales; family Bignoniaceae; genus Jacaranda; species Jacaranda copaia. The sequence goes on along the minus strand of JACGDI010005232.1, from coordinate 2,154,526 downwards.
ACCAATTTTATCTTCTTATTTAGGATTTATATATCCTAAACATGCATCTCATACGTCAAGAAGATATGGAAAAAATAAATAAGTAAATGCGCCTAGCATGCTCCTACGTTGGAATGACAATGAGCCTTAACCAAGTGGTACGCTTAAAGCTATAGGTGCACCATTTAGTTAACTTTAAGTGGGTTGATTAAACCTAACTATTACATAAGTGTATCCCCATATATTCATGGGTCTTCAAGCCTCCATTAGTCTTCTTTACTTCTTGCAACATTTACAAGAAAATGACCTCACTCCTAGTGATTCTATTCTCATAACTTCTACAATGAATAATAAAAAAGCATCAAGCCTCAATTTAATGCAAACCTTTTCAACAACTTAAAACAAATAAAATCAATATTAAAGGCTTATGATCATCCCCCATTCATTCATCATTCATTCAATAATTAAATGAATAATAAATAAATCAAGAATTGATATTTAATTCCAACAATTAAGTGCTTATCTCATAAATAATTAATTGGTCAGGCAAAAATAAGCACAACTATTATACACTTTATTCTTGCACTAATTGAAGATTAATGTAAACAAGATTTAAAAAAGCAATCAAAAATATCAAACATTATTTTGAGAACCTGCACTACACTTGTGCATCTGTTGTGCACGATTCAAAATCCTTTTTATTACTAAAGAAATCTAATATGGGATAGCCCAACAGTCCCAACATCAGTTCTAGGCTAAGCTAGTTAACAATAATTATCTAGTCGAGTATACTATTACCGACAGCAGTCAACAGAAAGCTTCATCCATTCGGGCATATTCTACCATAACCATAATCAACTAGCCAGGTCTGTTTGATTGATATCGACCTCATGGCTCACCCTAGTGCTGACTCAAATCCACGCCATATTTATTACTCTAACATATAGCATGCCTCCACATTAATGGTGCGTGATAGACGGTACAGTCGCTGCCACCACCTTTGACAGGGAGGTGCCTACTAGAGGTACTATTCACCCTAAAAAATAAGAGATGGAGTCACCTAAAATAGTACTGAGATTTGGAATAACCATCAACCCTCTAGCAAGGACTAAAGCCCAATGCATCTGATAGAGGCATCTTCAACAAATCACACACTAGGAAAAGGCTATAAATACCTCATAGCCAACCACGCTCCAGGTAATGCCAAATACACTATAAGCTCTCAATATTCTATTCATATTTCGACCAGAACTGACTCGAGCATCGAAGTATCTTAGCCAGGGGCACCTCAGCTAGTTTAACATGTGTTGCTATTGCAAATCTCAGACCTCGAGAAAAACTTCAATTGGATTACTCGACCTCTTTGGTCGGATTTACCCCAAACAATACCCTTTCACTATAAATGACTTTCAACCTCATCATTTTTTATACCATCTATGGGAAACCTTTGAGATTGCAATAAGAAAATGGTGAACACACGCACAACCACGTTAGGAAGAAAGGAGAATAGGAGGTCCACATTTTCACCTCCTTCTCCGCCCTAATAAGGTGCACACGCTCCAAGCCCCAACGCCTCTTAAGAGCAAATGGTGACATTAACTATGCCCTAATTAATGTAGTTGATAAGCGAGCAAATCTCCGCTCAAATCTTAGCCCAGCTATCTGCCATGATGAATAGGCACACCACAGTGCCCACCCCTACCGCTAGTGCCACCCCATAACCGCCTCCTCCAAAAGATAGGTCTTACAGGGATAGCTGCGGTCACCAAGAATCCAGGTGGCCACCTACCCACTGTGAAACCAATCCTAAACACCCCCAGGAGGAGAAGAGATGACTAGAATTGCAAAAAGAGATTGTAGACTCAGTAGATCACGTTTGACCTAATCGAACCCCACAGCGCGATAAAGTCGAATGCTTCAAGCTTGATTACCACGAAGACATAGAAGAATCTACAAACCTCACAACCCAGCCCATTCCAGCCCAATAGCATGATAGGGCCGAGCATGCCGGGTCATGTCTTGATCAGAATGCCATTATGGCAAATTGAGAGAAATAAGAGGAGGTATCCCATCAAGTCCAATAGTTGAATAGGCGCCTCAATGACATCTTAAGGAGAAATACTAAAAACGCACCTAACCTGAAGAGCCCTCAAATATCTCATTGGGAAAGAGGATCTCCTTTCATCCAAGATATTGTTGATGAGTATATTGCTATCAATGCGATAGTCCAAATCAGTCTACCGAGATATGATAGCTCAATAGACCCCAACGAGTACCTAATGCAGTTTGAACACATGATGCAGCTTCATGGACACAATGAATACATCCATGCAAAATATTGGTGACCACCTTCAAGGGCATTATGCTCGACTGGTTTGTGAAGCTCAAACCATCATCGATTTACTCTTATAACCAGTTGTGCGATAACTTTTTGCTCCAATTTATCAGCAAGAGAAAGGCAAAACTCCCCCACACCCATCTTCATATTGTCAAATAGAGCGAGGAGGAGTCCTTTTGTGATTTTTTTACCAGATTCAATACGGAGTCCCTCAAGATAGATAGCTTCAAGATCGAGTTCATGATAGACGTACTGTTCCTTAGGCTCAGACACAAGAAATGAGCCAATGTATTATTGCGTGAACGCCCTAGGTCGATGGACAAGTTGCTCGACCTAGCCGAGGGTACATGATGTAGGAGAAGATGAACAGGCTCAAGTTTAAATCTTCTGAGGTTGACAAGAAGAAAAAAGAGAGAAACAACCATAAACACAAAGAATGAGGTCGATCTCCCATAAAATGTTTCCATAACTATACACCCCTGAACATCCCAATGAGAGAGGTCCTATATGCCATCCAACATGATAACCTCCTCAAAAAATTGAGGAAGTTGACGAAGACTAAGGCAATGAAAAAACCTAAGAAATATTGCCACTTTCACAAGCAGAACAGGCAAGACACAGATGAGTGCTTCAACCTCCAAGATAAGATTGAGAGATTGATCAGGTAGGGCTACCTCAAGAAGTATATAGCCATGGACACTCAAGTTGAAGGGGGCAAACTGACTAGAATCCATGTAGAGAAAGGTCGGTTAGCCCTAGAAGGAAGGACAAAGGAATGAAACCCACCCATTCGAGGGGTGATTAACATGATTGTAGGAGGTCCCACTGGAGGGAACTTAAAGTCTGCCAGAAGGTAAACCTAGAGAAGGCTCGAGTTAACTAAAGCCTCACCCATCGAAACAACATTCCACCTTATGATGAATACAGAGCTCATCTCATTCACTAACAACAACTTAGCCCACCTCAAGGGTAGGAATATTAAGCATAAAATAGATTGTCTAATGGTAGTCTTGATTAAGATTGCCAACTTTAAAATGCGTAAGGTTTTGGTCGATAATGGTAGCTCGACCAACATCATCTTTCTCTTCATCTTGAAAAATATGAATATGGGCCAGTTGAAATTTAAACCTATGCACACACCACTGGTTGGATTTGGGGGGTTAGAAATCATACTAGAAGGGTCCATCAATCTATCAACATCATTTGGAAAAGCTCCTCGAAGGAAAACTTTAATGGTGAATTACCTTGTAGTCGATGCCCCATTAGCTTACAAAATCATCATAGGTCAACCCATCCTCAATGACTTCCTCACCATTACGTCGGCCTACTACTTGAAAGTTAAGTTTTCAACCCTAGCAAGCACAGGGGAGCTTTTGTGCAACATAAAGGAAACCTAGAGATCTTACAATATCTCGGTCTAGTCAGGCGAGCAAAAGACTCGGCCACAACTAAAGACCTCGAGGAACACCTTTGTAGCAGAACCTGAGGAGACCTAAGCTAACAAGAAATAAAAGTTGGAAGACACCAAGGTGGAGCCTGTCGGGAAATTTAAGGTCATTAAGCTCGAACAAGGAAATCCTAACAAGACGACTTGTATTAAAATAGACATAGGCCCCCACTTAGAATATCTTATGGTTGATTTATTGAGAAAAAAATATTAACATCTTTGCGTGGAAGGCATCCGACCTCTAGAGAATCGATCCCAATGTCATTGTGCACTGCCTTAATGTCTACCCCTCGTACAAATTGGTCAAACAGAAAATGAGGACATTCAATGCAGAGAGGACACAGATCATCTAGGATGAGGTCAAGAAACTCCTAGATATAAGTTATATTGTAGAAATTCAATATCCCTCTTGGCTTTGTAATGTTGTACTAGTCCTAAAGAATGAGGGGCAATAGCAGATGTGTAAGATTTCACGAATTTAAATAAAGCATGTCCTAAAGATCCTCACACCTGCCTCGAATAGATTTATTAGTTGATTTAACTGCTGATTGTGAGTTATTGAGCATGATGGATACATTTCAAGGTTATCATCAAATTTTCATGACTCATGAGGATAGGTATAAAACCTTCTTTGTTGTTCCTAATAGGCTATACTGCTTCCTGGTCATGCCTTTTAGATTGAAAAATGCCGGAGCAACTTACCAATAGCTCATCAACTTTATGTTCAAATATGAAATTGAGAAATTGATGGAGGTTTACGTCAATAACATGATTGTAAAAATAGAAAAAGCCCAGGACCACTTGCACGACCTCAGTCATACTTTTGCGATCCTGAGAGCATTTAGTTTAAAATTAAACCCAAATTAAGTGTACATTCGGGGTCCATAGAGAAAAATTTTTGGGCTACATGGTCAGCCAAAGAGGCATTAAGGCGAACCCATAGAAAATTTAAGCAGTTCTCAACGTCACCCCTCCAAGAATAGTATGAGATGTCCAGAGGTTGGTTGGAAGGATTATAGCCTTAGGGAGGTTCATTGCTAGATTAGTCGACAAGAGTTTACCCTTTTTTAAAATTCTCAAAAATGCAAAGAAATCGGGTTTCCAATGGACTAAGCAATGTGATCGGGTGCTGGTCAAGCTAAAGCAATACTTAGCCTTACCCCTCATGTTGGCAAAACCTAAACTGGGAGAAGTACTCCTAGTATATTTGGCGGTCTCCATAGCATCAATCAGCTCAGTACTGATCTCAACCCGAGATGGCAGCCATCGATTGATCTACTATTGTAGCAAGTTACTTCACTAGTCAGAGCATAATTACTTGAAGATTAAAAAATTGGCCTTAGCATTAGTAACTATAGCTCAAAAACTGCGACCATTCTTCCAATCTTATTCTGTTATAATGCTAACCAACCAACCATTAAAGCAAGTATTGATGAAGTCGGATACATCTGAATGATTGACCAAATGGACAATCAAACTGGAAGAATTTGATATTACTTTTCAGACTCGAACAGCCATCAAAGCACAGGTTCTAACTGACTTTATTGTGAAGCAAGTTAACCTACCCAAAAAAAATTCTGAAGCCCCAGTCGTATGGACCCTGTATATCAATAGATCATCGACCACATTTGGTGGAGAAGTAGGAGTTGCTCTCCACTCCCCAAATGCAGAAAAATATAATTTTGCAATAAAATTGGACTATACAATCACAAACAATAAGGCAGAATATGAGGTCCTTCTCGCGGGGATCAGAATGGCACTCAAACGGGGGGTCGAACACCTGGTTGCATTTGTTGACTCCCAATTAGTAGCAGAATAGGTTGATGGAAATTTTAAAGCCAAGGACTTGATGATGAGCCAATACCTGATCGAAGTAAAAAAGTTGCAACAATCATTCAAAAGGTTCACTCTTAGTCATGTTCCTCAATCTGAAAACAAGTTGGCAGATGCTCTCTTGAAGTTTACCAACTCCACCAGGAGAATGAGGGACAGAAAGATCATATTTTTGGTCTCTGATAAACCATCAATTGGATCCTATGAGGAAAACTTGATAAGGAGATGGTAGCTTCTTGACAGGTCCCAATAAAACTATATTTAAGCCAGGGCACTTTCTCTGAGAACAAAAATAAGGCTCGATGCCTTCAAGATCAAGCCTTCAAATTTGTACTCGATGAGCATGGTCAGTTGTACAATAGGTCAATCTCTGGACCTCCCTTAAGGTACCTAGACCACAATTAGATTCTATAGGTATTACAAGACATTCATGCAGATATGTGTGGCAACCATTCTGAAGGAAGATCCTTAGCCCACAAAATAATTAAGTACTAATACTTTTGGCCAACATTGTTGAGAAACTCGGTGGATTTTGTGTACAAATGTACATTATGTCAAGTCCATTCAAATTTGCCACACCAACCCGAGTGCCAATGATCAAAGTCCAAATTTCTTAGCCCTTTGATAAGTGGGGAATTGATATTTTAGGTTCATTGCCAAGATCAACGGGGCAACAAAAATTCATAATTATTGAAATTGAGTATTTTACTAAATGGGTCGAGGCTGAGGCTGTTCCTAAGATAACAGATGCAGCCATCAAAAGTTTCATATGAAAAAATATCATCTGCCATTTTGGCCTGCCCAAAGTCTTTATTTTAGATAATATCACTCAAATCCAGAGAAAAAGTGCTAAAGGTTGGTACGATGCCTTGGGGATTGCACAACACTTCACTTAAGTGAGCGATCCTCAATCTAATGATCAAACGAAGATAACCAACAGAACGATCCTCGACCATCCAAAAGCTAGGATACAGAACACTGGCTCGAATTGGGCAGATGACCTACCCGGCAAGTTATGGGTATACAGGACAACTCCTCGAACAGCCACTGGTCATACCCTTTACGGCTTAGTTTATGGGTCTAAAACAGTCATTCCCTCAGAGCTAATCTAACATACAGGTCAAGTCATTCATTTCCATCTACTAAGAAATATGTCAAAGAGAAAACTCGACCTAAAAACTATCAACGAGCGCTGCCAAGAAGCCTATAACACTATATAGAGCTACATGTCAAAGATGGCCGAGAACTATAATAAAGGGTTCCAATTGCGCCATTTTAAAGTCAGGGATATCATCCTCAAGAAGGTAGAAGTCTCCAAAAATATTGGCAAGCTCGACCCAAAATGGGAAGGACCATACACTGTTGTCAAAGTATCAAAACACAATGCCTAAATATGCAAAGAGAGGAACTCCCTCACCCATGGAATGCCGTCAACCTCAGAAAATTTTACATTTGAAAATATATTGTACTTATCTTTGAAGTCCTTCATCTTGAATAAAATTCTAACAATAATGATTCAATTTGTAAGCATTGTTATAATCAAGTGGCTTCATGCCACTAAGACCCCAGTTGACCCCGTAGTCAACGAATAAGCAACCTCTCGCTGCCACTCAAGCGGCTTCATGCCGCCAAGACCTAAGTTGACCCTATAGTTAATGAATAAGCAGCTGTTCACTGCCACTTAAGCGGCTTCATGCTGTTAAAACCTGAGTTGACCCTATAGTTGATAAATAAGCAGCTGCTCGCTGCCACTCAAGCAGCTTCATGCTGCCAAGACCCTAGTCGACCCCATCATCAATAAATAAGTAGCCTCTTGTTGCCACTCAGATGGCTTCATGCTGCCAAGACTTTAGTCGACCTCATAGTCGACAACTAAGTTGCCCTTGGCTGCCACTCAAGCGGCTTCATGTTGTCTAATTCTTGGTCAACCTCGTATTTGATGAATTAGCAGCTCCAAGCAGCAATACACGTATCCATCAACCTCATAGCTGATAGATAAATAGCATTGAAGCTAATGGACTCACGTCGACCCTGTCGACCTTATAGTTGACAAAAAGATGATTTCACCCATTTTTTTGCCTAAATCCAATAGTAGACCAAGAGGTATTAAAAATTGATGACATAATTGTATAAACAAATTACTGTAAAACAGACAACGTCAATCAGAGGCGAAAAAGTTGACAACAGTATTGTTAAATTTTCTTCATTATGATGGTGATAACCAAATATTTTATCAGTTATTCTCCACATTATTACAACAGTTGAGTTGGATATGACGAGATTTAATAGCTATCTTTAATGTAACAAGATAGAAATGAAAAATAGTCTTTATTCATCAATCAGTTGATCATCATTACAAAAAAAAAAGATCAATTTAATTCTGGCTCACCCCCACTTGGTCGCCCTTAGGCCATTCGAAGTTCAACTCTGGCATCGCATACACAAGGGTAGAAATAGCTCAAGGTAGTTCGCAAGGCCCCACGACATCACTCATAAAGTTGGTCGAGTGCAGCATGTACTATGCCACATCAACCTCTTCCTTCCTCAGCTGTACCATAAGGTCCTCAGCGAACGTGAATTCCTTGGCCAGTTATTCTAACCTTGCATCATCCTCAACCTTCTTCTTATAAGTTTCAGTCAAGGGCTCATCTAACACAGCGGTCACAGCTTCTTTCCCCAGGGCCTGCTCGACTCCACCTTCTTTAGGGTCGGGATAAGGCTCTAGTTTCTTATTCAGTGTAGAGCTTATTCTGATCTTATCTTCAAGTCAAAAAGCATATTCCAGGTGCTCGAGCTGCTTTATAGCCATATGGAAGGCTTCGCGAGCATCGTCAAGAGATGTGATCACACTCGCATCTTGAAAAGTAGAGCTAAGGATAAATTGTTCGACCATCTCACGTCCCATCATCGGGAGATGATAGTTGAAGGCCTTCTTTACTTCATTGGTCGCCTTTACATGTCCTTGAGCCCAACCAGAACTAAAGCTCACTTGTAGGTCTAAGTGGGCCTTCTTTATTATGGAGTCCATTCGATTCCGCTCTTCGATAGCCTTGACCAATTGCTGATCTTTGGAGTTGAGCTGTTCTTGGAGATTGACAACCTTCTTATTCAATTGCTTAACCTGGAGTTGGGAGGACTCGAGCTGTACCTTGAGGGTTTTCATATCCCTTTCTCTTGTAGCTCTTCTTTATCCGCCAGGGCCAGCTTAGACCAACGAAAAATATTATAGCCTAGTTGTCCTACCTAAAACATAAGGATGTTACTCCATAATGCTATAACGAAAGAGAAATTTGATGAGAAATTATCAACCTTGTGCTTACCATATTACAGTGGTACAATAATGCCCAAAGAGCCCCGACTTGACTAAGGCTCATCAGTTTTTGCTGGTTGGCTATGAAAAGCCCTATCATCAGCTACTTCAAAGCATTGCGGCTTGTCATTCCTCCCTGGATGATAGAGGTCGAGTCAGTTATCTCCTTGGTTTGGTCAGTGGTGAACCAGGGAGGAGGCATTTAGGGGAGTTAGAATAATACTCCATCGCTGGGTTTTCTGAACAGGTCATAACCTGTTGTAGCTTTCTATTTTCCTTTGTCCCCTACAACCCTTTTTGGTGTCAAATCTCCCTGCTTGATCATTTACCTTTTGCCTTGACCCATAAGGTTGCTGGGAACAGGCTCCTCCTAGCAAGTAAACTGGGTTTCTGGCACCTATTCAATTTTTGGAGGCATAGGAGCTCACGTCAATCATTTTGAACCCATTAGTTCCACAAAAGCTTCTTCTCGTCGAGCAACAGCAGCTCGATGGCACTCTTTATTTTTTGCTTGGGCTTTAGTTTGACTTCAGGCCATTATTTTTTCTCGATCTGCAGGTACAAACAAAACAAGCAAACATCAGAGTCTAGCATAAAGATAAGCAATCATAATTAAAATAGTCAACAAGAATCTTTACCTAGTCGATCGCCTGCAAGCAGGTCGAGTTAGGCCGGCAATAAGCCAACCAATACCAAACACCTTTTTTCAGTCATAATTGAGGCCTCCATATGCCTAAATCCGACTAAATTCCTGATGAACATGTTAAGCCAACTAGGTGTCTGGTTCCCAAGTATATCCATAGGCCCCTTCCATCCACCTATCGGAATGGCGAAAACCCTTAGCCCCCAAAAATAGAAAAAGTATTTTTTCCACTCTTGGCCGTAAGGAGAGATAGGGAATACTAAAACATTTTGGTGGGGTCGAGTAGTTAAATAGTAAAAACCAAACTTTTCAGTACTACCCAACTTCCGCGACAAAGGTAAATAAAATAAATTTGAAAAATTGGCAAAAGAGGCGGGTTGATTATACAAGTGCATTAGCATGGCAAAGCTGTATAATGTGGCGAAATAGTTAGGAAGCAACTAGGTTATGCAAACTTCTAGGCCCATTAGGAGGTCAACTATCACTTGCGCAAGGGGAAACCTAAGGCCACATCTTAACCCTTCCTTAAATACCATTATACACTCCTAGAGAGGTCGATGCATTCTACCCCGAGCTCCTGAAACTAACAGTTCATACTTCTCAAAGATAAGCTACATTGCCCTAATTTGTATCAGGTTGACGGGGGTTATTTTGGAGGCTATTTTTGTATAATGGTCTAGGGTAAATAGTCAATCCCAAGTTGCAGGAACATCACTCGGGCCAGCATCACCCTTAGAAATAACCCTCACATCGGTCGAGCTACTAGAGCTGCTCGAACTCAAGATATCACTCGATGAACTACCTAGCTCACTCTCACGAGATGTTTCAGATGTACTTCCACCCCCAATCTCCCTCTGATAGGCCACACTCTTGGACCTAGTGTCCTCGCTATCAAAACTGGTAGACATTTTCTCACAAAAAAAAGAGAGAAAATAATAAATGGGTAGAGTGACTTACAGTGGATATCTTGCAAACTTTAAGTGCACAAAAGTTGGAGAGCTTCAAAGGCAGGGATTCGACCAGATATAGATTCAGTAAAAGTGTAAATAAAATCATATATCCCCATTATTTATAGGTGTTTATGTGTGCGAACCCAAGCATCAGGTATAATTACACCCTGCCTTTATACGCTTCAAAATCTATAAAGTAACCAGCGCATTAAATGCAGCGAAACCGCCACAAACCCTGGTCGAGAGTTCAAAAATCTTAGTTGAGAATTCAAAAATCATGGTCGATTTGGAAAAACCCTAGTTGAATGTGGATAACCGCTGAAACTACCTAAGTACTCCCTACTCCTGCTCGTCGACAAGCTTGATCAGGACTGCGAGTTAGGGGGACTTATGATATGGGATAGCCCAATATGCCCATTTAGCCCAACAAATCATGGGATAGCCCAACAGGCCCAACATCAGTTTTGGGCTAAGCCAGTCAACAATAATTATTTGGTAGAGTATACTGTTACCGACTGCACTCGACATAGAACTTCATCCATTCGAGCATATTCTACCATATCCATAATCGACTAGCTAGGTTTATTCAATTGATATCGACCTCATGGCTCACCCCAATGCTAACTCGAATCCACATCATATTTATTACTCTGACAAACAGCATGCCCCAGCATTAATGACGTATGACAGTCAGTACAGTTGCTACCATCAACTCTGCCACCAATCCTACCCTCACCTTTGATAGGGAGGTGCCTACTAGAGATACCATTCATTCTAGAAAACAGGAGATAGAGTCACTTGAAACAGTATCGAGATTTGAAATGACCATCAACCCCCTGGCAATAACTAAAACCCAATACATTTGATAGAGACACCTTCGACAAATCACACACCAGAAGAAGGCTATAAATACCTTATAGCTAATCACGCTCCTAGTAATTCCAAATACACTATAAACTCTCAATATTATGTTCGATGATCATATTTCGACCAGAACTGACTTGAGTGTCGGAGTGCCTTAGTCAAGGGCACCTCAGCTAGTTTAACGTGTGTTGCTATTGTAGATCTCAAATCTTGAGAAGAACATCAATTAGATTACTCAACCTCTCCGGTCTAATTTACCCCAAATAGTACCCTTTCATTATAAATGACTTTCAACCTCATCAAAACCAAAAACAACACTCAAAACTCACCTCAACTGAAAATAGCTACTATCGGCCCAGCCTGGGCTCATGATCAGGTGGCAAATGCACACCTTGCATGCCTGCTACCTGGCTAACACCCAGCAGTAGCTAGCAGCAGCCATATTCTTGATCATGTCAGAGTCGAGTGAATTGTTACTCAACTTTTGTGTACCAAAAAATTTGGGGCGCCTCCTAAACATCAAATCACATAATATAGATGAAATTCCATATTCAAAACACCTTTTAAATGAGGAATTTAAAGTGCTCAATCATGCTTCAAAAATTAAGTTTAAGTAAGAATCACATTCTTTAAAAATCTCCAATTAAATCCAATCCAATTGGATTCAAAAATGACCAAAACATCTTAAGCCCACAGTTAACATGCTATGTCAACATATAACATCAACTAATGCCAAATAAAAATTCAACATTAGCATCCATGAATTAAAACATGCTAAACATATGAATTAACACTTAAAACACATTTGCATAATTTCAATTCATCAAGCATAGGAGCCACAAGCATCATCATCTAAACACTCCAATCCATAAATTGGATCAAGTATTTAGAGATTTAGATTAATATATTGCATGAATCAATCAATCAAATATCCAAATTAAAGCATGAATTAGGCTCTGATACCATTTGAAGTCATATGTAGCACTAGGACCCAATTATCAAAGCCTAAAAAATGCCAAAACAACTAGGCTACACATGAATCCAAGGATCTAAACATGCCTTAAATTCAGATTTGATAAGAGGAATACCTTGAATGCTCAAAATCCAAGGAAAGAAGGAAAAAAACTTCAACATCTTGAATTTGTCTTCCAATGGTGCAATAGGTTCACAACAACTTTTGACCAATCAAATGATTTTAGAAACAGTTGAAATTTAGACTAGAGAACACAAACACCTTGATGAATTTACAGTAGAAAATTTAGCCAAATCAGAAACTAAAAGTCTCTTTAGAAATGCCTCAAATTGACTTCCTGGACAGAGGATCTCCAAAATGCTAGCAATCTAATTGTTTTGCCTCTAATGATAAGATCCACACCCCAATGCACAATCCAAATCTCTTCAATGTTAGCTAGAGAACAAAAACGAGATGAGAAAGGATGAAGGCTGATATTGGAAGTAGGAGACGAAGAAAAATATGAAGTTTCAACACATGAGGCAAAATATGCAAAATTGGAGGGAAATGAGAGAATCTAACAATTAAATCTAACTTACTAGCATTCACATGTAAAAATGGCCGCCCCTCCCTCTATATCTATATATAGATGGAGGAAGGTGTGATACCAAGGTAGCATCACACTTTCCTCAAGTTGGCGCCAACTTGCAAGCCAATTGCATGTGAATTTGAATTTTATTTAGAATTTTCATTTCATCTTATGAAATATCATCCAAACAAATTCTAATGCCACACCAAACGAACTCTTCATTTGAATTTTTCCTCCAAAAATAATTCTTCATTTTAATTAAATTAAACACTTTAATTTTATTAACCTTTGATTTAACTCTTAAGTTTCTTCAAGCTTGTTTTTGTTAACTTAACTAAGTTAACTTAACCAATTGATAATCATGTGGCACCAATTAAATTAATTCCTTAATTAAATTGGTCTAATTTAACTTCTTAAATTAGTTAGATCTATTTAACAATTAAATTGATCAAGCCAAGATGACCAAAAATTGTGTTAACCGCCTACCTCCTCAAAATCAGTCAAGGTGGAATGTTTCTAACTCTTATAAAACTCCTCTTCATCAAGTAGGATTTGCAATTGGCTTTTGTGTGTGACCCATCAGGTTCTACCATTTATTAGACATGGGTTCACAACTCTTGTGATTTATAGAATATCAAATATTCACATTAGTGTAAACTCTTTTAAACTAATGGCTCAATTCAATTAATCTCATTAATTAAACAGTGTACAATCTCCATGATTGATGTCCAACCTCAAGTCCATGGGCCCCAACTAAATGGCTTAAATGAATGCTTTTAAAGAACCATTCTAGCTCTATGCTTATCATACAAATACAGTCATTCCATCTTCTATCTCCCAAAAAAGGCCTAATGCAATATATTTGTTGACTCCCTAATAACCTCGATACTATATCTTTATTCCCAATGTTTAATTCCTTTTTATGACCTCAACTTTGAAAAACTCCTTTTCCAAATTGTCATACTACCTTACACAAAGATTTCGTGAAATTAATCATTATAGAATACATTGGAGATGCACTCGCCATTCACAATGACGAGGAGTCGGATCTTATCTTAGATCTCACAAGCCTCCATGTCTAAGTAGCTCATACCCAATCTCAACACAAAAGACCCACTAAGTGGTAAAGGAAGAGTCAAGGCATGAGGGCCTAAACACAAGATCGCCGTGGATCCTCAGGTCAAATGACTAATTATATGCACTAACATAAGTTGGAGAACTAGCCACCACTAACTTGACACTACAACTATCTAATAGATTCTCCAGGCAAGCCTTCAGTGAACTTATTCTCTAACAAGCACCTACTAATATGCACCTATATCTCATATGGATTACTCATGAAATGAAGCAATATTTAACCTTTGGATTTATGCATTCTTAGTGAGAGTCTATCCAGATCTTAGATGCCCTGTGTCATAAAATCCTATGACTTGAAAAATTTAAGATCACAACTGTGTAAAACTTATTTCATGATCATCATCAAGTGTACTAACCAAGTCCTATAATCTAGTATGATCTAAGGGTTTCAACCAAATGCCAGTGAAGTAAAATAAGCATAAGATGAAGATGGCCATTTTAATGATTATCATTCAATTAAGATTGCATCACAAGTGAAATTGTTTACTTGCTAATCTCATTGGCTATTCTAAAATGTAAACCTAGAGACTAGTCAGGAGATCAACTATGGGCCGAGCTAAGGGAAATCTAAGCCCACACTTAGGGCATCCTTGAACACCATTATGCAACTGACCAAAGGTTGATGCATCCTATCAACATGTCTAAAGATGATCAACTCAAACCCTAGGGAAATGTGATATGATTACCTAAGCAACCCAAGATCCCTACTGGTGATCTTAGACATAATTTTGCTATAGTGATTGGGCATGAATAGCCAACAACGAGACATAAGAGGTTAGCTTAGCCCAAGCTCACCCTCAGCATCAACACAATTATCACTCGAACTACTAGAAGAAGTTGAGCTGTCACTAAAAGACTCACTAGACTCACTAGTCAAGCCATTTGCCCTTCTATTCAAACCTAATTTTGATCGAGCCACCTTATTATCACTACCCTTATTACTATCTTTACCAAAAACTCTCAAAATACTTGATGTATGATATTTGGCCGAAATAAAGAAAAGTAAATTTGTTCGAGCTCAAAGGAAACTTACACAGATCACAAGGACAAAAGGAATTTGGCTAGCACAAAAATGTAGTAAATTGCAAGTGTAAATAAAAATTTTTCACCATGCCTATTTTTGGGCCCCATCCAATGAGCAACTCAACCGGCTAAAATAATCGACTACTAGGTAATTATTATGCATCTGCCGATTAACTTGCTACACTGTCCAAGTAACTAAAGCATTCAATGCACGAAACCCTAGTCGATTTTTGAAATATAAATGTTACCAACACGTTGAATTCCTCATCGAGCGTATTCAATTTTCACAAATTAGCTACTCCCCATTCCTTTTCATATAACATCTCGATCAAGACTCAAAAAATAAGGGGGACTCATGATATGGGATAGCCCAACAAGTCCAACCTAATAATGTTCGACCAAGTAAAAAATATGACGTGGGACAACCCAATTGGCTATCAAGCCCAGCCCATTAGTGACCAACCAGCTGATCGATCAGGCGCAACCTTTTTAGGTCATTCTATCAGCACAAGTATCAACATCTTGCTCGATCAACCATAGTATAGTTGATCAGGTTAAGAATGATTTTTTAACCCTTAACCAGGAAGACATTTAAGTTCACTAGAGTTCCACTGCCTTAACTAGAGCATGCAAATGACTTACAGATGAGGACACATCTCGACCTTAAAAGGTTAATAAGGCAACTCTACACCACTGGACTTAGTTGCACTGGATGCACCATGACCATCTCTCTACCACATTAAATACTCTGACAGGCAGCACGTCTCCGTATTAATGGTGCATGCCTCTTCCAATACCACCTTTCTACAACACCAAGGCAGTGCACACCTCCTTCATACCGTCGTGTCCTCTAGAGTTGGAAGAGGCACCACCTAGAATAGTACATAAAAAAGAAAAGACCTAATGGTCCTCAAGTGAAGACAAAGGCCCTCTCTATATATACAAGAGCATCATTGACATATCAACCTCTCCATAAAGGCTATAAATACCCCATTACCCCCCTTCAGCAAGGTATGCTAAGTATCACTTAAAGCTCTCACTTTGCTGCTCTACTAACTAGTCGATTAAGTACTTACTTAAGCATTAGAGTACCTTAGCCGATGACACCTCAACTTGCCTGACGTGTGCTATTGGTTGCAGGACTCGACCAAACTATATCATCACACCGCTCTCTTGACCTCCCCTTTGATCGATCGGATTGGATCAAAGCCCAAAATATCACCAAACTGTTCATACCTTCATCTAGAATACATGTATGACGACGACGACGACGACAACAATGACGACAATAATAATAATAATAATAATAATAATAATAATAATAATAATAACCACAACAAAAACAAAAACAACATTGATTTAAGCTCATATGTTCGGCAAGATTCACAGGTCTCAACTAACCTGTTAATTTATTTATTATAATATTCTTAGTACGTACAACGGGATCATTTACTTGACCACTTATATTATTTTCTTATTGCATTAGATGATCCAGAGATTTCCTCAAAACTCTCTTTCATTATCATAATTAACATGTTATTTTATTATATTGTCGATATGTATGACCACGTTATTCTTCTTACCATGTACTCTTTTTTTTTTTCCCTTAAGGCAGAGAAAAATATTCATTTTTCGTTGAAATTAAAAAGAGATGATGAGTTTACATATTGGTATTAATGAATAAAAAATAAAGGGGAATTGTGTGTTTGCATGACGGCCGTGAATACAATAATCCAAGTTCGTCCAAACTATGGAACAAGCCAAATGAGCAGTAGTTATTAATTGAAAATTTAAAATAATCAAGAAAAATGACAACCAGTCCATCGTTCAAAGTCTAAAGTCTTTAAGCTATATAAATAAATACATATATATATATATATATATATGTGTGTGTGTGTATTTGTGCACGCCTTCGAGAAATTCAGTAGAGTGTAGTCTTCGCTATTCATTTATACTTAATGAAAATTAATTTCATATTTGAATAAGAGGGAAAGTTAATCAATAAAGCAATGTGACGCTTTTTTTCTTTTTCAATTTTCTCCTCACGCGTCATTTAATGATTAAGAAAGTTATAAATCGAGCAGACATCTTCCTTATTAATAATCATAACAAAGGGTTTGTGGGAATTTCAATATATATATGTATATATATATATATATATATATTTGTGAATAGCTTTTCTGAAAATTCCCGAAGTCTTTGGTGAAATAGAGTGGCTGAAAGAGTTGGCACTTTATGAGCGGAGCGTAGACGGGACCAATTTAAAATGAGGCACAAAGGACCAATCACCAATGATGTTTGGCAAAGGTTCAAAATGAGAATCACTTTCATATTGGAAAATTCCACTTAGACTTTTCTTCTTCAACTTGTCTTGGGCTGGAAATCAACAGATATGAGCACATCACTCCTCTCCGCATCAGCTCGGAAGGCTTGGATATGTTTCTCACCTTGAAATCGCCCCTTCTTAAAAAAACCAAAATAAAAAATAAAAAAATACTAATTATTATATTACTAAAAGTGACATTTGTAATTAAGGTTATGTCATTTTGAAAAAATTGTGGTAATTTTTCATTGTATAAAAAGTTCAAAGATATCTTTCCTTGTGACTGAACATTTATTTCTTTTCTTTAAAAAAAAAAAAAAAGATTGCCTTATGAAAAATAACAATCGATACGTCTTTTGAAAGTTATGCATCTTCTTTTAGAAGAATGCGAATAGATGTATTTTAATCTTTAAACAAACATTTACTAAACGTTTTACCAAAAAAACTAATTGCAAGACTAATAAACAACTACTACTAATCCATAAATCCATACCCAATAACAAATTGGAAATGCATGTCTTTTTCTATATTTACACAAGCACGTGCGTGTTAGTTTTTTTATTAAGATTTGAACTCAAAACGTCATAAATAAAAATATGCGAGTTATTTCACCAAATCAATTAATCATTCGACCGTTGAAATCAATGTGTTGAGGCATATTTACTTGAGTTGATTGGGTAAAGTTAGATACAATTCTTTTTAATTTATTTATACACACAGAGATTAATAATTTATTAAATTTGAATTCCCAATCTCATATTATTATGTGTGAGAGTTTTGTCATTGAGCCAAAAACTACTCGACCAACGTCGTCTAAATTCACTGTTATGTTTAATTTTGTGACATGAGGAGCCCAAGATCTCACCTCTAGTCCGGTCCAAATTATTGTTTTTGAGATTGATATGTTCCACTTTTGAAGTGGAATGGAATAATTTCAATGCGACTTTTCAAATAATACCTAAAAGGAGATTTAATGGAAATACCTACCGAAAGCAATCACAACGCCCAGCACCAATCTCTTGATGGGATGAACTAATATATCAGTTGGTAGGTATAAAATGCGGGACCCAAAAAAGAGAAAAAAAATATTTAACACTTAATGCATTTAATTCGATCAAACGATTAAGGATTTGATAGAAAAAGATATACATAAATAATATTAATGATGATGTCAATGTATTCAGCGATTCTTAACAAGAAATGGTACACTCGTTGATTGCATATATATTTGTAAGATCTACAATTTAAAATACTTATTAATTTATATTTAAAAAATAAAAATGACATAATGTATAATTTAAAAAAGCAAAAAAGGAAGATATCACGGGGACACCATGTGGAAAGAAAGTCCCTTCAGCACCAAACTCCCCATGAGAAAAGCCAGTGATGAGGTGGAGTCCATCTTTTTAGACAGAAAGAAGCTGCAGAGAATCTACCGAATTAGCAGTACTCATCTCCTCAAAAATTCAGAACCCACAACAAATCTCGTCTCCATTTTGAGCCACCATCACAATCCTCACTGACACCGTAATTCCATTTCGTTTGCCCCTCAGACTGCCAAACAAGTAACATCATCTTACACCACAGACCTGTGTGTGGATATGGAGGCATCTCTACTGCTGTCGCCGCTAACATTTTTGCTTCTGTTCATAACTGCTACTGCTAATGGTCGTTCTCATGATTGGAAAAGCATCGAGAGACGAAATCTGCTCGCCAATGGCCTTGGTGCCACTCCTCCAATGGGGTAACTATTCCTCTTTTTCTTTTTTTCTTTTTTTCTTTTTTTTTCGGTTCTGTATTTTATGTTTTTCTACTGAATAGTTACTGAGTTGTGGGGAATTTTTGTCGGATGGTTATCTTCTTGTTGCGGTATTCTACTATTCTCCGTTGTTTGATTTTGTTGGGGACTTCAAAAATGTTTGCCTCTCTGCTCATTAATTTCCAAATTTTTGCGGTTTCGTATGGGACTTTATCATTTTTATAATGTTTTTGGGGATTTGATATTGGTTAGCCAAGCCTGTAACGTTTGGTCAGAATGATGCAATCCTGTTTTTTCTATTTGTAATTGACATTCCATATTTGTTTGTTTGACAAGAAAAGATTGCATGTATCCTAATCCTGGAGAAAATGAGGATGAGGTCTAATAATTTTATCTTTTCCAAATAGTTTGAGCCTTATCTTTATGGGTAGAAATTATTGTCCCCCCCGTAATTTTATCTTAATTTCAAAATCGTCCCCTTATTTTAAATTTTCTTCAATTTCATTCCTCGGAATCTTTCCCGCCAATTAAAGGGTGTTCTAGTAAATTCACCGTTGCAATCATTGAATAGATATGTCCATATCTTTACAAGCGTTCTTTTTTCGTTCTTTGCTATGTTTTACCTATTTTCTTATTGTTATAATTTTCTTTTGCCTTTTTCCTTCCTGTTCCTTTCTTTATTATTTCTCTTTGATCTGGATTATCTTTTCTTTTCTTTTCTTTTTCCTCATCGTATTCCTTTATTTCTTCTTCCGCTTATTCTTTATTTACTTTTCAAAACATTAGCCTTAAGATAGAAAATTGAATTTTAATGAATTCTTAGATGTGAGTTTCTAAAATTTTAATGCTAAACTTATTGAGACCGTTGAGCGTGGCTCTATAGTTGCAAGCCCTTCTATGGATGAAAGTATAGGTTTGCCAATACTAGCCTGCAGGGAAGAGCTTCAACCTGCATATGGCCAACATCCAATGTCAATGAAATCCCATTTGAAAATCTCCTTATTATTAATGTTGAGAGGTTAATTAATTTAATGACATTGCCTTTACATATATAAATATGGAGTCTGACCGTTTAAATTCGTATCTTAACAAATCTTTAATGTGCATGTATGAATAAATTAAGAAACACACACACACACACACACACATATGTGTGCAGATACCATAGGCATTACAAAAAATTTATGAAAGGTTCACCTGATTATATGCATATGAATCAGCAAAATTCTTGACTAAAAGAAAAAGGAAAATGAATCATCATAACACTGTTTTAATTTGACTGGTTAACCATTCTTATGGTGAATCTTGCAATGATCAAGTGCTTTTGTACGAATAGGTTGACATGCTGAGTCCTCCAACACCAGTAGCCAAGTGCATCAAATTCTTAGAAATAAGTGATTAAATTGCATTTGCTTTCAGAAGCCATCCATAATTTTGGTTTTCTGCAAGATAGATAGAAGTTAGTTCAAAGGTATTTCAATCAAGTAGATTTTATTTTTTCTGAAAATTGCGGTCAACTAGAAATTAGTTGAAGAATGAGTGTTTCTACCAAAACTAGTCTTCGAGAGTCACCTTGAGATTTCACAGTTGAAATTTGAATACATAAAGTTTAGGTTTAATTCTAAAACTCATTTATTTTTTAAGGATTTTTTTATATATGCCAAGAGGGGGTCTCAAACCTATTAGGCTATGAGCCCCTAAGAATTTCAAATTACTAATACAGTGTGTGATGGTTCATATACATTGCATACATATTATAGTTTTACCAAATTGTCCTTGGGGTATATTTTTGCCCCATAAGTGACATTGAAGAAAATTGAAAACGCTGGGATGATTTTGCTGTAAGATAGAAAACTTATGAATGAAATTAATTTTACTCTTTAACTTGATACTAGTTTGTTTTTTCTTTTCTTTTCTCTCTCTCTCTCTTTTTGTTGGGTATCCTCCTAATTGTCTTTTTTTCTTTTTCAAATTATATTGTACAGTTATTAAAAGAACCAAGAGTGTTTTGCTTAGACAGCAAATTAACTGATTTATCTTAGTTGGGCATTGGCTTAGAACTACAAGCATCATTAATGATTTATTCCTTAATGATTTGCAGGTGGAATAGTTGGAATCATTTCAACTGTATGATTGATGAAAAAATCATCAGAGAAACAGGTACGCTATTTATCTGTTCCTTAGATTTTGGATTCTTTGAATTTCCTTTGGTTGTTGTACTAGAAAGGGATATTAATTTTTCCAGCGCCTGTTTTATTTAACTTGGGATTATCTGTTTTTCAGCTGATGCTCTGGTCTCAACTGGTCTCTCTAAGCTGGGGTATACCTATGTTAACATTGGTATATATCTGTCTACCCTTCCTAAAGTTTCAAAATTTTCAGAGTTTTGTACATATACTGCACAATTATTTGACTAAGAAACTTAACAATTTTGCTATTAGATGATTGCTGGGCTGAAATTACTCGTGACGACAAGGTACATATCTGGCAATATCTCCTACTCTTTTCAGAAACTATTGATGATATCTGTTGTTTAAGGTTTTCAAGGTTTCTTATTCATTTCATGGAAGTTGTATTTCAGGGTACTCTAGTGCCTAAGAACACCACATTTCCTTCTGGTATTAAGGCTTTGGCCGACTATGTTCATAACAGGGGACTTAAGTTGGGAATATATTCCGACGCTGGGTAATTTGACTGTATTAAAATACATCTGTCCCAAATAATATATATAATCTGTTGCTGATGCAAGCACTTAATTTCCTTTGCAGTTATTACACTTGCAGCAAAAAAATGCCTGGTTCACTTGGGCATGAAGAACACGATGCCAAAACCTTTGCTTCTTGGGTAAAGCAATATAAGACTATAATCTCCTCTGACTGGATGAAAAATGACCAGACTAGTGGAATCTTGAGGTTTTTGATCTTTCTTTCTAATTAACTTGGTTTTCCTGCAGGGCATAGATTATTTGAAGTATGACAACTGCAACAACGATGAATCAAAGCCAACTGTTAGGTGGCAAAATCTGTTCATAATGAAATGTTTAAATCAATTTCACATTTTTTGGGTTCTCCTATTCTGCTCTTGTTCTCCTTATCCAGGTATCCTGTGATGACCAGAGCTCTGATGAATGCCGGCCGGCCTATCTTTTTCTCACTGTGTGAATGGTGATTTTCTTGTGTCCTTGTAATGCTTCTACTACATTGGTACTGCTTTCTCTCCATGTCACCAGTTCTTGTATTCTTGAACCAGGGGAGATATGCACCCGGCCTTGTGGGGTTTTAACGTAGGAAACAGTTGGAGAACTACAAACGATATTGCTGATACATGGGATAGGTATAATTCTCTCTCTTCTATGTCATACTGAATCTTGTTTTCTATCTAAGACCTTGACCAAAATCTTTCTTTTGAATTTTGATTCTCCGACAGCATGACCTCCAGAGCAGACCAGAATGAAGTCTATGCAGAGCTTGCGAGGCCTGGTGGCTGGAACGGTTAGTGTGTGTGTGTGTGTGTGTGTATTCAGGATTTAACATTTCATTGCATAGACACACACGGCATTTGAATATTAATTATAAATTTAAACACACAAACTTGTATGGCTTATTGAGGTGAAGGTCAATGTGTTGTGAAATGGTTGGTTTCTCAACAGATCCTGACATGCTTGAGATTGGAAATGGAGGAATGACTAAAGATGAATATGTTGTCCATTTTAGTCTATGGGCAATTTCCAAGGTCTGTCTTGAACTTAGAACAATTCTTTTTATAGTCAAGGCAACCCCTCCACCACCATATTCTTACCTATTTTTCATGCTTGCTATATTTTTGCTCAGGCTCCCCTCCTCATTGGTTGTGATGTGAGAAATATATCTAAAGACACAATGGAAATTATAGCAAATAAGGAAGTTATTGCTGTTAACCAGGGTAACCAAACTCATCAACTTCTACTATTAACCTTTTCACTTGGGCTGATCACTTTCCGAGTTATTTACACTTTCCATTTCATTTGGACAGACAAGCTAGGTGTTCAAGCCAAAAAGGTTAGGATGGAAGGTGATCTGGAGGTAAAATCCTATGTCAGAATCTGGAAAAATGCGCTATTCAATCCCTTATTTCCTGCTAAAAAATTCTAAACATAGCCTGAGTTTGTTTTAATAGGTCTGGGCAGGGCCTCTTTCTAACTACAGAGTAGCAGTAGTGCTGCTCAACCGGGGACCTGTACGCACGGCCATTACTGCTCACTGGGATGATATCAGCATTCCACCCAGCAGTTCTGTAATTGCAAGAGACCTTTGGGAGGTAAAATATAGTTTTGCAGTATAGCAAAATTTTTCAAGTTCAATCATTTCTTTTGAACCTTTTACATGCATCTTGCTAATACTTTGGAAATTCTATTTCTGCTTTTTGGTTATGCTGGCAGCACAATACCTTGACACCAAGATTTGTAGGAAATTTGACAGCAACAGTGAATCCCCATGCATGCAAGATGTATATATTGGAACCAGTTTCTTGAGGATTTCTCCGACTTGGAATTGGGCAATAAGTTGAATTATAGGGGTGCTTGAGATCTCTCTAATTGTTCTTTCCCTTCCCGCTCTGGATGCTTTGTCAAACAATGAGACGACAAATATGTTCCATTTTTCAAGATAAAACTGCCAATGGCATGTTGATGATAATGAAATAATAACGTGGTAAGCAGTCTTTGCTGCTTTCTTGCAGCACAGAGCATATCTCATTCCCTCCTTTCTTCGCAGAGCGGGTTTGGCTTTAAGATTACTACTATTGATGGATAGTAAAAATACTCCTCACATCCATTTTTGCGGGCAAAAGGGCATTTTTCCCAATTGCATTAGTAATATTCGTCAAACCATGGCTCTCCACTTCTCAACCTCAAGAGGAAGTGTGCATGAATACGTAAATATTAGAAAGCTCTTCTTGACTCTAAACAAAAAGTATTACAAGTTTATAAACTCTTTAGAGAAAATAATAGTAGATAAACTGAATTTATATTTTTCAAATCTGAGACTCTTGTTTAAAATACGAATTTGTTAATCACCAACATCTTATTTTTTATTTCATTGAAATAAGTCAATTGCTTTTTAGAAAAATGAATTCTTATAGGTTGTAAATATAACATATTTTCAACTAACTTTCATAGTGCAAAACGCAACAGGGGTAAGCAAGAGGCTGGCTGGTTGAATTTTCATTTAGCAAATCAATCTCCAGGATTTCTTATGCAGGTAAAATAGCGATTGATTTGTGTTGAAATAGATAAACATGTCAATAATTTGTCTAGAATAATTATCGACTTTTGTGTAAATAAAAATATATTTTGAAATATAGAGTGTCGTAGAAGTAGTTCATTAATTTTTATACATGAAAAAGACATTGCTTGGAAACACTTATATTTTAATTATTTTATAGTACTTGTTAGATACTTTATATCAAATTTAATTTAATTTTTTATGAAAGCAATAATAAAATGGTAAAACAGGTACGACAAGAATTGAAAATAAAAATAAATGATATTTTAATACAAGGTAGCAAAACAAATGATTTCTGAATTACAAATTATGAAAATTCAATATACTACTACAAAGGCCCCCAACAGAGAGTAATACCAATAATTTTGTATGGCATCTGATGGCTCATAAAGATATACGAGATCAGACCATACACAGGTAAAAACAAATATTCAAACAATTTGCTCGAGGGTTCAGCAGATGTTCTTAATGTTAAACTGGGTACTTAAAAGTTGCGACATAGCCAATCTTTGGCATCTCCAAACCTTTTCTTGCAATTACACTTGCTACAAGGCAAACTCACTCTCTCCATGATATGCCAACACTTGAAGAAAAGCTACAGAAAATTTTATAGATATCAAGTTTAGTTTGTACAAATCTCACAAAACTATGATCCTCTCTTGTTGGAAAGCAAACAATCATCAACTTTCACTCAACAATAACAAGAAGTTGATTGATATATGGGTTAAGACAAGAAAGCAGTAAGATGGATCAGCATCCACCAACCAGCCTCCGTCGAATGGCAGTTAGCAGCAGCTTTTGTCCATCTGCTAAGTTTTAAGTTAAAGAATTGGTCAGTAATTCCACCGAGTATGAATTTACATAGTTTGCTCCAGCACTTGGAACCACAACTAATGCAGGCACTTCATAGTTCAAAAAGTTGCAGTCCCCTTAAGCAATACCATAGTAATCGTCTAATTATATATTTTGATGAGCAAGAGTTACTCATGAGACTTCCTGAAGTGCCAGATTCAGCTCATGTGCAGACTTGGCAATAGAACCCCCTCTTCTGCAAAATCAAACAGAAAACAGAAAATTGGCCACCTGCACCAAGTTTGAAGCAGTTTTTTCATGAAAAACACATACCTGGTTAGAACAGGCAGGCAGCTTTTCACTTTCTCAAGCTCCACATAGCAAAGATTGCAACGCTCCAGCCTTGAAACAACAGAAAGCAATAGCAGATCTTCCAGTCAGATAATTTCAGAAAATAATAATAACAAAAAGCGATTACAATAGTGTAAATATATAATTGCCGAAAACTGCATTCAAGGAAAGAAACAGCCAAACCTCAGCTCTGCCTCAATGTCTACACCAACAGATGATGGTGCCGATAATGAAGAGTAGATCACAGAACCAAACAGTCTAACCAGTTTTAGCAGCATATCCAGTGCAATATCTTGATGCCTAAAGATAAATAGTTCATCAGATTTAACAAGACCACCCGCACCTGCACTGCTTTTAATCACTAGACAGGAAAACAACTGCATGAAGATAAAATCACCAAGACATACTACTGAAATGTTACTGCATCTTGTAAGTCAAACAAAAGCCCAAAGACCAATTAACTGATTCTCATAGAGCTTGCTAGCTCATCCCTTACCATGCAGAAAAGTATAGTTCATTCACACCAAAGGTCTATAAAAAAGTCCTGCTAAAGAGTTGATGCATGTGTACAACCCTAAAACAAAGGTACAGTGGCATATTGGACTGCAAAGCTTTTTTGTGCTTAAGAAAAAGCTCCCAAGGATCAAGCCATGTCCATGATATAAAGACACATGCACCATCTGCTCAGAGCTTGTAAATGGTTCACAGCAACAGGAAACAAGTGATATTCTACTTATTCTTTTTCTTTCAATACCTATTTTCTCTTCAATATAGATCAGTAAGACCCAAGCCCATCTTCCATACTTCAAATAGCTACAATAGGTTTTTTGCAGCGTGCAGAAATTCCCACGCAAACATATAATTATTTGGCTAAACAGATCCATGTCATGAAGAATGCAAGATATTTCTTTACAAGAGGTTAATTGGACAAACATTGTTTGTGTAAAATATATTGCTTTGGTTGATAATTTTCAGTATTTTCACCAAAAAATGCCTGCTTTGCTAAGACCTGACTGTTTGAGGTAGGCATCTTCCCAGAGCACAATGCATAGCCTCCAAAGACCAAGGTTAAGAAGATGAAGATGTAAGAAGTGCTAAAGAATCTAATAGAAGATCTACTTACCTATCCATGTCACTTTCAATAAGTCCTGTCAGGAGTGGCAAAAGACATGAACAAATATCTAATGTGACCATATCAATTTT
Source organism: Jacaranda copaia (assembly GCA_014898725.1). NCBI lineage: Eukaryota > Viridiplantae > Streptophyta > Magnoliopsida > Lamiales > Bignoniaceae > Jacaranda > Jacaranda copaia. Next base: position 2,127,772 of record JACGDI010005232.1, on the reverse strand, counting down.
TTCTGCCAAAAGGCTCATTACATCAGCAAGCACCTGCAGTATAAAGAAATATAAGAACAAGTACTCCTCTAATTGCATCAGGAATGTCAAGTTGACTAATAGATTTTAGTTGCAATGCTATTAACGAAATGAGAAGCAAGTTTGGTTGTTACCCAAATTCTGGGAATAAAATATAACACTCACACTATGATCACCCATTTTGCTGATTGCACTAAGGGCCCCCTTGATATCATGCCTTTGCCAGTAGTTGAGGACCACCTGCAGATGAAAAAAGAAAAGCAATAGAAATTAGTAATAATAAACAGAAAATTTATTTAACTGTCCTTTGCTAAACTGGAATAATCTCAGCAATGATGTCACATTTCAGTGGAAGAAGCTACCAAGTTGATAAATTGCTACTCCTACCATGGCTCATGAATATCAGTTGGCAGACATATTTACCAGAGCAGTACTCAGGAATGGATTTTTTATGTGAGTATGCTCTACTCCTTCGGTTGGTTGTTGGATTGTTTTCTTCTTATTTAAACAAGGTGTTGTTGGATAAGTCCCTGGGGTATTGTTGGTTATTACGTAGATTGTTGTTCTCTCATTATACAATTAAAGTCAGTAGGCTTTAGTTGGATAAGTCCTTGCTGTTTCTCAACTTGAAAATTGTCAGGAAATGTAGCAGCATGATCTGAATTGGGACTCCAAGAATAATATATTACAATGAAATACCTGTAGTTTTCCTAAACGAAACTTCATTGAGCCAACAAATTGATCGTGCAGCTCCATCAAGTCAGCAATGGTGTCCTCATCACTAACAGAGACTGACTCATTTTCTTCGGTTAAAGGATAGCTTCTCTGTTATGGTAGATATGAATAATAAAACATGTGAGTTATTTATAGAGAAAAATATGTAGAATAAGGTAAAGGTTCTGGATCCACTTGTACAGTATATTAACAGCTAGATTTGAGAAGCAAGTAAACAGCGATAACCTGAATGGCCTAGACAAATTTTAAAGGCCTATTATAAAATTTATTATTTTGCATGAGAATGTTCCACAAAGTCATAGATTGCACATACGAACCTAAGAACTGTAACTTTAGGCTAGTGTTTCTGCAAAAGTTAGGGTGTGCTAATATACAAGGTAATTATACTTTTCAGGCAAGTGCCAGCCACCCACAAAATGCATATGCTGCTGACTATGAAGTAGTGCATTGTAAAACAATTGTCTTTCAAACAATAACAAGTGATGAGAAAATCAGGGTAAACTTAAAACAGCTAAAATAATAGGTTTCAGCAATACAGGAGCTAAATTAAGTAACCAATAAAACTAAAAGGTGCCAAGATATCACACTAAGCTCCCAACTCCAAGTGAGAAAAAATGCAACAAACAAAATGAGCCTCCAGATAAAATCTTATCCATCAGAAGGAAGTCAAAAACCTAAAGCACCTTGCTAGAACTCCATAAAAAAAGGTAAGAATGGTGTGAAAATCCCACTTCCAGTTGTAAATGGTTACAAACAGACAATAAAAAAGCACCACATCGAGTGGATGGTTTTGGGACGAGACAAAGTACTTGCAGAGCCAATGTTATTTTCTACCATGCAATCCCAAGAGTACATTTATAACAACTGAAAAGGAGAATGATACAGAAGTTAAGCATCCACAGAACAAGTTGGGGGTGTGCTTACAGCAGTTAATTTCCCAGAGACATTGCTTGAAGCAAGACTTGGACGGTAAGAACTTCTGCCTTTCGGCTCCCAGTTTGAGACAACTGAATGTGTTCTACCTAACATTGAACAAGAATGAGGTCATGTTCATAACACTACAGAAACCTCATATCAAATTGCTTGATAAAGCACCACTAGATAGTGTAATTATACCCCCTTTTAGACTTTCTAAATGAGATGTTTCCATATTCATGTTATTTCCTCGAAGTTCATCTGCACTCAAGAAAAAATTGGCTAACAGTGCAAACCATCAATTTATCACATCCTCGTATTTAAACATGTATAAGCTGACTTAAGAATTCTTAATAATTGAACAGGTCTGAAAAAAGTGACCAGGATAACAATTAGAGAAACCAACCAGACATATTCAACATGATATTAGCAGCCAACAAAACAAATCCGAAAAGAAACTCAGGTGCGAAGCACATCAAGTGTGCCTAAGCAATCCAGAGCCAATAGGCCATCAAATCTAGGTTTCTTTGATCTACAACAAAAGGGCATGGAATATGAGCTCCAAGCACCTTTTACCTGCCAGCATCATTCACTCTACAGCACCAGGACTTGTTAACCAGTAGCATGGATGTTCAGACCACCAAGACTTAAAGATTAAAAGGAAGGAAAGCACGTATCGAAGGAAAAGGATTCAGAGTAAATAGGTTATGTTTGGTTGTGTGCATGCAGAAAATTGCAAGGAAACAATAGGAGGATGAAATTTCAAGAGAGCACAAATTTATGATTCTCTAATTCAGCATGATGTTCAAGAAAATAGGAGATCACCCATTATCTCAGTGTCTCACGAGTGCCACAGAGGTAAGTGAATACAGTAGTAACTATAGCAGGAGCAGCATATAATGGAGGGAAAATAACAGTTCACAATAACTGCAACCAAACAAAGCCTCAAGTTCTCTTCCCTTCAAACTTGCTTCCTCTTCATCATTGATGAGATGCAAATGGGAAAACTAGGAGAAAATGCATAAATTTTTACTCTACGAATAAATTAATAAAGCAACTAAAAATAGAAAAGAAGAGTAGAAAGAAGGAGAATGTAAGAGAGACCATGTCGCTGAGAACCATTGATTTATGATGTGTTCAAGTTTAGATTTCAATTACCATTGATCCATATATGCAAAACGCATAGCATAGCTTTTTCTTTTTGCTTTTTCTTTACCCTGAATGGCACTACCATGTGTAGTTCGTCGTATGTACCAACATGCAGATATATCTGAGCACACTAAAAGCCAAGTCAGCCTCAGAAGAAATAGGGAATTGAAGTACCACACAGCTCAGCAGTGTTGGAAGATCTTCTTCCAACTAACATCATTAAAACTATTTCCTTTTTAGCCAATTAGTAAGTTAGCTTGTTAGGGAATCCTTGAAGAAGCAACCCAATCATGTATCTTTCAACATTTAGCATAAATTCAAGGGATTCATCTCTACTCTTCGTCCACTAAATCGCAAATTTTAAATTTTGCTCACAAAGTTAACATATCAAAGTATGGAAATTTCATTATAATTGTTCCTCCTTTTTCTAAACTCATGGATCAGTATAAAGTCAAAAACATAAACCCTCACCTACAAAAGTGCATTGCAAATTGTAGAAAGCTTTTAGAGTTTTAGAATCCATGGGTGAGCAAATTTTAGACCCACAAGTCCGGATGTACAACAATTTCCAACTACAAGTGAAATTTTTCAATCAAATCTACCACCCCAGCCAAAAAAGGGCCCTCCTCCACCATGGCTTCTTGTCCTTACCCAATAGATCGATATCATATTCATATAAATTTAGAATTCCACCAATATCAGTATCACCCTTTTTCTCCTCTCACACCACACTGACACAACAGAAACATCAAGATAGAAAACCCAGTCCAAATAATAAAGAAGCTGCACTAAAATCCTATCCATAAACATAGGATCAGAATTGGTGAAAAACAAAATCACAATAACACAAGCATGCATGAAATACTCATAAAATAACTAAAACAATGTTAAAGAACTGCATTGCGGATAAGGAACACGCACAACTTTCATTCTGGTATCTGGAAAGGGCGTCTGTACTTGCATTTGTATCAACTTTCCTTGAAATCATAGGTTTATCATCTTTGGCTTTTCTCTCAGCTGCAGTAACTCCAATGGTTGAGCTCTTAACTGAAGTACCCATATTCCTATCTGTGACATTGAAATCCATAGCCTTGGGGAGCTCATTTTCAGACTGAGTAGAAACATTTGGCCTCTCCAAGTCATCTCTGGCATTGATAAATTTGCGAAGATCAGATGTTTTCGACTGCAAAGGTAGAGGTACTGCTTTTACTGGAACATCTTCCTTTCTAGGTTCAGAAGCCTGCTCTAGCTTTGGATTATGTCTAGGCACAATAACTGGTATTACATCAGATTTGTTGAATACGGATATACTTGGTGTTGATTGGACCTTTGCAGGTTGCCGCTTTACATTTGTTGTGCTGGCAACTGCTGATGAATTGACCTGAGTTGTTTTTGGAACAACACCGAAATTTGACCTTTGCGGGGTGCTTGGAGTACTGACAGTAGCTTCAATCATTATATACAGAACATTTAATACGACTTGAAAGTTAAAATGGGTAGAATAAGGAAAATGAAGGGAAAAGACACTCAAATAAGGCTGCTAATGGGGTGCGAGCAATAAGCAGAAAAATTACTAATTTAACCACACATTCTGACAAGAAAACAAGACAAAGATAGCTTACATGCAATTGATTTAGAATCCTTAACAAGATCTGAATTCTGCTGGACAGAGAGCCTCATGAGAGATCTACTTTCCTTAACAGAATCAGAATTATGTGAAATGGAAAGCCTGCCCAAATTGGCTTTTACATTATCCTCTTTCAATACGGCTGAACCACCAGAATTGGATTTTGAATCACAATCACCATTTAATCGAGCAGTACTGCCCATTGCATACGGTTCAATACGCTGGCAACATCACAAGGTAGCAGAACACTCGTTAGTTTGGATGTCAAACTTGAAAAAAATTAAAGTTTCATGGGTAATAGATATTAGAACAAAGAGATTTATACCGAAATGTCTACAACCCATACTCCAACACAACTTTGATTATAAGAACATCCAAGAAGCTTCCCTTCATGAACATTCATGTCTGATAATCTAGACCACCCCACATCTACAGTATCATGACTTCTGATTGGTTCCCATGAGAAAACCTGCAACAGGAAAAATGAAAAATCAGAACCGAACAGTGCTTTAATATATTACCTTGGAAACAACCTAAAACACATAGAGCCTACTTTCAAATTCTCATGCAAGCCGCAAAGCAGGGTTCTCCCATCAGGATTAAAGGTCATACAACGTACTCCTGTGGACTGGATTTGGAACAATTGAATAATAGTTACTCAAAACTCAGTCACAAACTATGAAACCCAGGCTCCATAAAAGAAGGCAACAGCCAGGAAAATGCAGTCAGATGAAATAGAAAATAAGGAAAAAGAAAATGGTCAAAAAAGAAAGAAAAAGCAAAGAAGAATCAATGACATATAAATAGCAAACCTCAGGTCCAGCTGAACCAATCAGCTCAAAAGTTTCAAGATCCCAGAATTTAACAGTTCTGTCAGCTGAACCTGCCAAAGAATAAAAACAAGGCATAAAATATAAACTATCAGGAGATCAATAGAAATTACCCTGAATAACAGTTCGAATAGCATCTTTATTTTTTCATCATGGTGTATAAAGGGTGAAATTTAGAATCAAATGTTTATGTAACTTTAAGGAGACACAAAGCGATGCTAACGGACTCTACGCAGAAAACTAAGCAGACATGTGGCTTGGATAACAAAAATCATAATCATCTAGTTCATATCTGTTTCTTCCTTCAATTACTATCAGAAAGCTTTTCGAGAACTAGACCATATTTCTTTTACTCTTTTTCCTAAAGCTTAGCAGCTTCAAAGATGCTGCACCAAAAGTCTCAAGGGACTAGGAATGAAACTGGAACAATTCAGATTTGTAAAAATGCTCCAAATCATGTCGTGAACATGAGCAGGGCATACTACGGCTTTCTAGAGCTATCCTGGCACTATGTGAGCAAATAAAAAACAGATGCATCTCTGGAAATGCATTTTCTCTTCTAATTTCCTCTTGTTCTTCCATGTATTTCTTCACTTTTTTGTCCTATTTTCTTCATTTTACTTGCAGGAAGGTACCAACAACAAAATTAAATTAGCTGTCATCAAATCGTTAAGGCCATCAGTGCCAATTGAAAGAAGAGATCCGAGTCACTATCTAAAGATTCATTACTATGACCAAATTCTCAAGAACAAGAAACAATAATTTCAAGAAGCACAGTAGAACCACAATGAAGAAGTCGCAAAACTTTGGATAGATTGATCTGTTTCCTTCTATTTAAATAATTTGAACACATGAAGAAAGAAATAATATATTTATGAAACATTCATAAATATCAAATGTTACATAAGAAAATTCAGAAAATAAAAATGATTCTATTAAAATTTACGGTTTTGAAGTTTTCTTCTATTTCGCTAGCATGTCGCATAAAAATTGCAAGTGATGGTTCTACTGCAATATGTCCAAAATATTGAGCCTTGCACTTAATAGAGATATTTATTGTTTATAGATATGAGTGGTGCTACTTTCTAACTAATCTATTTTTTTCTTTTCCAGAGCATTTAAATGAAACCGTCTTTCCAAATGTCATTTCCAGTGTAGCATATGGCAGAGAGCAAACTTATAAGCACATAATTTAGATCTAACAACACAAAGGTAGCTTTTCCAACCTGTTGCCAGCAGAAACTCATGAGGATGGAAATCAATGCATTGAATTTGACCTTCATGACATTTGAAATCGTGCAAAAGCTTGCCCGCGGTTAAATCCCATAGCTGCTTTTTAGGAACAGAGAGATAATAAGAGACTGAATTTAAACACATGCTACATCATGGCTGTGCAACACAAGATCTCACACATTTCAGGCTTTAACATAAAAAAAATAGATAAGAACAAGAAAAGGAAAAGAAAATTAATTAAGACCTTGAACAAATCCAATAGAAACAAACAAAGATTCATTGTCATGTGCTTAATATAAGTTATTTGAATTGACATGTGATTCATAACTAGAGTTTTGAGGAGACAATACGAAAAAGGACATCTCTACAGATTAGGTAACTCAAAGGAAATCTTAATAATTAGCAAGACAAGCGAAGATAAGATGTTTTCCAGTTTTGTTGATACTAAATTAATGATTAATCACAACCAAAACAGGAAAAATTAAGGTCAAAACACTCAAACAAGAAAATGAAGAAAATGAAAGATGTAACCTTCACAGTGTTGTCCTCTCCGCCAGATACAACCCACCGCCCATCAGGAGTAAACCTGATTGCATTAACACCCCGAGTATGACCCTTGTAAGTGTGTATACACCCCTTCCTTCTGATATCCCATATTTTCAGATTTGTGTCCAGAGACCCAGAAGCAAAGAACTCCCCAAAGGGATGAAAGTCCAAAGATATACAATTGGAACGGTGACCAGTGAGGGTGCGAAGGACTACCAAGGACATAAAAAAAAGGTCAAACATAGCAAAGTCTATGTTTTTTAAGAGAATTCCATGATACATGAGTAAAGTGGATTGCAGAAAGCTTACTCTTAGCCTCCTCCAAATCCCAAAGCTTAATGGTACCACTAGCTGCTCCAGCAGCTACCAAAACCTCCGAAGAATCAAAGCTCACTGAATCAACTCCACTCGAATGACCCGACAAACTCTAATGCATTGAACCATGAATGGAGCACAAATTGAGAAAAGATAAGAAGAAAGTTCACATTAGTTTTCGTCGTATAGATTTATCAAAAAGAAAACATCAACAACAATGAAAATTGAAATTTGTATTCACAACATATGGCTACGCTACGTTTTATAATGAAATTTGAGAAAGGAATTATTCCCTTAAGCAACCCCGAACCTGACCCCACCCCCAAAAGCCGTATCATAGTGTCAAAATTTTAAACTGCTTGCAAGGGATTGCAGGTTCAACTCCAATAAGAATTAGTTTGGAATATGGGTGGCCCCCCAACAATTGTATAGCTCATTTGAACTAAAAAGAAGAAATAAAGAACCTTCAATATAGAACAAAATATGAAGACACTGAAAAGAAAAGTCAAAGTGAGAATTGAACTGACCAGTATGGCATTGGGCTTGCCAATAGCCCACAGGTTGACCTTATGATCTTCTCCTCCAGTCACAAGAACCCTTGATGATTTCCTCCCAATCTTTAGGCAGTTCACACTTAAAGAATGAGCTACAAATTCCTCTATAACAAGCATATAGTTAAGGATGCCAAATTAACAATTCGTTGACTTTCTAGATTCCTTTAGCATCCCCTCCACTAGTATTTTTATGTAATGCCCACAACTAAGGCATCTAACAACAGAAGCTGCCAAATGATTTTATAGAATTGATATTTTGATGATGAGTATTGCTCTTACCAGAAAGTGCCTTTGGCATTGCCACTAACAGGCTGAAATTAAAGTTCATTATTGGACAGTTATCAGTGAGATTACTTATCAGCAAGGCTTACGATACATGCTGCTTTTGTCTTTTTAATAAATGCAAGAAATACTTTTGAAACAATACTTCGTTTGTCTTCAGAATTCATAATTATGCTGTTAATTTCTTGATTCAGTTAATGGATTACACATCTAAATGTAAATTTTGGCCCTCAATATTCTCTGCAAGCTTGTCAGCCCCCAAAATAAACAAGAAAACCATGAAAATCAATTTTTGTTTTCTATACGGGTGGATCACAACTGATGACATCACCACCACCTACTTTTGTCTCATGTCTTGCAAGCTCCACATTCAAACTAATACAAAATTTTGCCTGCAATGGAATATACTCTCTTGCGCTAATACAACAGTCAGACATCAAATTTTCTTTGCAGGTTCCTTGCCATTTGACAACATGAAATTTGGATGTTCACATATTCTAACCAATCAATTTCACCTGATAAAAAAGGATTAAACTGAATGATAGATGAAACAATGAGACACGTGCGCACACAACGCAAGAAAAACAATGGAATAACTCACTTTCATACTATCAATACTTGACTACATAAAAGGCAGGTTTCTCAACTAATACTCTCAAATTTTTTCCCCAATTTCTCTAGGATTTGCTAACATGCCCAAGAAATATGTTAAACCAAATAAACAGAAAATAGAAAATGCACCTTCACTCAAATTCGTAGCACAGGCAAGACACATCGTGAAAAAACAAAGAATAAGAACACAATCTAAAAGAACACAAGATTCTTCTTCGACTAGATCCAATCAAAACTCAACACACAGCACTACATTTTCGTCTTTTGAATCAAATTCCATATCTTAAATTTTAGAGGGAAGAAAAGGAGGGAGAGAACAAAGAGAGCATTAGACTTCGGTATCAAGGATACGTAGCTTATAAGCACGTTTGGTGGTGGTCGTCATTTCAAAACTCCGAAGTTAAAAATCAAAATGCCCAAAAACCCTAGCACAACCTCCAGCTCAGAAGCAAAAAATTGGAGACAGTGCTGCAGATCCCAAGGAAAAAAAAATCAGCCCACATTTTCATTCCTTCAAATGCGTCGTAATTTCAATCTGTCACGTCATGTTCGACAAAATGACTGAAACAGTTTGGATTTCCTCCTCCCTTTTTCCGGGGAGAAATATCTGAGATGACGAGGATAATTTTGGCAGGAGGATGGAAGACAATGAACACTCGGAGGGCTATCTGCAAAAGGGGTTGTCACAGACACATCAATGTACCTAAGCAGCAAGAAAAATTCACACAGTATGTGTGTGTGTGCGCGCGTGAGAGAGACGGGGGGGAATGTTGGAGGAGGAAGAAGAGGGGTTGTTTTCTAGATCCCAGCTTCGCAAATCGCAATTACTTCGGATTACAACTTCACAGCTTCAAAACCAAAGATCCCTATCGCAGTTCTGCAGTCAAATTTTGAATTGTGTTGCTGCGAGAGAGTGCTGGTGAAAACTTTGGCTTGGGAATTTGAAATGGCGGATCAAACAGATTTAGAGGGGCCTTGTGCCAATTTTTGGAATATTTTTTAAATTTAATCTAAATTGACAAATTAAAAAAAATAAAAAAAATTTGATGACGAATGAAAATTAGTTGTCGTCGCCATTATATTTTATACGCACTACATCATGGGAGTTTCGATAATCATAATTATTTATACACATATAAAATATGATTACAATAATAATGTATCTGTCCTAATAATCAATGAATATATATTTCTGGCAAAAATATCAATTTTATAAATGATTAAACCACTGATAATTGCCAAAGTGTTAATTTTAAATTTGTGTGTAGTTAAAGCTATTAAAAGGAGGTTGATGCAATAAGTTGCATGTAATGATGAATTTTGCTTTTGAAATTGTATGGTCCATTTCCTCTGCTAACGTGCTATGCTGGCTGCGTAAGCGGGTAATTGAATTAAATCATTGATGTTTTATTGTGCACTTAACTGAAATATTTTTTAAATTATTACAATAAAATACGATATGGATGCATCCAAAAGGTATAAGTGTGCGCATATTTGGATAACTTTATTATATTTTATTTTACAGCATATAAAATATTATATATATATA
>JACGDI010005232.1:2006522-2117246 GCA_014898725.1 Jacaranda copaia | reverse complement strand
TATATATATATATATATATATATATAGTTGCGATTAATAATTAGAAAGTCCTATTGTAATTGAGTAGTAGTTATTAGTTTTAGCATGCTTTTATGAATTACATTCCAAGTACCTTCCAAAAACGTAAACTTATATTTTTTTTATTTTTTATTTATATTATATCTAGATATGTATAATGACTTGCTATTTTCACTGTATTTTTTATTAAGAAATCAAATTCATTTATTAATTATCAAGTATAGACTAAATAGCTACACGTGCTCTTCACTTTTTTCATAATTAAAATACTTGTAATGATTAAATAATCCCACACATTGTTCACTTATTATTTTAATCAAAGTATGTATAATGTCAATATTTCGTTAAATCGAGTTATTTTTCTTATTTCTTTATTGCGCAAGATCACTGTTGATTGATCATAAACATTCACAGACTCAATTCACAAAGTATATTTCACATTTGAATGGTACATGGATTATGTAAAATGAAAGTTTTGTATTATCGTGTTAATTGTGATTGAGATATATAAAAGATACCAATATCCCCATTTTATTATACAAATAATTTATGTTGAATTTAATAATAGAAATCAAATGTATGATATTATCCACATAAATTTCAAAATTAGACAAGTATTTTTGTAATTAGTTTGCTTCTATAATCCATTTTTCACATTACCTAAGTAGGAGGAGAGTGCTACGAAAGTAAAGAAAATATAAAGTTACCTTTTTTCTTAAATTTGCTACTTTATCTTTTCTTGAGGCACAAAATTTGTTTTGTATTTTGTTATTAATACACTATTCTGGTCAAAAAATATAAAAGAAATAATATAGAGAATAAATGAAGAAAATCACTTACGCAACTATAAAGGAGCCTCCTTTATTATTAATTTTATATGCAAATTGATTTTGAGATATTCATTATTGAAAAATATATATTCGATGCATAAAGTAAAGTTTATTAATAATATGAACTTTCAATAACTCTTATTTTATTAATTCGTAGTATATTTATTGCCAATTAACCTCATTAATGCTAAATTCATCTTGCTGTCCTTGGTCTAATGATTTTGTATACACATGAAAAAAGAACTCATAGTAAATAAAATGGAGAAAGCATCCATTTCATTCAACCCCTTGGTCAATTTTTAACCCCTTTTGTTTTTGGGAAATGATCATCGAAACAAAAATAGGCAGTGTTTCAACTATTTATATTATTTTAAACTAAAAGTGTTAATAATGGAAGTAAAAACTTTCCAAAATGCTCCTTAATAATACTAGTAGATAAGAAATTACAGTCATTACATGTCATATAATTGTTATATATTTATGTTATTGAAAATCCTAGATGTAATGACAAGTGCCATGATTAAACAAGATTGTGATGGAATAATGCTTCATCTTGAACTCTACCATGCATTGAGTTACATATTTTATCTCAAAATGATAACAAAAGAATATATTTTGAAGCATTTTATTTAGATGTAATAATCAATATGATATGAGCACATTCTAAATTGAGTGTAAACAAGACTACTTAGAAACATTTAATTCAAAGTGATGAGTGCATATTTGGTTTAACTTTTTTTTAAAAAAAATTGTCATACACTATATGATATTGGGATGCCAACGAGCCAAGTCAAGTTGAGTTTTAACCATTTTTTTAAACTCGAGCTCAAATTCAAATCAAATGAATCGAGCTAGATGAGCGAAAGAAATTAAAGCTCGGGCTCAACTCGATTCATTAGGCTCGAACTCATAATCAAGTTATAAACTTGAGTTTGGCTCAAACTCGAACTCAAAAAGTTGAATTATTTTATAAAAAATTTTAAAATTAATATATTTTATTGTATTTTTAATATATAAATATTTTATAAAATAAAAAATATAGGCTCGCAAGCTGGTTCAATTCATTTACAATCCTAATATGATATTTACTATTTATATTTGTATATAATTTATATGAAGTTAAAAACTAGTGTTATTATGAATACTCAAAAGAGATAATTCAACTATCACTAGCATAAAAAAAATGGTTAATTGCAAACACTTCCTAACATATATGCACCTTTGCACATTGTTCTCCAATCATCGTCAATGTGTAATTTTACTACCCGAACTAATTAAAATATTCTCTAATGCCACATTTGCTCATTTTCGGTGGAATCTAATAAAAATATTCAATTTTCTTAAGTCCACGTGCCCAATACATGCATTAGCTCTGGGTATTTACGTCTTTGCATAAATAAGTAAAGTTGAACTTGATTGCTCACCTATACATCCCAAATGAGAGAGAGAGAGAGAGAGAGAGAGAGAGAGAGAGAGAGAGAGAGAGAGAGAGAGAGAGAGAGAGAGAGAGAGAGAGAGAGAGCATCTTCTTCATTATGCCATCTTCATTCTCCTTTATCCTTTAGAACCCTAATCTTCAGAAATTATGGCTGAAAAAATTACACACCATTGATGGATTTTTGTAACTATAGAGGGCCCACTCTAAAGAAGATGTCTTGGATAGAGTTGAGTCCTGGAAGAAGATAAGACATTTGCTCCAAGTTGTGAGTAGGATTTGAGGCTTTTTTTTTTTAAATTTTCCTACTCTCTTTTCTCTTTTTCGTTTTGGGTTAGTCGCTCAAAGAAAGTTTTTTTTTTTTTTTGTTTTGCTAAAATTTTGAAGGTTTGTTACACAAAGCTAGAGGTTGCAATCTTTTCAACTAGATTGATCCTCTAATGTGTGAACTATCTTAGCAAATAATACATGGGTTACTGCATAAAGTGAACAAGCTTGAAAATGAACTAGTGAGTAAAAAATCAAGAAAAATGTGGTTGTGGGTGCTTTGGTTTGCTCTTTCCTATGTATCTACTGCATGGTTTAACTTGGGTTGCTATTGCAAGATGAAGGAAAAAAAGGGGTGCTGGAGTTCTATTGAATTAGATTAGATTTAAGTTCTATGTCAATTTTCAATTGTACAAACACAGAGGACTTGGTACTATCAAATGTGCTATAAATCTATTTTGTAGGTTGTTGATGAATGGTGTAAGTTTTATCATATGATAATATAAGGGCCCTTTTTTGTCATGTTTCTGAATTGGTGGGAAATTGCAAATGTATAGGTTGGTTTTAATTCACAACTACACTTCAAGAAATGATAAAATATCATGTTGCGGTCTTTTTTGATGTGTTGTTGTAGTTCCATGCTAGTCCCATATAAGCTCAAAATTCAATAAAAACTTGTCCAAAATGTAAGTAAAATGCAGCAAACCAATTATCCAAAGAATACAACAAAAATGCACCAAAACAAAATGAACCTAAATGCAACAAAATTGCCCCAAACAGAAAATGAATCTATATACAATCAAATTGCTCCAAACCAAAATGAACCAAATTTAACCAAAGTGACTACCTTTCATTTCAACCATCAAAAGCATTACATTGTTCTATTCCACTATACTCAATCATTCATCAAAGACATTAAACAAAAACTTGTACTTAACCTATTGAGTAATTACATCAAAAATCACCAAATCATTTCCCAAAATAACCAAGTATCAATGGTACTTAGTAGATCAATTGCATAAAAAATATATATATCTTCAAAAACAAAACATTTCAATCTTCATGGGTGAAAGATATTGTGCACCAGCCTCAAGGTTTTATTGATGTCTATAAACTAGTACTTGTTCAAACTATTCTTCATATTCATCATGAAGAGAGTATAAATTTTTGAACTTTTTTCCACTTGAGCTTCCTTTAGAAGCTTTACTTCTCCCTTTGATCACTTATATACCAAATAAAATCAAAAGAAAAGTAAGTAATTATGGTTAATAAACTCTATATCTTAGCCTAAAGAGGTAAAAAACTATTACTACTCGTTTAGTTAGCTTTGTTCTATCAATAGGCTATGTGAAGCTGACAACAATTTTATTCTTCCTCTTATATTTCTGTGACCACATATTAACAAGATCATTATTGAGAAAATGCAAACAAAAAGTAACAATAGATTAATACCTTCTTGTTATTGGATGGATAAGTATGAAGTGGAGTACCAATATCTTTAATTTGAGATGTAACGTCTTAAGTTTCTTCTAGAATTTGTGTTGCAGCATCTTCCGGTTCTTCATGTTATGTGTGCAACTTCATCAACAACCACATCCTTCCCTTTGGATTTGTTCTGCTTAATGGGTAGCTTTTTTCTTAGCTGAGATGGAGGACCAATTTTCTTGGCAGGGCATATAACAAATATTAGCTACTAAGAAATGGTTCTACACTAGTTACCTCTCAATGACAAAGTATAAATAAGTTAGTATCTAGTTTTAAGCTTCTCTTAAACCTTGAGCACTGAATAAATCAAATCAAAAAATGAACTAAACTAAATATCACTCACCACAACACTTTTTATGATTCTTTTTGTATGGGTAATAATGGACTCAGTTGTAGAGTTTGGTTGTTTCCTCTTCCTCTTAGATGTATATTAACTGAGAAAGAAAATTTAGTGATGAAACACAAGATATTAAGTACAAGACAACAATATGAAGAACATAAATAAATAAAACTTACAAATGGTTTAGCCTTAGCCTTTCTTGATGTTTCTTTCTTAGAATTTGGTGGAGGCACTTCCACATGTTCCTCAAGTTGCTGGTTCTTTTTGTTAAGTGGGCAATTCCTATAATTGTGGCCTTACACTCCACATAACATTTATTTCATAACCAGTCATTGCCTTCCCAACTTTCCTAAGGTTTTACCAACATTTTTCACTCAATTTTCTTCTTATCTTTCATTTCTTGCAACTCCTCAATTAACTTCCTTATATCTAGCTTTTTAAGCCTTCCGTGCTTTTCTTTTTTTCTTTCATAGGTGAAAGTAGTATAGTTGTTTTAGAAGCTTGCCACTCGTTAGGCACATGTACGGGTACCATCAAGTTGCTATACACCCACAAAATAGTGTTTTGTGGTGGCACACATACACATAATCTTCAGGCTTGAATCCTAAGAAGTAAAAGCTAGAAATTACATGTCCACATAGGATCTCAGTTAGCAGCCACTTTCTATAGCTACAATTTCTTTCTCTAAGGTAGATAGTAAACTTATCACCATTGCATCCTTTAATTACAAACTGTTCATGTCCAACCTATTGGGCAATAAAGTCTATGCTCTTCTTGTTGTCCTCAACTATCTTTTGCACATTTGGACAAATATCTCCTTTGCACTTCACAATCATGTCTCTCTTCACAAATACTTTTTTCATTAAAGGCATCCTTATTATCCCTAGGAACCTTTTGCTCTTAGCCTCTAAAATCAAAGTATTGAACTCTCAATCATGTCGTTCAACAAAATATCACATTTGAAATTTATACTAAAATAAGATCTAGACCATTGAGCAATAGGCCTCTGAGCAAGTCATTTAAATGTATTCAAGTTTCTTTCTCTTAACTCTTTGAGCACTCCTCAAAATCAACAATTTTAGTGGCCTTATCAACTCTCCAAACTATCATTTTTAGTGCTAAACCTCATGAATTGCTTTAAAATTGTTATACAGATGCATCACACAAAATTTGTACTCATAGTTTGACATTAACATTTGAACAACATCTAACAAGCCTTTTTGCTTGTTTGACATTATTGTCTAATTCCTAACCTCACTTGTTATACTTAAAACAACCATTAACAATAGTAATAACCAAATCCATTTTTTTTCCTTTTTCCACTATAGCATAAGCAAAGAGATATATACAGTTATTAGGATCTATTCTTGTTGCACATAAAAGGATCTCACCACAACTTATCTTCAAATGGCAACCATCTAAATGAATGACTAGATTACATTTGAGAAAATCTTTCTTCAATGACCCCCAACAAAAATAAAACCTTTTAAACACTAGCTTGCCTTTTACTTCTTTTGTTTTATTCTCATTGTTGTATCTTTATTAGTCGTAACAATCTTAGCTGCATACTATAAAATATGTTGTATTGCTCTATCTCAGAACCAGCACACATTTGAGCAACCTTCACCTTTGCTCTATACATTTAGAACCTGCTAAACAACAACTTGCACTATTTCTGCACTGTAGACATCATTACCTTATAGGCCACTTAGGATCAGTTCTTATCTTTTCTTTATATTTATTTGCAATCCATTTAGAGTTAACAGTCCTTAATCTCTCTACTCTTGAACACTAATGCGCTCCACACATTGTCTTGATTTGCATTTTGTCCTCAACATGTATCTTTGAAGCATATATTTGCCGAGGACAATTCTGATGTTTGCATTTCGTTTATACTTTATATTTATCATTTTCTATGAACACAACTTCTCTACAATTCATGATTGAGTGCTACCTAACAGCACTCCTATAAACTTAGTGTTAGGAAAACATAGTCCAAGCTGAAAATGAGGTTTATCCACGTCAACCTTGGGGTTAAAAATTGGAAATTGTCATGTTTAATGTGATCTCTCAAGTTAGAAAGCCCCTTAAGTTTTGAAACTGAAGGTTTATCTATTGTGTTACTTTTGAATCCACCTACTTCTATATCTATATAAAATAATTCCTCCTTTGACAAATTATTCTCACTATCTACCAACATATTAAAATAATTTGAATCGTCCCCCAAAGACTGCTCATCATCACTACAACCACTATCATTAATCTCCAATAATCCTTCCTGATCTATTACTCTAGCATTTTCAACTTTATCCCCTACATTAGTTTTGCTATCCTCCACTACCCTACCCTCTTGCTTAGCCATATCATTCTTATCAAGATCTATTTTATCATTACCTACATGTTTTAAACCCTCATCAACATTGGCCAACCTATGGCTAAATTCATTAATGGAGTCCATTTGACTGGAGCTTGGTTCTTTCCCATTGAATGATGTAAGAAAACCCCAACTACCCGGTTCCCATCAATAAAATTTATAAGACTAAGTGCAAACAAACTAATAACATAACAATAATTAACCCTAATTTTGCTATAGTTAAAGCTAACACCTGTAATGTTTAAATCTAAAAGTTTAGCTATTTCTACTATTTCAATCACAAACATTTTATCCTAACAACAATAATCAAAATTTTCTATTTTTCCTTCTACATATACCTTATGACCAAACTCACAGAACTAGCCATTGTGATGTATTTTGATCGTGAAATTATCAACACTGGAACTTGCAAAATGAAGTGAAAGAAAGGAATTTATAAGTCTACAAGCCTCCTCAGTATAAAAAAAAGGTGTTTTTTAAATTTTTTTGAGTTTAAAGTGTGTAGGGCCATTTTCACACACAGACAAGCATGTGGTCCTCTACACATAAACACAATGCAATAGTAATATGTAGGACTTCAATTTGACATTGTTTTCCCAACAACGAACAACATATAACTTAAAAACATGGTTGTACTATAACATAAGGTAAACACGTGAGAAAGAAAAACATAACGAGTAGATAAGATAACATATTTCAGTAGGAGATAGAAGCATAGATAACATATGGAACCACCAAAACCCTATCTAAGCCTAACTAAAAAAATATAGAAAAAAAAAGTTGAATAAATTTGCAATAATTAGGTGTGCATATTTCTTCTCTATCATTTTCTAATCCGTTACTTCAATATTTTTTGGGTTATTCAAAAATATATAAGGAAAGAGCCCTAACTCTAATTTTCAGAAGAAATAAAGGTAAAACATTATGGGTTCAATTCTTTTTAAATTTATTTTTTTTATTTTTCCTTTTTGATTCTTTTAGGCACATTTTTGTAAACGACACACATTGAGCATGTGTACTCAGGGAAACAGAATATTTTTGTTAGATTCCTCTAGAAATGGATAAATGTGGTGTGTGAAAATATTTTAATTAAAATTGCACAATGACAATGATTAAATAGTAATTTGCAAAGGTGTCTATAGGTTGGGGGTGCCTACAATTAATTTAAAGGAAAAATATATTAAAAATATAAAAAATTACCCATGTTGTAATAAAGAAAGGTTATAAAACAACAAATTATTAAAAAAAAATAGGTATTAAAATAGTGGAAGTAATGATAGTTCAAATGTGAAACATTACTCCTCTATTGAGCAATCCAAAATGAATAAGATCAATATTATTAAGTTTTGAACAAAATAAATCTAATAATTTATAGGGCATTGATATGCATGAATATTTTAAGAATGGAATATTCATTTCTAAATTAATTTCAAATTCTATATTTGGTATAGTTTTTTTTTACTCTAGTATTTGATATAGTTAATTATTAACAATTCATAACAATTATGAAGTTAACATAACTATTTGATCCATCGCTGCAAATTCAACCATTCTCGAAGAACCAATATTTTAAGTTATTAAAACTCTTATGTTGTGAGATTTATGTTTACATATTGGTGTATTATTATTAAATACATTAAATATGTATAAACATTATATATAATGTAAAAACATATGCATAAATTAAACACGCTTAATGCTTAAATTACATGTATCTTATATGAGATAACCCAGCAAGCTCAACATTAAGTGGAATAGCCCGGGAGGCCCAGCATCAAATCTAGGCCAGATCGCCTATCAAGGATCATTTAGTCGACGTGCATCGACCATACTTGGTAGGATCCACGGGTTACCTGCATCGACCTCAGCACCACTTCGGATATTCTAACAGTCGGGTCTGATCGACATGTATAGACTTCAAGACCCACTTCGGCGTTGACCCAGATCTCCGCCACATTTATTAGTCTGACAAGCAGCATGCCTCCTTATTAATGATGTGTGACAACCGGTACAGTCGCTGCCACCAACTCTACCAACCCTGCCACCACCTTTAGCAAGGAGGTGCCTTTAGAGGTACTATTTATCCTAAAAATAGGAGATTCAACCACCTGAAATAATACTAGGATCTGGACATGGAATGATCATCAACCCTCTGGCAAAGGCAAAAGTCAGTACACTTGACAAGGGCACCATGGTCAAATCATGCATGGAGAAAGTTATAAATACTGCATACTCAACTACGCTCAAGGTAATGCTAAATACGCTATAAATTTTCTGTACTCTTAGTATTTTGTTTGATTACTATATCTCGACCAAAACTAACTTGAGTGTCGGAGTGCTTTAGTCGGGGGTACCTCGACTAGTCTAACGTGTGTTGTGGTTGTAAATCTTAGACCTCGAGAGAAATACAGCTTTAAATACTCGACCTCCCATGTCAAATTCATCCCAAACACTACCCTTTTCACTATAAGCAACTTTCAGCTGCATTAGTTTTGGCGCCATCTGTGGGAAACTATTGAAATTGCAGCGAAAAGATGGTGAACACATGCAGAGCAGCATCTGAAAGGGAGGGAAATAGGAGGTCCACTTCTCTGCCTCCCCCTAACCCCCAGCAAAGTATACACGCTCCGGGCACCAGTGCCCCTTAGGAGTAGGTGGTGACGCTCACCATGCCTCAGTTAATGCAACTGATAAGTGAGTAGATTTCAGCTCAAATATCAGCCCATCTATCTGCCACTTTGAACAGGCACACTATAATGCTTGCTCTTGCCGCCAGTGCAACTCTGCAGCCACCCCCATCGAAAAATAGGTCTCTTGAAAATAGCCACGGTCATAGTCTAGGTAGCTACCCGCCAAGCGCGAGATTAGTCCTAGATGCCCGCAGAAAGAAAAAAGACGACCAAAAATGCAGAAAGAGATAGTGGACTTGGTAGATCATGTCAAACCTAATCGAGCCATGCAGCACGATAAGGTAGAATGCTCTAGGCATGACTATTGCAAAGAAAGAGGAGAGTCTACAGACCTTGCGCCTTGGCCTATTTGAGCCCCACAGCGCTATAGGGCTGAGCGTGTTAGATCGGATCTTGACTAAAATGCCACCTAGGTAGATCGGGATGAATGGAAAGAAGTATCCCATCAAGTCCAACAGTTGAATAGGCGTTTCAACGAGATTTTGAGAAGAAATATTAACAGAGCACCAAACTTGGATGCTTCTCAGAAATCTCATCGGGAAAAAAAGGGTCTCTTTTCATTTAGGATATCATCGACGAGTGCATTACCATTGACGCTAAAGTCCTAATAGGTCTGCCGAGGTATGATGGCTCTACTGACCCCAATGAACACCTCATGTAGTTCAAGCACATGATGCAGTTGCACGGACACAACGAATACATCCAGCCAAGATGTTAGTGACCACCTTCCAAGGCATCGCATTAGACTGGTTTGTGAAGCTTGAACCATCATTAATTTATTCTTATGACCAGCTGTGCGAAAAGTTCTTGCACTAGTTTGCTAGCCAAAAAAAGGCGAAGCTCCCCTGTATCCACCTCCACACTGTCAAGCAAGGCGAGGGAGAGTCCTTCCATGATTTCTTCACTAGATTTAACATGGAGGTCCTAAAATTGGATAACCCTAGGATCGAGTTCTTGATTGATGTATTATTTCTGGGGCTCAGACATAAAGAGTGCACCAATGCATTAGTGTGGGAATGTCCCAAGTCGATGGAGGAGCTGATCGACCTAGCAGAAAGGTACATGACATAGGAGAAAATGAATAGGTTCAAGTTCGGATCCTCCAAAGTCGAGAAGAAAAAGAAGGTAAGAGACGACCAAAAACACAAGGAGTGAGGTCGATCTCCGATCAAGTGTTTCCACGACTATACACCATTGAACACCCCGAGGAAAGAGGTCCTTTATGCCATTTAGCATGATAACCTCCTTAAAAAATCCAAAAAACTAACAAAGACTGAAGCCATGAAAAAATCAAAGAAATACTGCCACTTTCACAAACAGAAGGGGCACGACACTGATGAATGCTTTAATCTCCAAAACGAGATCAAGAGGTTGATCAAGTAAGGGCATCTTAAAAAGTACATAGCTGTGGACGCTCAGACTGAAGGGGGTAAAACCGACCAACTCCCCATAGAGAAAGATCGATTAGCCCCAAGAGAAAAGATAAAGGAAAAAAGCCCACCCAAGCGGATTGTCCACCTATCAGAGGGGTAATTGACATGATTGCAGGAGGTCCCATTGAGGGGGACTCTAAGTCAGCTCGGAGGCAAACATAGAGGAAGCTTGAGTCTAATAAAGCTTCACTTGTCAAGATAACTTTTCACCTCACAACGAGTGCAGAACCCATTTCATTTATCGATGCCGACCTAGCCCACCTCGAGGGCAGGAATGTTGATCAAAAGATAGACTGTTCGATGGTTATCTCCATAAAAATTGCAAACTTTGAGGTGCGTAAGATTCTAATCAACAACGACAGCTCGGCAAATGTCATCTTCTTATCCACCCTAAAGAGGATGAACATAGGTAAATTAAAGTTCGAACTTGTGCGCATGCCGCTGGTCAGATTTAGGGGGTCGAAGATTATACCGAAGGGGTTGATCAACTTGTCCACATCTTTTGGAGAAGCTCCTCAGAGGAGAACATTAATGCAGAATTATCTTGTGGTCAACGCCTTATTTGCCTATAATATCATCATAGGCCGACCTATCCTCAATGACTTCCGTGCCATTGTATCAACTTATCATCTAAAAGTTAAGTTTCTAACCCCAGCAGGAGGCATGGAGATATTACAACATCTTGATCGAGTCAACTGAGCAGAAAACTCGACCGCAGTTAAAGACTTTGGGAGACGCCTCTGTAGCGGAACCTGAAGACTCTCAGGTTAGCAAGAAGCAAAAGCTGAAAGACACTAGAGTGGAGCTCGTTAGGGAGTTTAAGACCATTAACTCAAACATGGTAACCCTAAAAAGATGACCCACATTGGAACAGACTTGGGCCCTCACTTGGAGTATCTCATGGTCGATTTCTTGAGGAAAAATATCAACGTCTTTGCTTGGACGACATCCAACCTCCAAGGGATCGATCCCAACATCATTGTGCACTACCTCAATATTGACCCCTCATACAGGCCAGTCAGATAAAAGACGAGGACGTTCAATGCCAAGAGAATGCAAATCATCGAGGAGGAGGTTAGAAAACTATTACATGCAGGATATATTGTAGAAATTTAGTATCCCTCTTGGCTTTGTAATGTTGTCCTAGTCCCAAAAACTAAGGAACAGTGGCAGGTGTGTAATGATTTTACTGATTTGAATAAAGCATGTCCTAAAGATTCTTATCCCCTACCTCGAATAAATTTACTAGTCGATTCAACTATTGAGTGTGAATTATTAAGTATGATGGATGCATTTCAAGGCTATCATCAAATTTTCATGGCACCCGAGGATAAGGATAAAACATCTTTTATTGTTCCTAATGGGTTATATTGCTTTCTTGTCATGCCATTCGGATTAAAAAATGCCGGGACAACTTATTAGCAATTAGTCAACTTCATGTTCAAAGATGAGATTGAAAAATTGATGAAAGTTTACGTCGATGACATGATAGCTAAGATGAAAAAAGCCCAAGACCACTTGCTCGACCTTAGTCATACTTTTAGGATTTTAAGGATGTTTAGATTGAAGTTGAACCCAAACAAATATATGTTCGAGGTCCGAGGAGGAAAAATTTTGGGCTATATGGTCAGCTAAAGAGGCATTGAGGTGAATCCACAGAAAATTCAAGCAGTTTTAGATGTCACCCCTCTAAGAATAGTTTGAGACGTTTAGAGATTGGTGGGGAGAATCGTGGCTTTGGGAAGGTTCATCGCGAGATTGGCCGACAAAAGCCTCCACTTTTTCAAAATTTTTAGGAATGCCAAAAAGACTAGTTTTCAATGGACTGAACAGTGTGATCGGGCACTGATTGAGTTGAAGCAGTATTTACCCTCACTCCTAATGTTGGCAAAACCCAAGCTGGGAGAAGTACTTCAGATATATTTGGTAGTCTTAGAAGCATCGATTAGTTCAGTACTGGTATTGACCTGAGATGGCAACTATCGACCAGTCTACTATTGTAGTAAATCACTCCAAGGGCCATTCCATAATTTTTTGGAAATTGAGAAATTTACATTAGCATTAGTGACCGCTGCTTGGAAGCTGAGACCGTACTTTCAGTCTTATTCTATTATAGTGCTAACCAACCAATTGTTGAAGCAAGTGTTGGTAAAACCCGATACATCAGGCAGATTAACCAAGTAGGCGATTGAGTTGGGAGAGTTTGACATTAGTTTTCAACCTCGAACGGCCATCAAAGCGCAAGTTCTTGCCGACTTAATTACAGAGCGAGTCGACTTGCCTGAGAAGAGTATCCCAGCCCCTCTTATTTGGACTTTGCACATCGATGGGTCATCAACCACATCTAGAGGTGGAATAGGGGTCGCTTTTCACTCTCTAGATGCTGAGAAGTATGATTTTGCAATCAAATTGGATTATACAGACACAAACAACGAGGTTGAGTATAAAGCCCTACTGATAGGAATGAGAATGGCGCTTAAGCAAGGGGTCGAACACTTGGTTGCGATTACGAACTCCCAGTTAGTAGTGGAGTAGGTTGAGGAAAATTTCAAAGCCAAAGAACAATAGATGACCTGGTACCTGGCTGAAGTAAAGAAGTTGCAGCAATTATTCAAAAGATTTACTCTCAGTTAAGTTCCTTGATCTGAGAATGAACAGGCAGATGCTCTCTCCAAGTTTGCCAGCTCCATTAGAGGAACAAGAGATAAGAAAATCACATTTTTGGTCTCGGATAGGCCGTCAATTGCACTCTCTGATGAAAACTTAGTAACAATCATTGAGGAGACGATAGTTTCTTGGCAGACCTCAATAAAGCTATATCTCAGCCAAGGCACTATCCCCGACAACAGGAATAGGCTCAGCGCCTTCGAGGTCAAGCTTTCAAATTCGCCCTCGATGAGTATGGTCAATTATATAAGAGATCTTTCGTCAAACCCCCCTTGAGATGCCTGGATCAGGATTAGGCGTTAGAAGTATTACAGGATGTTTATGCAGGCATGTGCGGCAACCATTCTGAAGGGAGGTCCCTTGCCCACAAAATAATTAGGTATGGGTATTTTTGGCCAACCTTGTTGAAAGACTCTGTAGATTTCGCACGCAAATGTGCATCATGTTAAGTCCATTCCAATCTGCCGCACCAACCGGTCATGCTAATGGTTAATGTCCAAATTTCTTGGCCGTTCGATTAATGGGGAATCGATATAGTAGGATCTTTGCTAAAATCAATGGGACAGGATAAGTTCATAATTGTAGCCGTCGAATATTTTACCAAGTGGGTTGAAGTTGAGGCTGTCCCTAAACTAGCAAATGTGGCCATCAAAATTTTTATATGGAAAAATATCATTTGCCATTTTGGTCTGCCCAAGGTCTTTATTTCAGATAACGGTACTCAATTCCAAAGTAAGAGTACAAGAGGTTGGTGTGAGGCCTTAGGGATTGCACAACATTTCACTTCAGTGGGCAACCCTCAGTTGAACGGTCAGATCGAGGTGACCAACTGGACTGTCATTGACTAATTGAAGTCTAGAATTTAGGACACCAATGCGAATTAGATAGATGACTTGTCCGGCGTGTTATGGCCTTACAGAACAACTCCCTGAACAGCCACCGATCATACCCCTTATAGCCTAGTTTATGGGTCGAAAACAGTCATTCCTTTAGAATTGATCCAACATACTGCTCATGTCATCTATTTCCACCCATTAAAAAACACATCAGAGATGAAGCTTGATCTTAAAACTATCAACGAGCGTCAACTGAAGGCTTACAACACTATACAGTGCTACAGGTCAAAGATGGCCCAGAATTATAATAGAATGATCAGAGAACGGCGTTTCAATGTTGGAGATCCCATCCTCAAAAAGGTGGAGGTCTCCAAGAATGTGGGCAAGCTCGAACCAAGATAGGAAGAGCTATACTCCATTATCAAAGTAGTGAAACACAATGCCTATAAGTTGGCCAACATGCAAGGAGAGGAACTCCCCCGCCCGTGGAATGCCATCAATCTCAGGAAGTTTTATATTTGAAAATGTATAGTACTTATCTTTGCAGTCCTTTGGCTTGAATAAAATCCCAATTATATTAGCTTGATTGTTATCTTTAATAATTTTAGTTGACCCAGTCGTCAATGACTAAACAACCCCTTGTTGCCACCTAAATAGCTCCTAGTCGTCCAAGTCTCTAGTTAACCCCGTAGACGACGACTATGCAGCCCCTTACTGCTACCTAAATGGCTCCTAGCCTTCCAAGTCTCTGGTCAATCTCGTAATCGATGACTAAGCAGCCCCTTGCTGCCACTCAAACAGCTCTTAGCCGTCCAAGCTATCAGTTAACCCCGTAGTCGACGAGTAAGCAATCCCTTGCTGCCATTCAAATAGCTCCTAGCCATCTAAGTTTTTAGTCAACCTCCATGCTAACGAACCAGCTTTTTGAGGTAACTATCTAATTTTTGTCGACCCCGTAGTTGGAAAAGGATGCGATTGTTTCTAATAGGTAGTCAAATCCAAGGGTCGAACAAATAGTCAACTAGGAGTATTAATCAATTGATGACACAGTCGTATAACATAATTGCTATACAACAGGCAATCAAATATTCTCCAAATTATTACAACGAAAATCAAAGGCTATGTATGACACAACATGATGGAAATTAAAAGGAAAATATGCCTTTATTCATCGTTCACTTGCAGGTTACAAAAAAGAAAAAGGAGATAAAGGCTGGTTCAATTCTAGCTCGGCTCTTCTTGGTCACCTTCAACTTATTTTGAGTTTAGTTCTGGTGCCGCACAGGCGAACGGAGAGACTACTTGGGGAGGTTCAGAAGGTCCCGCGATGTCACCCATAAAGTTAGTCGATTTCAACACGTACTGAACTAGATCGACCTCTTTCTCCCTCAGTTAGGCCACAAGGTCCTCAGCGAATGCAAATTCAGCAGATATTTACTCCAACTTTGCATCGACCTCGACCTTCTTCTTTTGTGCTTTAGTTAGTGACGCATCGGGTGCAGTAGCTACAACATCGACCTCCAAGGCCTGCTCGGCGCTGTCCTCTTTTGGGTCTGGGTAAGGCTCCAGTCTCTCATTCAACACGAGGCTCATTCTGCTCCTATTCTCAGCTCGAAAAGCATAGCCCAAGTGCTCAAGTTGCTTGATGGCCTTATGGAATGCTTCACGAGCATCATCAAGTGATGCAACCGCACTAGCATCTTGAAAGGCTATACTTACCACAAACTATTCAACAACCTCATGCCACGCTACGGGCAGATGTAGGAAGAAGGCCTCTTTAGCTTGGTTGGTCGCCTCCGCATGACCTTGAGCCCAATCAGAACTGAAGCTCACCTGCAGGTCCAGCTGGGCTTTCTTTATGATGTTGTCCATTCGACTTCGATCCTTGACAGCCTGGACCAACTGTTAATCCTTCGAGTTGAGCTGCTCCTGG
Source organism: Jacaranda copaia (assembly GCA_014898725.1). NCBI lineage: Eukaryota > Viridiplantae > Streptophyta > Magnoliopsida > Lamiales > Bignoniaceae > Jacaranda > Jacaranda copaia. The sequence continues at coordinate 2,100,938 of JACGDI010005232.1, read as the reverse complement.
AGGTCAGCTATCTTCTTGTTCAGTTACTCAACCTGGAGTTGGGAGGACTCAAGTTGTGCCTTCAGTGTTTCCATCTTCCCTCCCACCTCCAACTCCTCCTTAGCAGCCAAAGCCATCTCGGATCACTGGTACATATTATAGTGTAGCTGTCCTATCTAAAACACAACAATGTCATTTTTCAAACCAATATATGTATAAAAGGAAAATTGCGATCGAGACTATAGATCTCATACTTACCACATTGCAGTAGTAGGACATCACCTTCATCGTCCCAAGCTAACTAAGGCTCATTAGCTTCCATTGATCGATCATGAATAGCCCTGATGTCATCTACTTTAGAGCCTCAGTACCCATCGGCCCTCCTTTGATGATGGAGGTTGAGTCAGTTATCTCCTTGTTTAGGTCAGTGGCGAATCGGGGAGAAGATAGCCGAGGAAGCTGAAATATTGCACCGTCACCTGATTTACCAAATAGGTCATAATCTGTCACAGCCTTTTACATCCCTTTGCACCCTGTGGCCATTTTTGGTGCCTAACCTCCCTATTAGACCATTTGCCTCTTACCCCGACCCATGGGGCTGCTACGCATGGGCTCCTTTTGGCAAGCAAACTGAGTTTTAGGAGCCTACTCGATTTGTGATAGAGGCGGTGCAGATGTTGACCTTGTTGAACCTGTCTCTTCAGTGGGAGCACCGTTTCGTCGAGCGGCAGTAGCTCAACAGTGTTCCTCGGCCTTCAGCACCTGGACTTGGGATTTGTTGCAACTGCGGGCCATTACTTCATCGCAATTTGCACATGCAAACAAATTAAGCAAACATTAGACTCGAGCAGAAAGATTAGTGTTCAATCAAAACAGTCGATGAAAAGTCTCTACCTAGTTGATCACCTGCAAGCAGGTGATAGGCCAGCTAAAACCCAACACCTCTCTTTGATCAGAACTGAGGCTTCCATTTGCCTAAATCCAATCAAATCTCGGATGAATGTGTAGGGCCAACTAGGTGTTTGATTTTTGGGCATCTTCATAGGCCCTATCCACTAGCCTCTTGGAATGGCAAGAGCCCCCGACCCCCAAACATAAAAGAAATATTTTTTCCACTCTTGCCCATACAAAAAGGCAGGGGACACCAAAAAATTCCGCTGGGGTCAAGCAATCAGGTAATAAAAACCAGACTCTTCAGTGATACCCGACTTTCGGGACATGGGTAGGTGGAATAAGTTTGAGAAATTGGCAAAAGATGCAAGCTGGTGGTACAAGTGCATTAGCACGGCGAAGCTGTATAGTGTGGCAAAATAGTTCGGGGGTAGTTAGGTGATGCAAACTTCTAGACCTAGTAAGAGGTCGACTATTGGTTGGGCGAGTGAAAACCTAAGGCCGCATTTTAATCCCTCCTCGAACACATTATATACCCCCGAGAAGGTCAATGCATCATATCCCGAGTCCCTGGCGCTATCAGTTTATATTTTTCAGGGATGTGGTACGTTGCCTTAATAAGGATCAAGTCAGCAGGAGTTATCTTAGAGGCTATTTTGGTGTAGTGGTCGAGAGTAAACAATCGGTCTTGGGTTACAGGTACATCATAGGGCCAGCATCCCCCTCTGAAACAACCCTAACATCGCTTGAGCTACTGGAATTGCTTGAGCTAGAGCTATCATTCGTGGATAAACTCGATTCACTCTTACGAGATGTTTAAGATATACTCTCCGCCCCAATCTCCCCCTCATGGGGCACACTCTCTGACCTAGTGTCATCACTATCTGAATTGGAAGACATGCTTCTACAAATGAAAAGGTAAAAAGGAACAAAAATGGCAGAGGCAGCCTTGAAAAGGCAAAGCACACGAAAGCTTGAAGAGCTTCAAAGGCAACAATTCGACTAGATGCATTGGCAGCAAAAGTATAAATAGGGTCAGTTATCCTACTATTTATAGGCGTTCATGCGCGGGAATTTGATTAACTGTTATGATGACAACTTGCCCTAGTACGCTTTGAATTCTGCGCACTAATAGGTGCAATAAATGTAGAGAAATCACCCCAAACCCTGGTTGGTAGTTCAAATACCCGAGTCGAGGACTCAAAAACCTTAGTCGAATATGGTAACCGCTATAACTAAAAGCAAACTCCCCGCTCCTTCTCGTCAACAAGCTCAATCAGGACCGTGAGTTGGGGAAACTCATGATATGAGATAACTCAGTAGGCCCAATATCAAGTGGGATAGCCTAAGAGGCCCAACATTTAGTCTGGGTTAGATCACCTAATAAGTATCATTTGGTCGACCTATAACGACCATACTTGGCAGGATCTATGGTTGACCTGCATCAACCTCAGCACCACTCCGAATGTTCTAACAGTCAGGTTTAGTCGACATGTATCGACTTCAAGACACACTCTAGCGTTGACTCAGATCTTTGCCGCATTTATTAGTCTGACAGGTAGCATGCCTCTGCATTAATGACACGTGACAACCGGTACAGTCGTTGCCACCAATCCTGCCACCAACTCTACCAACCTTGCCACCACCTTTAGCAGAGAGGCGCTTCCAGATGTACTATTTGCCCTAGAAAACAGGAGATTCAGCCACTTAGAATAGTACTGAGATCTGGACATGGAATGACCATCAACCCCCTGGCAAAGACAAAAGTCAGTATACCTGACAAAAACATCATGGTCAAATCACGCATGGAAAAGGCTATAAATATTTCATACTCAACCACACTCAAGGTAATACCAAATACGCTATAAACCTTCCATACTCTCAGTATTCTGTTCGATTACTATATCTCGACTAGAACTAACTTGAGCATCAGAGTGTTTTAGTCGGGGGCACCTCGGCTAGTGTAATGTGTGTTGCGGTTGTAAATCTCAAACCTTGAGAGAAATACAGCTTTGAATATTCGATCTCCATAGTTGAATTCATCCCAAATACTACCATTTTCACTATAAGCGACTTTCAGCCGTATCAGTATCTTATTTTGTGATATTATTAATATATACATATTAAATGTATATCATAATATTCATGTATACATCCCCAAACATATATATTTATATATATGATAATGCGTAATTTAATATAAGATAATTATTCAGTCACACATAAAAATATATTTTCTAAATGCAAAAAGTTATATATTATACAACAATTTATATTTGAAATTTTATGATAATTTATAGTATTCCAAATTTTAGTTATATAATACATATTTATGGTTATTTTTACGTCTAGTTGTATAATAAATATATACGTGTAAATATTACATACACTAATATACGTATCACATTATAAAATAGAATGTCTATTACATAATATTAATATCATATGTATTGCAAATATATAATTTATATTAAATACATATATTGTTAGATGATACTGACCATAATTATAATAAATTTTATTACATATATATTATGAACATCTGATGCTGCTGAAAGTTGCGTATAGATAAAATGAGGGTTATGCTACTAATGATTCGACCAGGGAGGTCGAGTACTCAGGATCATATGTAGCTTTGGGCTTGAGATCTGCAACCACAACACATGTTAAACTAGCTGAGGTGCCCCCGACTAAGGCATTCCAACGCTCAAATTAGTTCTGGTTGAGAGGGGGAGATCGAAGAGAGTATAAAGAATGTAAAGTTTGTAGTGTATGTGGCATTGCTTTGAGCGTGGTTGGACCTAGAGTATTTATAACTTTCTGTAGGTGTGATTTGACTGAAGTACTCTTGCCAAGTGTCCTGGCCTTTGTCTTTGCCAGGGGAGTGGGGGTTATTCCATGTCCAGATCTCGGTATTGTGTCAGGTGGTTAAATCTCCTATTTTTTCGGATAAAGAATGCCAGTGGAGGCATGTTTCTGCCAAAGTTGTTAGCAGGGTTGTCAGAGTTGGTGGCATTAGTTGTACCGGCCATCACGTGTTATTGACGTAGGGGCATGCAGCTTGTCAGATCAATAAACACGGTAGGGTTCCGAGTCAACACCGGAGTGGGTCTTGAGGTCGATATATGTCGACCAGACTGGAATAATCGGACTTCTGGAGTGGACCTGAGGTCGATATGGTCGACCGCGGACCCTGTCGAGTGAGGTCGATACAGATCGATCAAACAGGTTTACCGTTGAGCCTCCTGGGCTGTCTCATTTGATGTTGGGCCTGTTGGGTCTATTGGATTATCCCATATCAACATCTAAATAAAATATATTGAATTTTAGTTAAACTATTTTAAAATAATATTTATTAGATGAAGGCACCTTTAATTATTTAATTACTTTCTTTTATTATTATTATTATGTATTTATATTCGCATATTGTTTTATTATTACTACTCACTAAACAAGAGAATAAATTAAAAACATATGATTAAAGAAATTCATTCATCTCCAATAAAATTAATTTCCTCCCTAAATCCACCTATTTTCAAATTTCAGCCAAAATAAATTTGTAAAAACCTAGTCCTATTACTAGTAGAACTCTATGTATACTTGCACGTTTCGCCTTTCTGCTTTACTAATACTAGTAAAACTCTATATGCTTGCACGTTTCACCTCTCTGCTTTTTACCTTTCTTTTTCCTCATCAATGGCCATATAGGCTATATATTACCCAAACCCAGCCTCCTCCCCAAAACCTACCGGCCAAATTCTTTAAACCCAGAAGAATTTGGAGAAAAATTTCGATCACCGAGGCAAGAATAGAATAATGTCAATGGAGTATGTTTTATCTGCTGCGGACCAGCAGAACTTGGTGTCGTCGTTTTTGGAAATCGCTGTTGGCCAGACCGCCGATACCGCTCGTCAGTTCCTTCAGGTATTCTGGGTCTTCTCTATAACTTGACGATCCTAATTGACTTAATTAAGCATTTTGCCAGATTCTCGTTTCTGGAACGTGAAGTCTCTGTGTTGCCCCCACCAACACCGCGCAAAAAAAGTGTTTACTACATGTTGTCTTAATATTTAAGTATTCAATTGAGCTAAATCTGAGACTAGGTTCGGCACTCTGGTGCTTGGTTATTGGAATCGTGGTAATTGCGATTTTTGTGAAATGATACATATTGTATATGATAACTGTGATGTTGGGATAATTAGTTGCTGAAATGCCATCATTGTCCGTGTGTGATTATTTGGCGGCATGCGATTGATTGCAATTATGCTTGCAATTTGCAATGGCTGTGAATGTAGCTGATTAGATGGCTTCAATACAAGCTTTCGACACATTCGAGTCGTTTCATACGAGCATAAAAACTTATGCTTGCGCCCATTCTATTTATCTGGGGTAAAAGGAGGAATCAGTAATGTTTTAATGCTGAGCTAATAAAGTCATTATTACTCATGTTGCCAGATGATGGATAGAAAAGCATGGCACAAACATGATGCTTGTTTAGCCAATTCTTAATAATGATTGTTTACTTTACTATACTAATGAAAGTGAAACAACAGTTTACTAGTGCTAAATTCTAACACAGGCCTCTTATAATTGTTGGGGTAATTTCATTTTCATCCCCATCTTTTGACAAAAATTGCAAAATCCTGTGTATCTTTTTTTGTCATCCCTCTGCCTACTTTTTGTCAACATTTCTTGGCTAACAATATCAGTTTTGTGTTATTAGACTGAAATATCCATTGAATTAACTTTTATTATGGACTGAAAATCAAATTCATCCTCGACTTTTGAATTCAATTGCAATTTTGTTCTCAAAATGTTAAACAGCAACCGATATCACAAATGTTGAAGTTTTGTTTGTTTTGCTAGAAAGTCAAGAAATGTTGATAGATTAATTAAATTAACTTTTAAAAGTTTCAGGAAGGGTGAAAATACTAAATTGCCCTTTTTTTGGCGAAACGTGTTGCTGGGATGTTGATGGATGGATGCCATTGAGGAGAAAAAAACCATTAGGATGATTTTGCAATTGGTCCTAAGTCCGGGATGAAAATGAATTTCACCCTTGATTATTGATGAAACACCAAGATTGTTGTTTGTTTTTGCAATTGTATTTGGAAAGAGAAGGAATTGAAATAGGATTTAAATTATGCTTCTTGCTGTAGAACATATTAAGAAAATTGAATTGCCTCTACGTTGATTAGAATATTGCTAAGAATATAGATGATTGAATACAACTATTATAGCTTATCATGGATGCGAATTGGTACTTTTGCTGTGTGCAACTGCGACTCAACAATCTTAGTTAAATCATAAATAAGTACAGCAGCGGACACAGTCCTTACTCAGTTACCTCAAGGGAAGTTGGTTATTGTTGGGACGGCAGGATGCTTGATGTGGACCATAAAATGTGTTAATTCGTTGTACTCAAGATAGGTGTATTAGTCCTGATATATAATCTTGTCACTGAGAGCTCTTTAAAGGTCCACTTTCTTTATTGGAAATGTGAGAACCTGAAACATCAGTTATAACACATTGCAGTTGTGTTAGTGGACTGCTACATGATCTTGTGCATCTGATTTGATTTTATTTCTTTTAATGTCTAGACCAGATTTTTGTGGATTTTTTCCGCAGTTGTCAAAAATTATTACAGTAAAGCCCTATGATGCTCTGTTTTTCTCAGTGTGACAAAGGGAGACACTTTGATAACATCTAATTCCACAAACTTAATCTATCTTGTACTTCATAATCTGAAAATTAACAAACAAAGAATGTATCTGTCTCTCTCAATTAAGCTTCCCTCAACTCATTGCGTTTTATAATATATTAAAAAAAAGTTGGGTTTAGATGATTCTCTCTAGCCAAAACCTAATAGTTCAAACTTCATTCACTATCAAACTCAGTTTGTAGTTCCACCATGATACATTACATTGCTTGTTTCATTAAACTTCATGGAAAAATTATTGGGGGAACCCGCATGGCTTTCAATCTTACCTTCTCCCGCTGGTGAACTCATTTCTGCTGATAAATGCTCATGCCAAGTCTAGTGAAATTTGATTCTAAGGACTTAATGTTGGTTAAAATATGGAGTTTTGCTTGATGAAGTGTAATTGGAGACACAAAAACATAAGAACATGGATTCTTCTACTGAAAAGAGAGTGAAAGAAGAAGATAATCATGGTATTGGAGTTGGATAAGAAGAAAAGAGAAGAAGAAAGGATAGGAACAGGAATAATGAAAACAACAAATGTGAAGAATTCTGTTCAAAAGAATGGCAAAAACATTATAGGAAAAGATTCTGCTGCCTTTTTAACTTTTGGGGAGGGATTGAGGAAAATTACTGAATAAGTAGCACAACAATTACTTGGACTTGTTATATAACTGTGAGAAATTACAAAGTGTTACCAACACCACCTTAACTTTTGGGGAGGGATTGAGTAAAATTACTGAATAAGTAGCACAACAATTACTTGAACTTGTAATATAACTGTGAGAAATTACAAAGTGTTACCAACGCCACCAGTTAGAAACAAGTTGTGGGTTAAAGTTTGGGAAGTTTTTCATGGCATCTAGGATTCACAGAATTGGATTTATGAGCTGTGTGAATGGGTTGGCTGTGCATGAATGGCTTTCCAGTTGTGCAGGTTGCAGTGCACTCATGGCATTTGCTTATAATGATGCGTTACAATTTCTCATAATGCAATTGTTGTTGCTGTGATTGTGAGTGAACTTTTATATTTCCGAAAGACCTCTTTGGGATGGTCTTTTCTTTATTATAATCCTTTTTTCTGTGGCTAAAATGCATCATTATCTTTTGCTTCCAATCATAATATGTGGTTTGACAGCACCAAATGCATTTCTAGTATTTAATGTTTTAAAGATTAAGAGCTTCCTTTTTTTGTGGATATTATCTGAAATGTTCACATGATGCAGGCCACTGGCTGGAAGCTTGAGGAAGCTATTCAACTTTTTTATGTAGGCAGTGAAGGTGGATCAGCTACACCATCTGTATATTCTCCACCAACAGGAAGTAATCTGCCCCTCGACGATTCAAACTTAAGGCATGTTATGTGGAGAAACATAAATACATTGTCCTTTTCTGTTTCCTAGTTTTCTTATATCTTATTCATATTTGTTATATTTTCCAGTGAGCTGGGAAAGGAATTAGTAGATCAAGACGTGAGACAAGATAATGGAGATGATGTACGACCACCTTTACCCGTGAAAAGGGATGTTCTTTATGATAATCCGACACTCTATGGGTATACTACTTTCCCTCCTGTCATATCACCTGTTTTGCTGGAGATTCTTTGGTATTTCACTCAAATCATTAACTGTTATACCTAGACTAATGATGTTTAGATGCTTGTGTATTTGTCTTGATCTATTTTGGCCTTTGTTTGAAAAACTATCTGTTACTATCAATTTGTTCTCCCTGCGCGGCCCCCAACACACACATAACAACAGCAGCAACTACAACAACAGGGTCTTAGAAATGTGCAAGGAAAGTAAGATGAAATTTCTTAAGTTTACTTGACGATGCAGGCAAATGAAAAGCATCAAGAAAGTGAAATCTAAATTTAGAATTCTGGAAGAGAATGTTGTGGTTTTGGACTGGAATACACTTGAGAATTTCCAAGCATACATCATATTACTTTTAGTGAAAAGTTGTAGTTTCACACAAGAAGTTTGTAGTTTGCACTTCTTATGTGTGTCATTCATATGACTATTGTGGGTTTTGGTGTATTTGTTGTTTTATATGGTTTCTTATTGAATTAGCTGACTATTTAATTTGCACCTTAGTTCCATAAGTTGACAAGTGGTTTTGTTAAATATGAAGATCCATAATGTCCTTGAACATACATTTATGCTTCTTTATCTTATGGGGTTTAGCTTAGGAGAATTTTCCCTGTCCTTGAAGCTTGTCTGGTGTTGCATGCCTCAGCCTAAACTTTGTTCCCTGTAGTTGAGGATTTAAGAGCAACTGCATTGCTGTTTTCTTCTGCTACATATCAAAGTCTTAATCATTTTTTCTAAAATATATTCCACTGTGTGAGAGGGCCCAAAATTGCATTCAATTTTCTTTTCTTTACTTTTAACCTTGAAGGAGCCTCTTTCCAACTTTTGTTACTTCTTCTTCTTCTTTTGGTTAACTATTTTGCATTTGTTATTTATTTGATTTTTCTAGAATATATATATGTAGATGGGTATATTTAATTGTATTAATACATATGTACTATTTATTTTGGTAGATGCTCTAAGAAACTCCCACTTTCAGAAAATTTTTAATTTTTGCTGCTCTCACACACTTCCATCACTCCCACCAAATGTCACTTGGACTTGACATAGTTAAAAAATATACAAACTTTTTTCATTTCATATAAAATTAGACTGATAACTTATTGAATTAATAAAACTTATATAAGAAAATTAATTTTTGCTGCTCCAATGGTGCCTTCAGTCTTGATTCTTTTTCCTTCTCTTTTCATGCATGATGTGCCCGCTCTTATGATCTATCTCCGCTCTCATGCTTTGGTCCAAGTCCTAGTTGCGTAGCTCCAAGATAATGCTAGTTATCCCCCCCAAATTCCCTTTTAAGGACAACTAAATCATGACGTACCCTTACATTTTTCCAGCTTAACATCTGTAGAAGGCTAATTATGACATATGGAGGGAGTATAAATTAGGAATTTTTGGAGAACACAAAGGAATAGGTATTCTAGAATGCAAGTGGCCTGCCCTTGGAAACAAACACTTCTGATTGGTTCTTGTTTAGTTTGCTTTTGTTTTCATCATTCTAGTCCGAGATCATCTCTTTGCAATTCATGTATAATCCCTCAAATTGATGGTTTCTAGATATTGTTTTATAAGCAACCTACATTTCCTGTCAATGTTATCTTCCTTTTGGTCTGATGGGCTGCTGGGTTCAGTTATGAGGCTCAGATTTTTCTTCTTTTGCCTGCACTCTCTCTCTCTCTCTCTCTCTCTCTCTCTCTCTCTCTCTCTCATTTTAGTATTACTATTAACTTATTCATGATTTTGGAGGGGACAATTCATTGTTGCTAATCCTGTTCGGTCATATCCCATAGAGTGCCCAGAGTGGGAGGTTCATCACATGCAACTCATTCTGTTGTTCCATTCCGCAATTTTGAGGAGGAAATGAAACAACCCGGAGTCTGGGAAGCAGAAGAAGGTTCATCTTCTTCTTTAGTGGATAAACCTCAGGATAATCTTGCGTCTTTATATCGTCCTCCATTTGCGTTGATGTTCCATGGGCCCTTTGAAAAGGTAAATAGCATTATTCTTTAGGCAAATGATGTAAGAAACTCTACATATGACTGTGGGTTGTTGTGGGGTTGACTGAATGGTTCTCTCTAGTTTTCTTCTCTAGCCTCTGGCATGCCTTTGAAATTGTCTCTGTTTTCTCATGATATTAATATCAACTATCAGTGCCTGCCAAATTATTCTGTTTCATTCTCTTTTCTTTTTGATTGTAAGCATTTGTAAACTAATACTAAGCTATTGAGGGGAACACGTCTCAAACTTGTTAGTTTATTTCTGTGTGATTTGCAACCCAATTGATAATGTACTTTTATCTTCTGTGTCCTCCTTGTTGTAGCCCTTTTCCAATTCTCAATAACACCTCTCCATTTATTCGCTTAATTGTGAAGAGAGTATTTTCCTGCATGAAATGGAGTGGGGTTTCCAGGGGACTGCAAGGTGGTTTCTTTGGAATTGGAATAGACATTTGTGTTACATTTTTATCAGCCTTTCCTTCCCCCTCTCATCATATCTATCAGTTTTTGGCTCCTTCCTATTCATTTTCCTCATTATTTTGTTTGTTATCTCACATGACCACCATTTTGGTAAAATCAAGATTATATGTGTTGTTTTCTATCCCGCAGCATTTTTAACATAAAATAGCATACTATATAGCACTGTATTAGAGAATCTTTTTAGTGTTATTGCTGGGGACTTGGTTCACCAAAGACCCTGCATAACTATAACTTATTAGTTCCACACAATGCAACGGTTAACTTTTGATACCAAGCTATTTGTATTACAGGCTAAAGATAACGCAAGGATGCAGAATAAGTGGCTTCTCGTCAACGTGCAATCCACCAAGGAATTTAGTTCGCACATGGTACTTGTTTTTTGATCTTTGCCTCTGCCTTCACCTCCTCCCCTGTCTCCCTGTCTCTGTCTCTGTCTCTCTCTGATTCAGTAATTGCAAAAAGGAAGAAAAGCAGTAATCTGAAGGGAAAAAAAAAAGAGTAATTAACTGCATTCTAGTGCTTTGGAAATTCAAAATGACAAAAGAATGGCTGAGAAAACCTGATGTTGCTGGCCTCTTAAACCCCTTGTAAATCTGACTGCAGATTGTCCAAATTGCCTTCTAAGGCTGTGAAGAATTCTTTTCATACCCCATGTAACAGATTTTAAAACAAAACAGAAATCTAATTTCATGAATCATGAAGCAGAAGATTAACATGGCAGAGCACCAATAGGCTTGGATATGTGGCAAACTTCTATGTATAACTGTGATTATGGATTTTCTTCACTTGGAGCAAGAATCCTGAATCCTTGACTTTAAACCACTTGGTCAAATTGATGGTCAGGAAAGCCTTATGAAATGTAGTTGATGTTGAAAGTTGTTGATGCAATGAATGAAATTGGTTGGGGATTTGGGAACTCTTAATCAAGGTTACTGTTTCAACAGGCCTCTTGGAGGGAAGCAGCTGATAATTTCCCAATGGTTGCTCTCATGTTAACCATGGTTTCACGTGTGTCTTAACATGCTCTATAGTGATACTTGAGTTCTTATTACAGTAGCTTTCAACTTGATAGTGACGTCCGTATTTTATGACTTCTTGCACTAGCCTCAACCTTAATGAAATTTCTATTCTTTGGTTATAATCATTTCTGAACTAAATCTGTCTGAAGTTTGGAAATGAAGCGGGTAGGATTATTTAGCTGTGCTGCCAGCCGACGCAATATCTAGTGGTTTGGAATTTGGGTGACCATATGAATTATATTTGGACGGACGGAAGATTGGGCTTGGGATAAATTGCAGAATATGTGGAATAATAGGATCTGGCAATTATGGACATCTAGGTTTTAATGCTTGCAATGAAGTAATATAGCTTAAACAAGGGTTTACTTTTTCCAGGAGTGTATGACAGATTTTGATGTTGAAACTTGTAGAAAAGTAGGAAAAAGATATGTTTTTATTCTGATGTACTTGTACAGAAAATTCATAACATATATATAGATAAACTAAATGTAAGGAAATCCTAAATTTCCTAAATTGCATCCTGATTTCCTTCCTAATATACGTCCTAATTTATCACCTACTTTTAAGTGTAATATTTACGTACTATAATTATGCTACTTGCTTTATTTACAGCACTCCCCCTCAAGTTGGAGCATAGATATTGATCATGCCCAACTTGTTACAAATAAAATCAATTCGTGGACCACCTAGAGCTGTTGTGAAAATATCACCCAATTGGTCCCCAGTTTTGACATAGCCAATAGAAATCAATGCCTGCTGAATCTTTTCTCGAGTAAAGTGACAATCAACTTCAATGTGTTTAGTCCTCTCATGAAAGACTGGATTAGATGCAATATGTAAAGCCAGTTGATTACCACACCACAAATTCATAGGTAATGATTGCTCAAAACCAATCTCATGTAACAATTGAGATATCCACATAAGTTCACATATAGCCTGTGTCATGGCTCTAAACTTTGATTCTGCACTAGATCGAGATACTACGTTTTGCTTCTTACTTTTCCATGACACTAAGTTCTCGCCAACAGAGACACAGCATCCCATACTTGGCCGTCTATCAATGTTAGAACCTACCCAATCTACATCTAAAAACATTCAATACGTGAGTGGCTATGATCACTATATAGTAGACTTCATCCTGAAGTCCCCTTTAGGTAGCATAAAATCTGCTCTAAAGCTGTCCAATGAGTATCACGTGGTAAGGACATAAATTGACTCACAATACTAACCAGATATGCAATGTCAAGTCGAGTTATTGTGAGGTAATTCAACTTTCCGACCAATCTTCAGTACCTCTCAGGATCATCAAACAACTCCCCATCTTTAGTTGTACGATGTTGATTTTCTTTCAATAGATCAGGAGTATACTTTCTCCGAGACAGAAAAATACCTTTTTTAGATCTAGTGACTTCAAAACCCAAGGAATATTTCAAGGAACCTAAGTCCTTTGTTTGAAAATGTGTCTGAAGAAACGACTTTAGCTTAGAAATACTTGCACTATTATTCCCAGCAACAACAATATCATCAACGTACGCAATCAACAAGATAAGACCACCTTCAGATTGCTGGAAGAAAACAGTATGATCAAAAATACTTTTCTTCATGCCGAATTCTTGGACTACTGCACTAAACCGTCTAAACCAAGCACTAGGACTCTGCTCCTGCCTATACAAAGATTTTTGAAGTTTACATACTTTCCCATGCTCCCCCTGAGCAACAACCCAGATGGTTGCTCTATATACATTTCTTCCTACAGTTCACCATGAAGAAAAGCATTTTTGACATCTAATTGATGCAAAGGCCTATTATTAGTAGCAGCAAGAGATATGAACAAGCGAACATATGAAAGTTTTGCTGGTGGTGAGAAAGTATTAGAATAATCTATTCCGTGTGTCTGAGCATATCTCTTGGCAACCAACCTAGCTTTAAGATGAACCACAGATCCATTAGGATTAACTTTGACAACATAAACCTATTTACACCTAATAACTTGTTTACTTGCCGGAAGATGCACAAGTTCCCAAGTACCTTTGCAATCTAAAGCCCTCATTTCCTCCTCCATAGCAGCTCTCCAACCAGGATGGCTTAAAGCTTCATGGTGTGTTTTAGGAACGAAGATTGAATCTAAAGAAGCAATAAATCCACGCAAAGTAGGAGATAGATGGGCATAACATGCAAATGAAGAAACAAGGTAAGAGCATTGTCGTTTACCTTTGTGAAGAGTAATAGGAAGGTCAAGACTAGGATTTGCTGACTTGGGAGTTGGTGGAGGATGTGAGTCTTGATGTTGGTGCAAATCCTGGTGTTCAATTGCACAACGAGAGTACACATGATGTATCAGTGGTTGATGTGGGGCTAAAGTGGGGGGAACTGAGGAGTTCACAGTAGTAGTAACAGAATAAACCAAAATGTCATCCTCCTTTTCACAACTATCGAGAGACTTAGAAAAAGTAATGAAAAAAGGAACAATTTTAAAGAAAGTGACATTTGCAGGAACCAAATACCGATCTAACGTAGGGTAATAACGTTTATACCCCTTTTGAACTCGAGAATACCCCCAAAAAGACACACTTAAGGGCTTTTGGATCTAACTTAGACACCCATGGGCTCACATCACGAACAAAACACTTGCAACCAAAGATAGGTGGTTCAATAGAAAACAAGGACTGACCAGGAAATAAAATAGAGTAAGGAATATCACCAGACAAAACAGATGAAGGCAATCTATTGATTAAGAAACAAGCAATAGAAACTGCATCATCCCAAAATTTTTTAGGAACTTTCATTTGAAAAAGAAGAGCTCTAGCAACCTCAAGTAAATGTCTATACTTACACTCTGATACCATGTAGAAAAGTAGGAAAAAGTTATGTTTTTATTCTGATGCACTTGTACAGAAAATTCATACATATATATATATATATATCCTGATTTACATCCTAATTTATCACCTGCTTTTAAGTGTAATATTTACATACTATAATTATGCTACTTGCTTTATTTATAACAAAACTAAAGTGTCAGAACTTTTTTGAAGAATTACTGATGTTGGTTACAGAAATATAGGATGGGTAGGTGAAATAGATGAAAAGGAAGAGATGGAGACTGATCTCTGATTAGGATGGATTTCATCACTGGTTATTACATTCATATAGTCTCTGTTGTACAGCATAAATATATATTGGACAACTTGGGGGGCAAGAGTTCTCGTACTCCTTAAAAGTTAGACCCAAGTTTCAAGACAAAACTTCTGAACAAATTTTTGTCTGACCTCTGCTTCAATCACCTAAGTAACATTGACGCTATATACACTCAGTAAGAATGCTACAATTTTCATATTTCTGCAGATAAAAAATCACTGGAACATCCCTTGCTCTGAGAGCTCAAATATTTATCACAATCATGGTTAAAAGTGCTGCACCTAGCATTCTAACTTCATTCTAACTTCCCAACACATGATAAAATGCACAGACGATTCTTTTTGGGTTAAAAAGTCTTCTTAATCTATGATGGCCCCTACGTTTTACTTCTAGGCTTCCAATTTCTAGCTATGTCGACTAATGCATCAAGTTGGTTAATTGTTTTATCCTGAAATTTTTTTTTCCCTCATCCTGCAATGGTTTTTGAACTGCCCTATCTCTCTTGGCTGCATCTCTCTCTCTCTCTCTCTCTCTCTCATACACATGATTTGGTTTGATTGAATTCATCTTGACACATGCGCTCTTGAATTGTATGTGCTGCTCTGAAGCTTAACCGTGACACCTGGGCAAATGAGGCTGTTGCTCAAACCATCAAAACTAACTTCATCTTCTGGCAGGTTTGTATTATTCTGTAGCTATTGTCAGTTTGGCAGATTTTTTATTTTCATTCTTCAATAGCTGTTTCTTTTTTCTTTTCATGTAATTGTTTTCACTTTTACTTTATGAGCAATTGTCTAATGGCTAATGTTGTAATTTCCCTTTTTCTAAATCATGACATTGGCATGTACCTCTTCTTAGCACAGGTAGCGTGTCGGGTGCTGATCATGTCTTAGTGGACTGGATCCTATGTCATACTGTACGCATATTTGCAGTAGCAAGATATATTTAAAAAAAATTATTGAGAACCGAAAATGTCAAGGATACATTTTGAATTCTCATTGCTGTCCGTTTCTGTTACACGAACACATAAATGTCCTGGACTTCATTTCCTATGATATTTATAATTAATTGATATAGGACACCTGAATACCCAGTCAGAGATTTTTGTTCTTTACTATTATCACCCGAAGAAGAGGCAATCCTATTTCCCCTAATTTAATGTCTTGTGATAGAATAAAGTTAGTTTTTGTCTTGCTCCATGTAATAAAACACACAGACTTTGTAGCTTTCTGGAAGGGTAACTCATCTTTGGACAAATGGATGCCTCTCTGACAAGTCCAAACTAAGCATTGCCCTTCTCTTATTCTTGGTGCATTGGATACCAAAACTTGGGGAGACAATGTATCTGTTCAGTGTAGACCAAGAAACTCAACAATGTGACCAGCTGATGAGATTAGCCATCACAGCCTAGCCAATTGACCAAATTCTAGATTGCTTGATATGCATCCATTAAATTGGTATTGCATCAATGAGGGACAAAGTTCCACTCTTACTTTTTCTTGTTGACTTACTTGTTAATACATTTGATTCGATTTCTGTCATGCAGGCAACTAATCTTTTGCTTCTAATGCACGCTTTCATAGTCAGCCAATCTTTATCTTAGTAATTGAATATTTTAAAGGTTATTTAGAGCCTTGCTAATTAACTTAAAGGAGAAAATAGAAAGTCATTTTAATATAAAGCATTTGATGAAAGGGAAGATGATTCTGTACAATTTATATTATGAGCTTTACTATTCTTTTAAAATTAACTTGCATGTTCGCTTGGTGAGTTTCTTTGAAACTTGTCCAACAAGCTATTTCTTTTCTTTTCTTTCTTTAAAATGCTATTATCTTTGCTTGTCACATGAGAAAGCATGGATTACTGCCACTGATTCTATGTGCCATTGGCATTTTCACTGATATGCTAGGTGAAGTTTTTTGATACTCTTGTTTAACGAGTTATTTCTCCATGAGTTTCATGTCAATTGGTTGTTACCAATTATTCTATCTGCTATAGGTATATGATGATACAGAAGAGGGCAGCAAGGTTTGTACCTATTACAGATTAGACTCTATCCCTGTTATTCTTGTGATAGATCCGATAACTGGTCAGAAAATGCATTCTTGGCGTGGAATGGTTCAACCAGAAACTTTGCTCGAGGTAAATAACTGTTCATGTTGTTGCTACACAGAACATGCGATTAAACATATGATATATGTATTCTTTTTTTCTTTTATTCTTTTTGGGAAAACCAAAGTGCACACCCTTGGAGGACTTGAAACTTTTATTGAGGAGAATGAAGAATAATTTTTTCTCTGTCCCTGACCTGGACCTTAATTCTTCTTGCTGTAGGATCTACTGCCATTCATGGACAGCAGTCCCTCAGATCATCATGTCAGTCTATCTCATAAACGTCCTAGAGAAAGTTCTCAGCCACCAATTCCTCATCTTCAAGGTATGCCAATTGCCAGGTTTTCTTGGTTCATTTTTCTCTTTGCTTACTTCAACAATATATAAGAGGTTAAAGATATTAGAATGGGAAGAATGTTTAATGTTTGGAAAAGAAGATATCCTAGAGGTGTATTATCTACTTTTAAACAAATCCTTGGTCTTAACATTTCAAAGCTTTATTCAGTTTGGTTGCTGCATGAAAAATAACACGGATTGTTCAAATGTTAAGACATGAAACATCTCAAAGCTTTATTCAATTGCCAGTGAAAATTAACATTAATGGTTCAAATGCTAAACATGAAAATAATAAAATTCTTGTCATGGGAAAAGAGAGAATTTTGTTACCACAAAATTGTCTGAGTGTTGATGCTCAAATGATTGTTGATTAAGCAATTTAATTGGCTTTATAGAGCTGAAATACTTGGATAAGATTAATCCAAAAAATTTGTATAGTTCTTTCCTGAATATTGAGTATCATCTAAACCAAAGTATATAAGAACTCAAATAAGCATTTTTGCAATCATTATCTGGACCTTTCACTTAATAGCCCAGTCATCTTTTTGTTTGGCTGTACTGAAAATCACTGTGAAGATTAGGGTTTGCTTGCCCCCATTTTAATGAAGTTCACTTGTGTAAGATTTGACTGGATATCTTATTTCAACTCCTATGACCTCCTGATTAGCTGCCAACAATAGCAGTATACACAACTCACACATTGTTAAAACATCATTGATGGCTCAAAGTACCCTAGTAAGTAGCTCTTTCACTTCAGCCATGAATATAAAAGTTTTTCAAAGTAATTGATGGAAGCTATATTGACCTTACCTTCAATATCTCTAGGCAATCCTCGGCGTGCTCAGTTTCAAAAAGATGACTTCAAGCATCCATCTGGGTTAACTTGGCTGCCTGGTTTTGGTTTGTCCAAGAAAAATGTTAAGCAGTTGCTTTCGATATTTATCTGGATTTAACTGTGGCTGCTGATTTGTCGACCACTTGAAATGAAGTGCAGGAGTTGAGGCAGCTTGTGGACAGGCTTTAAACGTCTTTTGGCAACTGAAGGACCATGGAAATATTGCTGCATTATGAGAAAAACTTCAACCTAAGCCCAGACAATTTTATGAGCTCTAGAATGATATATAGGGTCCAATAAATTTAGCTGCCTAGTGTATCTGGATATTTCTTTGTGCTTCACGTGTTTACCTTTTTTGTTTTGCTTATTCAGTTATTCTATTTATATGACTGAATGGTTAGCTCACAGAATGATAATCATCTCAAATGCTTCATTGGCTGCAGATGAAAATAATGATGAAGATGAAGAATTTCAGCAAGCACTGGCAGTGTCTATGGAGAATAATAAGGAAATTGATGGAGGTGACCTGAAAGAAGTGAGCGACTCCAATACTGAGGAGAAAGTGAAGAAGCCTGCTTATTTACCTTTGCTAGAAGAACCCAAGGGTGATAGAAGCCTAATATGCAGGGTTGGAGTCCGTCTCCCTGATGGACGCAGAGTTCAGAGGAACTTCCTTCGCACTGATCCAGTTCAGGTGAATATTTATGATTCTAGTCTGAAATTTTCGTCTCATACTATCAAGTTTTGTCTTGACTTATCTCAGATGAACTTTTTTGTTCGATCATGAAACAAGTTCTGTGTCTTCATGTGTCTTATATGGTATTGAAGTTGGTCCATAAGATTCACATTAGTAAAGATCAGAGTGTTGAAGAAAGAACCATTTGAGCCTGTATAAAATATTTAGCTTTGGTATGCACATTGAACTTTCAGTTTGAATATTATTACATTCTCTTCTATGAGCTATATTTCCCATACTTTTTCTTTGCATCTGTGTATTTTCTTGATGGCAGTTAGCTCGTTAATTTGGAGGACATACACTGTACTAAGGGATCTTACAGATTTAACATGTAAAAGTTAAAACAAGTCCTGGAACTTAATTGCAATACAAATGAGTCTATGCAGTGCATGTGAGCTTGGGTCTGTGGGGGGTTGTCTGGGGATAATAGTTACAATGGAAAAAAGAGATGGGTTCTAAGAGTGTATTTGTCAAAATAAGTTTCAACTAGTCCTTTTGCTTATATATGGTGCATTTTGTATCAGCTCCTGTGGTCATTCTGCTATTCTGAGTTGACGGAAGATGGCATGAGGCCCTTTCGCTTGACACAAGCCATACCAGGTGCTTCAAGGTCTTTGGATTTTGATGTCAATTCAACGTTTGAGGAGTCAGGCCTTGCCAACTCAATGGTTTCAGTTACTTGGGAATGAAAATGAGTTGCTGACATCGGAATGCCATAATCTTGCATTGGAGGATTTCGGTTTTGACTCTGCCATATGTTTTTGTCGTTTTATTCAAGGGTAGAAGACTCTAAGGGACACAGTCTCTTGTGCGACTGGTCTTATATTATTGTATATATTCCGTGTGATGTGCATGGAAGACAATGGGATGCTGATAGTACTGCATTCTCATTCTATTAGATTGCCCTTTTGATTTTACTTAGTATGTTCGTGAGGTTTTAAATTTTTAATGGATTTGTCAATGGTATTCTTTCTTCTGTCATTCAATCTCTTTGGTGGTTATTTGTGGAAAATTTAGGGCCCGTTTGGTTTTATTTCTAGAGCTATTTTTAGTTTCTAACAATTTTTAAAAGTTGAAAAGTTAGTTATAGATTTGAAATGGAAATAAAAATGTGTTTGGATGATTTGTTGAAAAGTAATTATTAGAATATACATAGAATTAAAAAGATAGTTAATTTATATTTTTTTATGTTTAAGAATATTTATTTTTTACAAATATATTTATATTTTATTAGTTTTAAAATAATAATTGATACTTTATGTCAAATTAAATTTGAATTTGATTGATGTGATAATATGATTATATGGTTAGTTTAGAAGGAGTTTGAAAATGAAAATATGAATAATTTAAGTGACAGTAAAGAGAAAGTGATAGTTTTTTATTTTTATTTCCGGATGAAAATGAAAAGGGTTTGTGGAAATAAAACCAAACAGGCTATTACCGTTTGGTTTCATTTTCAAGCTTTATTTTTATATTTTTACTATTTTAAAAATAAAATACATTACTTGTTACATAATTTTGCCCAACATTATTTTTATTTTTATTTTTAAAATATATTATCTAATAATTTATATATCTTCTCCAAATAGTCTATATATATTTTTCTCTTTATTCTATTATTTCTAGCTCTCTCCTCTTACAACATATTAAAATCAACATAATCATTATTTTTTCAACAATTCATTCAAATATAAATTTATTTTCAATTCATTTTCATTAAATAACTTTTCAAATTTTAGAAATGATGAAAATAAAAATTGGAAATGGAAATAAACCAAACGATTAGGCTTTGTTTTTTAACGTTTTTTAGAAATATTTTCCAACCTAAAAAAAAAATTCAAAATAAAGGCATATTCCCCAAATATTCAAATTTTATCATCAAAAAGTCCCTCACAATTCACCCAAAAAAAATCCTACACCATATAAACTACACCTACCTCCTCATTTTTTCACCTACGTTTCATATTACTCATTTATTTATCATTCTCACTTCACTCATTCACACACATATATGGTTATATTTATAAAAATATTAAAATTTTACTAGTTAAAAAATTCTAAAACTTATGTTACAAATTTAATTAAACTAATTGTAAAAAAAAATAAAATAAATTTAATTAAATATTATTTATGTTATTACTAAATAATTTATTTATTGAAGAACGTATTAAATTAATTAAATTTTCTTATTAATTAAATAATATATTAGTTGTATTTAATACTTAATGTATTAATTAAATATTATATCTATTCATTTAATAAATAACTTAAGATGTTTTAATTTGATATAATAAATAAATAATCTTCTTCTTCAACAACAAAAAAAAAATCTTAAATAAATATTACGCATTTATTTAAAATTATAATAAAAATTTTGATTATAAGATGATATTTATTTAATAATCTATTAAGTTTAATAAATTAATATCGATATGCTTAAAGTAATTGTTGAAAAAATTAATTAAATTTAAGCAAAAATATGATACAAAGTAATTTATTTACTATATATATATATATTTTTTAATTTAATTATTTACTACGAAATTGTTTACAATTCTGAAACAATGACGTAGGCCAATTCATCAAGGCCCAAAGGTTATCTCGTTTGGGCTTGATAATAGGCTTGTACTTTTTATTAGGCCTATGAGCTTACCCATATCATGAGTTCCCCTTACTCCACAGTCCGACCATGTGGAGATTAGAATAAAGAGTAGTGCATTGCATTATTCCAATCTCGACAAAAGTGATTGTTTCGCATCTCGACTAGCATTGTGAAGGCAGGAAAACACTTTTGAATTTCGACTGGGATTTGGAAGGCGTGAACCGCTTTTTAGAAGTTATGTTGATATTTGTGCGTGGGTGATCGGTGGTTACGCATTAATTAATCGGTTCACCTACTGGGCCCGGCCATAAATAGCCATTCGTTCTGCCTATTTATCACTTTTAACGTATCATTACGAGGTCGAGCTTAGAAAGTTAGGTCAAATCTTTAGTTTTTCAAAATTTCTTAATTTTCCCTATATCTTGTGTAAGTCCTCATTCTTTCTTGTATTAGGTTTCCCATTCGTTTATCATGGTTTATAGCATATCTAGGGTTGGGGAGAAGGGTAGGGTTGTGAGTTTTGACTCTGAGGCTACACGATCATTAAATGCCTCGACTAGCAAGGCAGGCCTAAGCATGACATCAAGTGATGAGTTGGGTTCCTCTTGTAGTTGGTCAGAAGTGGGTATAGTTGAGGGGATGTTAGAGGTTGATAAAGGGTTGGCCCCTTTAGTCATGTTGTCGAGAATGTTGGTCCTTTTGAGCTTGTGGTTGAAGAGGTGGGGCCATCTAGGGAGGTTGTCGAGGGGTAGGCTATTTATCATTGCCCATTCTAGCGAAATTGTATCTAAGGTATCTTCAAACGACTTAAGGTTAATTAGGGAAAAATATCACATTCCTAAGGAGTTTGACCTAATTAAGGCTAGTATAGAGGATAGAATGTATACACCACCTGAGGGATGTATAAATATTTTTTGAGGATGCTTTAAAATATAGACTTACGTTTCCTCTTACTGAACCAATAGTCAACTTGTTGGGAAGTCTCCATGCCTGCATAGCTTAACTCTTGCCCAACTATTTTTCTCCTCTATGTAGTTTCATTATTCTAATGATAATTCATGATCAACCCCTTTTCTTGGGCTAATTTTAGTAACTTTTTTCATCTTCGAATGTCTCAGAAGTTAGGGAGTACGAGAGAGCTAGGATTTTACTACTTGATCACTCGACCTCATAGAAAAATTTTTAGAATCCCCTCATCTTAGTGGACGATAGGTAGGGTCAAGATGAACAATGATGAGAATCCATCATGGAAACATGTTTTCATTCGAGATCTGATCAAGTTTGGTAAGATAGATGCAACCAAATTTATTAGAGAGAGGAACTTGGTTCTAGCAGGATTGTTGACCACCCTACTATGATTGCACACTAATGCTCGTTTAGGTAGAACTAACTTACCTAACTTATTTGATGTGTTATCATTATCTGTTAAAACATGTTTCTAATCAAAATGATATGGGTTCTTGTAGGTCAACAGATCATGAATTGAGCAAGGTAGATTGCAATGCAAAAACAACATAAAGCTCAAGAGTGCTGTGAGGTTGATGCCGCTCGTCAGGAGGCGGCACTTTCAGCTGGTAAGGTTGAGTAGGTATCACTCACCAGTCTATCCCTTGTTGCGCTGAGTGCTAAAGTGGCCACTAGTCCAGCTCCTTGACCTAAAAGAAAGGCAACGGAGGTCAAAGGATAAGGAGTTGCAAAGAAGAGCGTGACGGCTAAGAGCAATGGGAAACTTACTGATCTTGACACCACTGCTTATGAAATGCTTTCTCCAGAGCAATTGTGCAATTTTCCTATGTTCCTTAAACCTCAATTTTGGCTGAATGTCGGGGTGTCGAACACGGCAACAATGATGGGTGTGAGTTTAACCTTAGCAACACCTTTGATTATTCTGATTACTGGTCTTTTTCAAAGAGATCAAGTAGAGATGTTTAATCATGAGTAGCTCGATGCTTTGAAGGCACTTGCCTATCACACAAATATGGTAAAGTTTGGTTTCATTGTACCGCTCAGTTTTTATCATCATTAATTTTGTAGAATTAGTCTTTCCTAATGTGTCTACTTTCTTGCAGGTTAAGCAATGAGGATACAATCTTCATTAGTGATATGAGTTATACGAGACTGCCCAACAAAGGTTGGAGGAGAGATGTGATGAGCTGGAGAAGGAGTAGAATGTTATGACTAAGACCAAGGTCGAATCATTTGAGTTGAGGGTGGCGAAGCTAACTAAGCAACTTAAAGAGAAAGACATCAAACTCTTAGTTACTATCTAAGGAAAAAGTTAAGTAGAGAAACTGTTGAAGAAGGTGATGAACTTGATCCAAGAGGCATCTTTGTCAGGTCGAGCATAAGAATACGAGAGTTGCTTGTGTTATGCTCAAGATGAGTTTTTTAAGGTGCTGCTTGAGATCCACAGGAGGCAGTGTAGTAGTTTATGCTGAGCCCATAGTTCATGGATACTAGTGTAACATTTAGCATAGATGATGCCAAGAAAGCATTCGAGAAAATTGTGAAGCAGCTGGAATTCCTTGGTTATGAGATTCAAGCATAATACAAGGCTCATCTCGATATTATGAAAAATGAGCGCCTTGAGGCTTATGATGAGAATGATTGAGCATGCAAGGTTGAAGCTCTGCTGCACCCTCAAGTAGTCAAGGTTGGGAAGGAGTTCACATTTGTAAGTGACTTTGTTCTTAACATAAAAAATAATGAGGTCTATGAAACATAGTATTTTCCTAATATCGAATGCCCATTTTTAGGAGATGAGGCTGGGCCATCTCGACTTGCAATAGTAGCCCTTACAGGACAAGAGCAAGAGGTTGAGGGCCCATCTTTGATGATCTGGGTCGATACCATAGATGAGTTAGACAAAGTCGTGGATGAAGTCGCTATGGAGGTTGCGGCTTGGGGGAGCTAAAGAGAGGGTATTGGCCCTAGTTAGGGAGCTTTTACTTTGTTTTCATGATGATGTAGGGGCTCGATGGGTGTGCAAACTCTTTTTGCTTTTAAATGTAAACTGGATATTTTAAGATTTCAATAACTTTTCTTATCACTACTCATTTTACTTCAGCGAGCTTAAAATGCGTTAATTACACCACCGTAATGTTGATTGATTGTTTCAAAAATAGTTTGCAACTAGCTTGATATAGAGTGTGGAGTGGATATTTTATTTGTTATAACAACTAGTCAAAACCAAACTGTGAGGTCAATTTTTGAAAATAATTGATTAAGAACCAAATTGGCTATGCAACTACGAGGTTGCCTTTAACTTTGTTTAGTAATTGATCAGGAAACTTCTTGATTGCGCGACTATGGGATCAACTTGATCTTTTGTTAATAATTGATCCAAAAATAATTTGATCATGCAACTACAAGGTCGCAATATTACATTCATTGGGAAAACTTGTTTCTTTCATGTAATAGGATCTCAATTTACACATAGAACTTTTCAAGTTGGTTGTATTTTGTGGTTGGGAGAGCTTGTTTCCACTCAAATCTGCTAATCGATGGGAGTTATACTTTGCTACTTTCACCACCAAGTAGGGGCTCTCCCATTTTGGGTTGAGTTTCTCGACATTTTTTGAGACTTTGGATTTCTTGAGAACCAAATCGCCTAATTTGAAACACTTTGGCCTAACACTTTTTTTATAGTATTTTGCCATGATCAACTTGTACCTTTGTATTTTACTAAAGGCTTGTTGTAATAACTTATTGGTTATCTCGAGGTCGAACTCTCTTTTTGCTTCGTTCTTGACGGGTTATAATGTATTACTTGACATGTGTGTTAGATTAACTTTGCTAGGACAATTGCTTCAAAGCCATAGACCAGGATGTATAGGCTATGTCCTATAGTTGTTCTTAGGGTTGTCCTGTAGGCCCAAAGGATGCTCGAGAGGTCATCTGTACAACTATCTTTAGAATCTTCTAGTTGAGTTTTAATATAATCCAGGATTGTTCTATAGGTTACCTTCGTTTTACCATTTGCTTGTGAATTTTTCTCCAAAGTGAAATGCTATTTGATTTTGAAGCTTTCATACCAATCACTCATCCTTTTGTTTTAGAATTAGGTGTCATTGTCAGATATGAGCACTTTAGGCAGACCAAACGATAGATGACGTTTTTTCATAAGAAACTCTTTGTCACATCATTTGTTATCGTAGGTATGGCTTCTGCTTCAATTGAGTTAGTGAAATATTACATTATTACTAGCATGTATTTTCTTTGGCCTGTGGCTTTTAGGAAATATACCACAATATCGACCCCTTACTAGTGGAAAGGCGAAGTGATTTGTATTAGGACAAGGGTTGCAACTAGATGATGAAAGATGTTAGCATGTACTTGGCAAGATGGGCATTTGCATGCAAGGTTGGCCAAATATAGCCTTACCTGATGACCTTGTGGGCTAATGCGAGCCTCTTTGAAAGGTTTTCGCAAATAGTAGTGTGGATCGCCTATAGGACCTTTTGTCCTTATTCTAATGTAAGGCATTTTAATGGGAGGCCAAAAATGGATCTTTTATGCAATTGCTCAAACTCGTTAAGGGCAAATTTTGTTACTCGTCCTCTTAACCTCCAGGCTTCTACTTTATCTTGTCGTAATTTTTCTTCTTTGAGGTAGGATTTTATCTCGTTGATCTAAATAAGGCTTATATCTCCAACGATAAAGATCTGACATTGATGGAGGTCACCTATGGTGGGTTTGTCCAAGGTCAAAAAGGTTATCGTTCTTTCCTTTGTAACTCTTGTTGAGCTGGCAAATTTGGAAAGTACATATGCTCTTTCATTTTCCAACTTGGGTACTTGGCTGAGTGTAAACTTTTTGAATTATTATTCCAGTTTTTTGACCTTTGTTGGGTATGTATTCATGGTTGTTTCTCTTGCTTCAAAAATTTCCTCCAAATTACTCTGTGACTGGCTATGAGTTTGTATAAGTTGTTAAACACTTGTCCCCCTACCAAGGGCCATACTCATTCCCATGATGAGGGCTTTGTACTCGACCTCATTGTTTGTGACTAGGTAGTTGAGTTTGATTGTGAAATCATAATCCTCAACTTGAGGAGAACACAAGGAAATTCTTGCTCTACCCCCGATGTTACTAGCTGATCTGTCTATGTGCAAGGACCAGACATGTTGTCCTTGCTCAACTGTTGTAGGGAGGTTGATACGATCTGCTATGAAATTAGCTAATACTTGCACTTTTATGGATGTATGGGGTTGAAATTTGACATCAAATTCTCCCAACTTAATTACCCATTCGGTTAGTTTTCTTGATGTGTCAGGCTTGGAGAGTACTTATTTTAATAGCTGATTGGTCTAAAATAATATTAACATGTGACAAGAAATAAGGTGTTAGCTTTCGTGCTGCTGTGATTAAAGCAAGAGCAAACTTTTCAATCTCCAAATAGTTGTGCTTGGGGCCTTGTAGGAGTTTGCTGACATAGTATATTGGCTTACGCAAACCCTATTGAGTGGATACCAAAACTAAACTGACAGTTGCTGCAAAGACCGCTAAGTATAGGTTCGATATTCTCCGATCAAAGGTTTTGCGAGCAATGGCGGTGTAGTCAGATATTATTTGAGTTCAACCAAAGTATGGTTGTGTTCTTCTGTCCACTGGAACTTTCTCACATTCTTGAGGATCTTAAAGAACGGTAGACTTTTATATGCTAAACGAGCTATGAATCAACCTAGAGCAATGATTCTTCTAACCAATCTTTGAATGTCTCTTACTTTCTTTGGTGGTAGGATGCCTTGAATTGCCTATATCTTTTGTGAATTAGCTTTGATGCCTCTCTGATTGATCACGTAGCTTAAGAACTTCCAACATCTCATGCCAAATGTGCATTTGTTAAGATT
The DNA here is from genome assembly GCA_014898725.1 of Jacaranda copaia. Lineage (NCBI taxonomy): Eukaryota > Viridiplantae > Streptophyta > Magnoliopsida > Lamiales > Bignoniaceae > Jacaranda > Jacaranda copaia. The sequence goes on along the minus strand of JACGDI010005232.1, from coordinate 2,073,668 downwards.
AAGCTTCATGTTGAACGCCTTTAATATTGAAAATATGTGGTTGGGGTTAGATAAATGGTCTAATTTATTTTCTATTTTAACAATCATATCATCCGCATAGGCCTCAATGGATTGACCAATCTCATTTTTGAACATAAAGTTGACCAGCCTTTGGTAAGTTGCTCTGACATTTTTCATCCAAAATGGTATGATGAGAAAACAATATACATCATTTAGGACCACAAAAGCAGTTTTGTCCCTGTCTTCAAGAGCTATGAAGATTTGGTAATATCCTTGAAAAGCATCCATCATACTTAAGAGATCACAACTTGCTGTTGGGTCAACTAATAGATCTATTCGAGGAAGTGGGTAAGGGTCCTTTGGGCATGTTTTATTAATAAGGTTAGTAAACTCATTATATATTCTCCATTTGCCCTTATTTTTAGGGATAAGGACTATATTACATAACCAACTAGGACATTGTATCTCTATTATGAAGCCTACCTCTAAAAGCTCGTTGACCTTTTCCTCGATGATCTGTCACTTCTTAGTGTTGAATGTACTAATTTTCTATTTGACTGGTTTAAAAGATGGATCCACATTAAGATGGTGGACAACGACCTAGGGATCAATTCCTTGGAGATTGGTTATTTTTCATATGAAAACATCGATATTATTTCTAAGGAAATCAACTAACACACACTCCATATTGTGTCCTAAGCCAGTCCCTATCCCCGTGGTCTTGTCTGGATTTCTATGTTTGAGTTCTATTATCTTGAATTCCTCAATTAGCTTGACTCTGGTATTTTCCCTCTTTCTTTTTTTGTTTGTATGTCCCTCCTTGGATTCCATTATTAGGATGTCCCTTGAGGGTTTCAATTTTGGTCGAGTTTTTTGTTTGGTTGCTTTGATTGAAATGGTGTAACAACGCTATGCTTTCTTTATATTGCACATTAACTCTCCTATGTTGGTTGTTGTCAAGAATTTGACCTTCATGTCATAGGTCGACACTATGGCTCTAGAATCATTAAGCACTTGTCTCCCAATTATGGCATTGTAGGTAAAGGGTGCATCAACAACCAGATAGTTGATCATAAAGGTGCACCTCTTTGGTACCTCTCTAAAAGAGGTAGACAAGTTTATGTACCCAATTGGCACATTTTCTAACCCATCAAATGCTACCAATAAGGAACGAACTAACTCAAACTTCAGCTTTCTTAGCTTCATTCTTTCTAATGTTGACAAGAAAATTATGTTAGTAGAGCTACCATTGTCGACTAGAATCTTTCTTCAAAATTTGGTATTTCAACAATCACTACTAGAGGGCAATCTAATTTGCTCTCTGCCCCTTGACCTTCCAAGTAAGAAAGGTTAAAATCTAAAAAAGAGATGGGGTCTACACTGGTGGAAAGCCAATAGATTGTCTTAGTTGGCACTGACTTAGTATATTCGAGCTATATCTATGCTTGCCACTTTGTTGATTTGAAGTCCTCTCTAGTTGGTCCTCTTGCAATAGTGTCAATGATGCAATTCAAGGGAGGGCATTCGTTTTCAACTTTTTTTTTCCTTTATCGTCTCTTCTTGGGCTGACCAACCGTTCTCTACAGAGCATCTAGTTGGGCTAAGCCATTATTAGTCTAGCTTTCTCATCAACATACTTTTCAAGTGACCTTGTCAAATAAGTTGCTCAATTTCATCCTGAAGGTTAAAACAATCCTCCATATCATGGCCTTTTTGCATGTGAAAATGACAATACTTATTGGAGTTTTTTGTGGATTGAGTTTCATTGGTCTTTGAGGAGATTGTCATTTTGGATTGCAAACAAGACCTTTTTCCTAGGCGTGTTCAGTGGGATATAATTGTGAAACCTCGTAATTGGAGATCGGTGCTCGTCTATCTAGTGCCTATCAATCTTCTCATTTTCTTTCTTTTTATCACTATCACCATATTCATACTTTATCTTATTCATATCTTCATACGTCATCCTCCTTTCTGTGGGGTTGAGAAATTTCTTCATTGTTTGGGTTTCTCTTTGACCAAAGCATTGGTAAAACCCCTGTGCCTCAAACCTTGGAATAACACATCAATCAAATTTGATTATGGAGTTATCAATTTTTAGGACCTCAGCATTGAACCTAGAAAAGAAATCACGAAGGGATTCTTCTCCATTCGTCTTGACTATGTGGAGATGAGTATGAGGTAGTTTCACTTTCCTCTTGTTGGCAAATTAATGTAGGAATTTGTTACATAGCTGGTCATAGAAAAAAATGGATGTGGGTTCCAACTTAACAAACTATTCAAGCACCACTCTTTGGAAAGTAGTGACCAGCATTTTAGCATGGATATGATCATTGTGACCATGGAGATATGCTAGAACTAAAGTAGTTGCTCATTAACCCATCATACTTAGGCAATCTAGTCAAAATCTTTGCATCGATCATTATGTGCTCCTCAATTATCTCGTTAATAAATAGGGATTCCCTCTTTCGTGGAAGTCTGGGGGCATTGTCAAGTTGGATTCTTTCAACATTCTTTCTTGAGATTTCCTCCAATCTTTTGTTTAGTTGTTGGATTTGGTGTGACATCTCCTCCTATTCATCTCTGTTTGCTCGAGATAGGTCTCTATTGGGTTGGGGTTCTGGTGCTCGACCCTCTCGCGCTATTGGGTTCAATTAGGTTGAGAGAAGTGCTCCATTGAATCTGCTATCTTCTCCTGAGGTTGATAACGAGCTTCATCATGCGAAAAAATACCAGGGCTTTGATTTCGTCTGCTGGGGTTGTGATGAGTTTTGTTCCTTATCTTGTCCTTACAAGGTGGTCTCTTTTCTTGGTAGAAGGGATGTAGTGTGGCACTAGCTGCAGCCACTGGCTAATCATTGTACCTTTTCAAGGAGGCAGATAATTATGCAGAGAGCCGAGTAGATATTTGATCACTAATCATTTGCATGAGTTGAGGGATGGTCAAAGTGACCACCTATTCTGGTTGAGAGCCTGGGCCTTTGGTTTGCTTGTACAACTGAGGTTGTGGCAGCAATGGGGGTGGTGGCAATGATCTACGGTCATTCTGCCTCTTGAAAGTAGTTTGCCTAGTGTTTACCATTTTCAAGCTATAGATTCCATGTCACACAAATAGCACTAACTGATGATGTTTATTTTAGTGAGGTGGACTTCTTAATCTCAACCAAGTGGTTTGAATTGACTAGAAAGATGGTAGTAGGTAGATGGTGTGGGTCACATCTTGTAGCTAATAAACAAATGTCAAGCTAGTTGAAAAAGTCCTCAACTAAGATCCTCCAATACTTAAGTCAGTTTTCAACCTAAAGATAATTTGGTAGAGTAATGGCATAGAAAGTGTTAAAAAGCATACCTTTGTATATGAAGAGAGAGTATTTATAGTGCTTGGTGGGTAATGGAAAAGACAAGTTTCACCCTGATATAAGTTAGGCATTTCTTTCTTCAAGTAAGGGTAATCTAGGTTTTTTCTACCTTGCTTAGCATCTTAGTTTTGACTGGATGGCCCAAGGGGGCGCCCTTACCGTCATTAATGTAGACAGGGGGTGGTTCAGGTGCATTTAATGCGGATGCGATGGATTGCAAACTTTGCCATGAATACACCTGCAATTGAGCACTTAACTTGCCTACTGCAAGTTTACAACCTCTTGAGATAGAAGGAATTTGACTTGCTCAACCTTAGGGTCGACTAGAAATATCAAAAATAATTTAGAAACAACAACCTGGGCTAATTTGTCAAGGCCCAGAGCTTTTCTCGTTTGGGCTTGATACAGAGTTTATGCTTTTTATTGGGCCTATAGGCTTATACATATTAGTTTAATTTATATGTAAATTGTAAGTAATAAATAGTTAAATAATTATATTTTAATTAATAAACAGTAACTAATTTATAATTAATGTATAGTAATTAATTTTTTTATAAGCTGATATTAACAATTATGATATAATTATAATATAATCTAATTTTTTTATAATTAAGATATAATTATGATTTCATAAATAATTAATATTTATTAATATATATGTTCTTCCAAATAATATAGTATTAATGTTAAATTTATAAAAATATAAATTTCAAAATAAATAACCAATTAAATTAATTACACGTCATTTCATATCATTAGAAAAATATATACAAACACATTATCCAACTATAAATATGCATACATATAATACATAAAAAACCACTTTTGCCTTGCAAATCCAACAAAAAAAAAACAATTGATTTGATATCTACAGTAAAGTTTTTCTCCTCCCAAAATATAAAGAAACAAACAACTTATTTTCAAATCACTTTTCATTTTTTCCCAAAACAAAAAGGAAATACTTGACACATTTTCTAAATTTTCTCCCAAATTCCCCCAATTTTTTTGCTAGAAAATGAGTAAAACATAGGAGAATGAGGCCTTAGAGTGATTCGTTTATTCGAGCTGTGATGTCGTGATATTTAATTTTAATTTTTTTTATCATAATATGATACAAAAATAATTAATGTTGTTAATAGAATAATATTGTTGTTATTTTATCTCAATAAACATTTAATTTAATGTCAATACATGTAAAGTTATCAATAAATGCAGTTTTACTCTTAACGGAAATAATAGTGTTATTTATTTTTTCTCATTTTAAGATTTTTAACACAATCATAAAAAGTATTTGCACTTCCCTTTCTTTTTCTCCTTTTCTTTTTTGCTACAGATAAGGGTAAATTAGTATTAATTATTTGGACTAATTTTTCTTGCTAAAAAAAAAAAAATACAAAGAGGCAATATAATATTGTGCAAATATTAGGGATATTTTTTATAAGTGTAAAGGTGTTTAGCTGTTTATCCTTAAGAAGAATACAAAAAATAACATACGCAACACCTGTTCAATTCAACTGGAGCCTTATTAGGAAGAAATTCAACTTATTATTCAGTTGAGAGTTAAAAAGTGCAGTCATAACGTTCTTAAGGCAGAAGTATTTTGTATGAACTAAAACCAAACTCCACAGTAGCTTCACTAATATCATGGAGAATTTATATGCATAAAAAAAAACCCCACCATCTAGCTGCTGATTGAGCATAACATGTATTCCTGGATTCTTCTCAAAGAAACTGTCCACTATAAAGAGCCAATCCCTAAAAACTCTAAATTATGTACACTGCTCCCGCATCCATCATGCAACCATAATATAGTATATCACTGATTGGTTTTGGAACACTGAAGGAGAAGAAATACTTGCTACCGCATTACAATGGCTTGGTCAAAAATCCAGAGACCAGTCATAATTCTGGTAAACTATATTGATAGATCCCCCATCACTCATGAGATGTATCAAAAGACCTGCCTTACTTGCATCCAAATAGTTCATGATCCACTTCAGGATTTCTTTTTCTTGCCCAAAATCTGCACTATACCTGCAGGATGAAGAGAAATATGTGGTAAATGCAAAAGTTTATGAAGTTTCAAACACTGTCAAATTCCTGCATTTGTGGAAGAACAGACTTTGGTTTAGAACAAGTATACTAGTTCTGGTAGTATTGCTCACCACTTGACAATTTTGGGGAGGTAGACAGTCCTCTTGGCAAGGTCTACCTGTATTCCATCATCCCGCTGGAAATACTCCCTTGCAGCATTTCTCAATTCAGATTCAATGCCTTTGGAAGTGAAGAATCTGATCGATGGGCTTCCTCTTGTTGCATTCCAGATTCCAAAGTGAATTAATTGATTAACTTTTGGAAAAGCCAACTGCAGAAAGAACAAACAGCAGCTGCCACTCAGTTTAGCTTCTTTTTAATGCACACAGATTGCGCAGTTATAAAGCAGTTCTTATTGAGCTCAAGTATGATGGATATTTAATGACGTAGTTTTATTTTTCTTTTCTTTTCTTTTTTATACAAGAAATTAGACTACTTTTGTTCCTTCCCAGAAAGGTTACTAAACAGGTTCTTTATTCCAAAAGCGAAGATGAGCTTTCATTTACCTCCAGGCGCTTGTCGCCACTACTGAAGGGCTTTATTAGTGAGAATGGTGGTCTCTGGTTACTTCTTAGAATGCCATTTCTAATAGAGCTTAAAGAGTAAGGGTAGCCACCGACTACATACATAAAATCAGCAAAGAAGGGCCTCTTATCTATCATTCCTCCTGGATGGCCAATTTTAATAACAGCATGAATGGCCATGCCATTGTGCAGATTCAGAAAGAATGACAGTTTTTCATCATGAGAAAGAGTCGGGAGGTTTACTCTTTGCAGATCTTCCACTAAATTTACATATCTGCATTCATAATCACAAAAAAATTGAGTATAGTTCAGCATATAAGTAATCATACACATGTACTAAAGCAACAAGCTTATTCAAACTTAGTATGCAGCCAAAAGCTACAGCAATTATGAATTCCATTCAGCGAGAACAAAGAGCAGTGCAAACTGAAAGCTAACAAAGAGCATTGCAAACTGAACAAGAGAGCTAAAATGAGGCTTAAAACTAAAATTATTTTTATTCTGTTACCACAGTTGAAGCACTGACGGTTATATTGATAACAGAGATAGAAAAAGTGTACCAGGACATATGTAGAACTGAGATGTGCAGGTATGCTATTTTATTATCTCTATAATAGAAAGAAAAAGTACCTTGGCCACTACTGATAGGACAGGCCACAAGATATTAATTTTACTTGATTTCTTCTAGTCATATAGATTACTTGTTCATAGCAAAGAAAGCGGCAGACTGATGACAATTTTGGAGAAACGTATGACACCATGGTGGTAGATTTTGTTTCGACAAAGATACATCGCAGAGAGTAAGCAATCAGACAAAAAGTGACATAGGCATAGGGCTAAGGTCTGATGAGAAATGTCACATTTTACACACTTTTCCCTCACCAACATCCTGATGGGAGAAAAGAAATTATAAGCAGTAAGTGGAGAATCCAGAAAAAATAAATCCAGTAGAAACATGCAATTTTATGACACATTAGGTAAAATGACAACCGTTTTCCTGAACTGCAGAGACATGGTAATTTTCATCAACATCAACTAGGCATCGAGTTTAACAAACATATAGTGGAAGTGTAACTCATGTTCAAACTCAAATTACCTCCGGAATTCTTCGCTGTTGCTGATTCCAGTGTAATCAAGATGGCTTCGATCATCAGAGGCATAGGACTCGAGTATTGCTGACATCAAGCAGGTGAGCCTCTGGCTCACTGCAGCAGCAGGCCTAGGCTCACAATCATTCACCACCCCTCGGAAATTGTGGCATTTTGGTATGAAGGGCTCATGTTCGAGGAATCTATAGAAGTGGTTTCCATCCTCAAATTCATTTTCACTGCATGTTAACGATTAAATGTGTTGATAAAAATATGTTCCAGGTTAAAGATTTGCACTAGCTGTCTTCTGGGAAAACATGAAGCATGTTCTTACCCAAAAACATGATGAATAAAATGCTTTCTTGCCAGCTGCTTCCCAATCTCAGTGGCCTAAAGGAGTTGCGGGATATACAGAGTGTTATTTAAGTAAAATGCTAGCTGAAAAATATTCCATCACCATCACCAGCAAGGAGATTTTTTTCTGACACCAAATTATATGAAATATTCAACAACAAACAACATGTTTTCTGTTCTACATGGCAATGCATCAATTATTCCACCTCAATGCTTGCCGGGTCTCATTAGAATTCATATCATTCTGTTAATTATGGGAACTTGATAACAATAGGAAAAAAGAATGAAAGGCATTATTTATCGGCCCAACGTAAATCTGATATTTCCCTTGTGCAAAAGCCAATCTCTAGCTGGAATCACGCACTAGACGTTTCACTTGTGCAAAAAACCACATGCATGCTTGAGAAAACTGTTTCTGATCTCCAAGGCACTCTTCTGTCACTTGTATTATCACATATGTTACAAAATGAGTATTACCCCTGCTCTCTCTCGTTTTTTGGGGCCCGTAACTGTTTTTTATGAGATCATGTAGAAAATTGTGAGAGATGCGTGCACAAGAAAAATATGCTACTGAATGGTTGAAATTTCTTGCAAAGGGACTCATTCTTGGTCTTGAAAATGAAGTGAGAAAGCATGCTGGCGCAAGACTAGAATTCAACAAATAAGAAATCCGTTGAAAAATAAACACAAGAAATGAGCACCCCCAGTCAATTAATTAAGGCTTAACATTTGCATAAAAATTAAAGTTGAGGGCTTCATGCTTGTGCATCACTTTCATCTAATTGATTGTGAAACCTCCATGGATTAAAATTGTTGCTCTCGGACTTAATTTTCCCCTTGGTCTCATATGACCACGGGGAATTATTGTTTAATTATAGCGACAAAGAACTTTGGTATTAATCAGCCTAACCAAATTGAATAATTCAATTGTAGTGACTAGTAGATTGTACCACCTCACATGCCTAACCTACTTAGGAGTTGAGATTGATGAACAAACTACTCATAGTAATATTTTAACCAGGGGCATTAAAATTTTAATTTAACTATTTAATTACTGATTTTGTAAACTACAAGGAAAACTAGATTACCCCAAAAGAAATCCTATTTACTTTTCACAATAATACTGTCTATCACTAGTCTCGTTATCCCAAGATATCGACCCTTCAAAAAGGAAAAAGTATAGATTATTATTATTATTATTAGAGACCACAAGAAAATTGACGATGTGTATTATTTCTATTTAAAGAAAAAATTAATCTATTTCCTAAAGAATGAAGGAAAAATAAAAGGGCACCACCCATTTTGAGCACCCAACTAACATAATTACTGGAGGTGGTTGATTTTGGCCAAAGCAATCATTAATTCTCTTGGGGTCGTGGTCATAATTATTAGTGTTTCACAAATTTCTTGACTAAATTGTACAATTCTAAATAAACAAATATATATACACACACACACACACACACACACATTAAGAAAAAGAGAATCACTGTTTAGAGATTGTTTTATATTATCCAATTAATCACTTTAATGAAGAGATCCAATTTGGTAAACTGCTTTCAACTGTCTTGATTTCAACCACATATAACAGAATTTCACCCAATCAAATATTAAATCATAGACAATTAGCTAGTACCTGACATTGATAACATAATCTCATCTTAAAGTATCCTTGACACCCAAGATTTATTTTTATATTTTTATTGCATAAAAAAAATTATTATTTTATACTTAAATTGATTAGCATATCACATTCATGTCGCAGGCAGCGTGCCATTTGAGATAGTCGTTACATTTCTAATTAAAAGTATAACAAATATTATCATTTGCATAACCTACAAAACACATTAGAAATTAATGTGCCAAACCAAGCTCAACACTTAGATCAAAATATAAAAAGAAATTATAAAATAATGAAACGCGGATAATTCTGTACTTTACGAATAAAACTCCCCCCATGTTTATTATTTATTTAAAATCCAAAACATATTATAAATATTAATTGAGTATATATTCATATAAATAATTAAACAATTATCTATAAATTGTATCATAATATTAAAATAAGTTATATTAAGCTGAATTTTTGTTATAATTTTAAGTATAGAATTATAAAATACTCGTACATATCAAATATTGCATATTTTCTGTTAATAATTATTTATTTATGCATATACATATCAAAAACTCGTTAAATTTAAATTTATTACCTGTAAAATTTATTCAATTATGCCACTAAATTAAAAACTACTGGATGAACCCATTCGACAGTCAGAGTATAGGAACTTTAGAAGGCAGAAAAGGAAAATACTTTTCCGAGCCTGAATTTGAGTTATCTAACCAAGTGGCTGAGTGGTAGCCGAAAGGAAGCATACCTTTCTACGTCCGCAGTCCAAATGGTGTATGAGAGCCTCCACCAGCTCAGCACCGGAGAAGCAATTCTTCACGAATTTCATCTTCATTATGCGGTCCTGAATGGGGACCCTCTGTCTAACCACCTTAACTATCGCCGCCATCTCATCCTCATCCGCCTCCGCCAACTCCTCCTCCTCATCGAAACCGTAAACAGGCGGCGCCGGTGCATCCTCTGGGCACTTCCTCCCCAAAATCTCCTCCATTTTGGCTTCCAGCATCCCGCTGTTCCGCAGAGAATTCAACGCCACCAGCCCCCCGATCAACTTCTCGTTGAAGAATACCTGCGGCACGGACGACGCACCGCCGGTCCTCTCTATCAACTCCTTCTTTCTCCCCGCGTACACGTCGACGTTGATCTCCACGAAATTCAAATTCCTTTCCCTCAAGAACGATCGCACTGCGCCGCAGTCCCTGCAGTTGGACCGCGAGAAGAAGCTTATTCTTCCTTTCAGCTCCTTCCTCTCGTCCTTCAAGGTTTTTGTAACTTTCAGACCCACCAGATTGAACTCCTTCACGATGTCTTCATCACTCTCGTAGTCACCGTCTTTTGTGAGGGACGATATGCGCTTCGTTATCGCCGCCGAGACGCTGTTGCTCTTCTCCCGTACGAATTTCCCGATGGCCGCCGCCGGATTCTCGACGGCCTCCCTCAAGGAGCGCGACCGTTGCATCACCCCCGGCGGCGCTTCAGGCTTTGGAAGCTGTGAATGAGGTCGAATGATCATTTCACTATTTTCCCAACCATTGACAACTTTCCGTTCAGAATCAAAATCCTCGTATCTCTTGATGTCCTCTTGGGGAGGAGTTGCTCTTCCATTTCCATTCTCATCTGGGCAAAGATTTTCTCCCCCTTTCTCTGCTTCTGTCTGAATATGGTCATCATTAACGATATCGGCCGGTTTGTTGGCCTCTCCTCCCTGAGGTAAATCCATAGCGGAATTCCTTTGGTGAGGAAGGAAGAAATTGAAGTAAAAGATTTCCCTCGCCGGAGGAGAGGGTTTAGGCTCTGTGTGTTGCCAAACAGAAAAGAGCAAAGACGATGGAGGGGAAAACAAGGAAAACGAATTGACGAAATGGAAAGAGAGAGAGGCAGCGAGGAGTCGGAATGACGGTTATGTTTGGAGGGAGTGAATATATATAGATAGATAGATAGATGTATATATGGGAAATTTTTTACAAATGCTAATTAGCCAAACAATAGTAAATTTGAAAATGGAAGAAAAGGTCGTCTTCTTTTTTCCATTTTGAACATTCGAATTGCAGGAAAGATTCAAGATATATTTTATTGAGATATCAATTTTCTCCAAAAATTTATCCCACCAAAAGAAAGAAGAAGAAGAAGAAGAAAAAAAAGAAAAAGAAAAAGAAAAGCGAGTCATTGGAAAATAATAACTACCCATTATTATTTTAATTTCTATTATTATGGTTCACTTTCCTTACAAATTAGAGATATATCTCTATGATTTCTCAAAATGAATTATAGCAATATGAATATATATATATATATATATATTCCAAAAAACAGGAAAAAAAATAAAAAAAATAATAGTGTTACTTATTCTATCAACTAAGTAAAATATTTTATTGTTCTCATTTAAAGAAAAGAAAAACAAAGGAGAAGAAGTCAAAGGATGAAAAATTAATTAGGACATTTGGAGGTTGTTGATTAAGTCCATGAACCGGCAGGCAATTCACCTTAACATCACTTCGTTACGTAACAAGAGAAAGACCAAAAAGATAGGTATCCAAATGACTTGCCGGCCCACAAATTCTTGTGGAACTTCATCTCTTTCTATTAGATTTAGAGCTGTTGAGGACCGAGCAGCTGTTTGTATTAATCTTACATAATAAATATGAAGTTGAATGTTGGGATGTAATAAATTAATTTCTAATTCGTGTATGTTTATAAAATAAAATAAACTCTTTTCTATTAAATTAAAGTAATGATTGCAGGGCCCAGTTAAATTCAATCGTAAATTATACATTATTAATTTAATTGATACTTATAATTATAATGTCTACATTGCAATTCTCTTCGTGACCAAGTGTAGGAAGTGGTTTATGACTGGATCTATGTTAGCCATAGCCTAAGTCTAATTGAAGTGACATTTAGGTTATAAAATTGACTTTGGTAGAGAGCAAAGTTTGAAACATTCCCCTAGGCCCTAGCTACTAGCCGGTCAACAGTCATGCTCCCCAAACACACTCATCCGTTTTGTAGAGGGTGAGGGCAAGATGGTCCTTTGACTAATTATTTGAAAATAAAAACATATAGTACTAGTCCTTGCTTAATTCCAAAGTTACGCTGATGAAATGTTAAGACTTCGTTGCCAAATAATAAACTTGGGAGTCATTAATATCTTTATTGTTTCTAATAATAATAGGAATAGTAATAGGTGATACTAAAAGTTTATCAAATTTAATGGCAAAAATGTCCCTTCAAAGCCCAAAATATTTCAATATTGTTGCTAGCTGTAAACAAGCCGTGTGAAATGTGTAGAGACTAGAGAGGGGGTGCTTGACTTCAGTAGCACCTATTCTGACTAAATTAGAATTTCTGATTTGTTGACTGTGAATTTTTTTTAAGTGTGTGTGTATATATATATATATATTCGTTTTTGGCTAATTTAAAAAGGGCGTTGTGCATAATAACATATTGTAATCAATTTATTTTATATTTATATTTTGAAATGTATAAATAATTATTTTAATGAATATTCTAATATAGTTGTTTTATCAACAAATCAAATATTCCTAATTATAAAGTTGATGTGTTCCATTTTATATTATAAGAACAACAACCAACCAACCAACCAACCAAATTGCACCGTATGATAGGAAATCTCTATGATTATCACAATAGATAACAATTGCATCATCAACATGCGGTGAAATGCACATATTTTTAAAAAAATCTCCTCAACCAAATGGCTTATTAATTGTTGATGTACGAGTAACATATCATGCTTTCATTGTAGAGAGAGAGATGCAAAGTTTGCTTCTTTCTACACCGAATGGTAGAAGATATATCTTTAATATTATGTCCGTTGATCGGATAATAATGAAAATGATTAACAATATTAAAAAGTCGAACAAAATTATTTAAGTTCTCTTCGTTATTTTTCAAACATATTATCCCAACAAGTCCCAAGACCAGTATAAAATTAAGAAAATCCCCAGACGAACCTGGAATTAACACATTTAATTCAGTCCAAACTCTAGGTGAGTTGCAACTAAGAATTTGTTAGGGAAGGGACAAATATTGAAGTAGCTAGTCTGAAACTATTGTTGGAGGAGTTACATGTCCACGAAAACCTCGAAAGGAATTCTTTCTTGACTGCCATTCAATCAAAAATCAGTACACGAAAGTCTTCGACGGGAAAGTTGTTCAAATCCAACCCATTCTTGGGGTTAAATAAAGACCAAAAGGGATAATACCAATGGCCTGCCTGGTACTTAGGGCACTCTCCAATGGCATCAAATGCCTAATAGACAAGGCACGTAGTACAACACTCTGAGAAGACGAAGGTGTTGTCTTGCCTAATCCAATTCATTACCAAAGACTTGTTGCTACAACTTCATATGCCTCACAAAGTCAATCTTCGCCTCCAAAACATGAAGCTTAGGTGGGTCTTGCCTAATACTAAACTTGCCGGTGGAAAGGATATTATTTTGCCTAGTACTATAAATGGGTATTAAATGGTATAAATATACCATATTCGTATCCGTATCCATTTAAATTTTATAATATTTGTACGTGCATCCGACATATATTTTATAATAATATTCGAATTTATATCCGTCAGATATTAACCGAATTCGGATATATCGATGTTCGATTATAATTATTAGAATACATCCATTTATAATTATACAAAGATCCGTTTATAAATATTCGAATATTCGTTTATAGATACCTGAATATTCAAATCTATTAACTTGTAATAAAATAAATATTTTTTCTAATAAATTTCATTTTAAAAAAAATGTTTACTACTTTATTTTATAATTAAAAAATTAATTATTCTTGATTTAGTTAATTTTTTTAATTAATGATTGGATTTATGATTAATAAATATTAATAAAATGACACCAATATAGATTAATTATAAAATCAAGCAATAATAATTTTATATTGATTAATTTTATCGCTCATATATTGATTTTTCAATTTTTTTTCCTTGATTTAGTAATGTTTAATTATCATCACTATCGTCTATCGATTCCTCATAATCGTTAACTATTTTTTTATTAGTTTTTTAATTACTAATTTATACGTATATTCATTTATATATAGATTATGAGATTTCATATTTAAAAAATAAAAATAATTTATTATGTATAATAATTATCCCACCAACCTTTAAGTTGTCTAGTAAAACCAGCTACAATCATTTTAGCTACAGCTTTATCGGTATTACCATTAGCTTTACAGATTGTGGAGTACATTAACATCCTATGAACTAAATTGTAAATATGACGTTCTGTAAAACCATCTAAGTTTCATTCATAAATGTTTTTACCAGAGTATGAATTATTAAGAATAATATCTTGTTCCTCATGTAACACATCTTATGGTGAAGGATGGGGGTAATAGTATGTATTCATTGTGGGTCTATCAGCATATTTTTGAAGTTTATTAATCTTTTCATTTATTGCAGTCTTATAAGATTCTTCATCTATTTCACTAAGAGTAGAAATTCTAAACTCAGAAAATTTTTTAGTCATTAACTTTTCAAGTTCAATCATGTCTCTTAACTTTTAGGAGGGGGCTGTATGCTAGGCATTGCTACAGTTGTAGGTAGTTTTGGAGAAAAAACTATAATTTTATTAAGTTTTTCTTCTAAATCATCTAAAATTTTATTAATTCTATGGCTATTATTAACAATTGTAGAAAGTCTTTGGTCTAATGGGACTAAGCTTTCTCCTAAAATATTTAAATATAAATTAGCATAATTTTGTTGTCTTATTAAAATATTTATTTCTCTAATAGTGGCAGGCATATGTTCACCACCTAAAAAATTATTAAAAGCAGAAAAAAGAAGATTTTTATTTCCTTCTATTAGAAAAGTGTCTTGGGGTGGAAAAATATATTTTTGTTTATGTCCACTCTCTCCTATATAAGTTCGTTCTATTACAGAAAGATATGGTTCAAAATAATTAACCATAAACCAAGGAACAAAAGGTATTAATTGATCTTTTTCAGAAATAAATTTATAAAATTCATTTTGAAAGTTTAATTGTTGTTCTTTATTAAAAACTTTAAAAAACCATTTGCGAAATATTTTTCGGCGATCCTTATTAAATTCTAATTTTATTAAATTCCTATGATTGGAACCAGGAGTAAAATCAAATGTTTTACTAGTCGTTAAAAATTAATTTATTTTAAATACGAAAATTTTGTACAGAAAAATTCATATCAGATTCAGTTGGTTTAATAGAGTCATCACTATTATTATCTTCGTTGTTATTATCTTGAATATTGATTCCATGAACAATATTAGAAGAATTAATTTTTAATCTATCAAATCTAGTATCAAGATTATTATCTTTTCTAGATTCAAAAGTTGGTTCATTAACCTGTGAAGTTGAAGCCCTAAAATTTTGTAAACTTTCATTATTATTTTTTAATGGATCTATATAAGAGAATGAAGATCTAACAGATTTACTAGACCTTAATAGATTATTATTTCTAAATTGAATTGACACATCTCCATATGGAGTTTGGATTATTTGACTCACCTCTGTTTGTATTTTAGGTTGAGTTGGAACCGTTTTTTCTATTAACCAATGACTAGGAAATTCAATACTATCTCATTTAATTGCTCTACGAGTTGTAATATGGGATTTACAAAAATTAGTTTCAATTAAAATTGTCTTATTAACACTTTTATTAATCATCCTACACATAGGATTTAAAGTATGAAGAGGTTTATAATAGATTCTATAACAAATACAAATAGTTTTAGTATTTGGCATATAATTATACCCATGCAATTTGACATTCAAAGTAACAGCATGAAGAATATTAACATTAGACAGAGATAACTGTAAATTAGGATAAACATCAAAATAAACCGAGCCATGTGCCAGGCTAGATTGTATTGTTCCCATCAAAGAATGCTTCCAATTTAAGCATCTAGCATCTCTTAAACAGCAATAAAACTATTAGGCAAATTATCAAGAGTAAGTGGTTTAAAGCTACTTGTATTAAACCAATATGAAGAAAACTATAACTATCACGATATTTATCAATATAAGATCTGTTTAATAATTGTAGAGTAATATCATCAGAATTAAGAGGAATAGATTCCTCAGTGGTTTTAACAATTTGATTTAAACCAAATTTTTCAAAAGTACCTAATCTATAAATAACTTTCGGATCCACTCTAGGAATGGTCCATTTATTAAGAAGCTCAATATTTTGAGGAAGATCTATTTCTTTCGAAACAGTATTTTTAACAAAAGAAGAATTTTCTTTCAATAAATTCATTTTTAAGGAAAAGTGTTAAACAACCAGAGAAATATACAATCTCCAATCCATGGCTCCGATACCATAAGGGGGGTAGGATCTTATGAGAGAGGACAGGATCTCAAACGAGTTCACAAAACTCAACATATAGTTGAAACGCGGGAAAAACAATTACCCAACAGTTTAACAATCAACTCATGATTCTAGACATACGCCCCAACAACGCCCTAATGCCTTCCACACGGCTAAGCGGGCAAACAATGGGCTATCTTAGAGGTACATGGAAGATAGTTAAACTATGGAACCCGCTTGGATAACTCAGTTCAAAATCCAAACCCTTCAATATAAGCCTAGTCTAAAGTGACCATGTAAATAGAGAAAGTATTTAACTCATAGTTGTTTAACACAAAATCCCTTAGCCTTCCATCAAGCTGGGGTACACACTAATAAGAATAAATAAACAAAAATGAAAGAAATTACCTTAGGGGACCTCAGCACTAAAGTATGAAAACTTTAATCAGTCTTCAATTGATAAATCTAAATTACAAAAGATTTACAAATTAAATTGAACTATTACAAAGCAGTAGAATAAAAACTTTTTTTCTGAATTCTAAAAACCTGTCTCAAACTCTACAATTTGAGGCTCTTAAATAGAAAAGAAAAGAAAGGACTATTGCGGACTTGAAACAATTCTTCTGAAGTCCGAATAGTAAAAAGTAAAGTACTGTACGGATTTGAAAATTTTTAAATCCGTTACAGTAACAAGCAAAAGTTAATTAACAGTATTCTGATATTATTCAGACTACTGTTCTTGTCCTATTACAACAATAATTTATCGACAATCGTGACGGCTTTCACCACTCACATCACGACTGCTTTTCTTCATTCTGTCGCCTCAATGTCTCTATCATATCATCAAGGTCTTTAAGATCATCATTAGGATCTTGGGCATCTTGAAACATATCACCATACTGATTTTTATCTGCTTTTGACGAAGTCTCCATTGATACGGTCTCTTCATCATTATTTGCAGAGGATTCATCATCATCTTCATCAGCAAATTGATCCTTCAATTCATCTTGGACCATATTGAGAACTTCTTTAAGCAAATTTGCTTCGAAAATCTTTCCCTTGCGCATCTTGATCTTCTCAGAAGCTTTGCCCAAAATTGATGACACTTCTTGTTGTTTATTCTTTACCGCAGACTTAGAATAATCTTCAATTGCTTTAAAAATATTATCTAAAGTCTCCTGACCTTCTATCTTGCCAGTGGATTTATCACTCTGGAGCATTTTATTCCACCATTTTATATAATAAACCCTATAAAGGCATGGGATATTATCCTCTGGAGAAAAATCAATTTTTAGAACCCATTTCCAAATCCATGGGATGGAGAATTCCATGAAAAAGAATATTGAAGCTTTATTGATCACCATTTGGTTCTTAGCTTTTGCCTCCTTGATTTTTGGAGAACAATTGACTCATTTGTCAAACGCCTGTCTAAATTGCTCAGGAAGAAGAAGAGGAGTTGGGCCATGAGATTTCCACCAACTTAAAAACCAATTAGGAATATTATTCTTAAACACTTTTGCGCAAATTTTTATAAACCAAGTATGTTTTTTCCTAAGGTTTTCATATAAGAAAACTTTATTAAAAGCTTGAATATAATCCCAGAAATTAAACTTATAAATTAGTTTACTTTCTTTGGTTATAAACTCTTTTTCTTTGAAAGAAGAGATTCCCCACTCTTCCACATAAATTATTTTCTTAATTATTATTTTACTAAAATTGAAAATAGATTTTTCTTGTGAACTTGGGAAGAAATGTGAGATTTCACAAGAACCGGTTGTTATGTGGATATTCTCATAATATGATCTGGGTTTATATGACTCAACAGTATATGAGATAATGTCTAAATACCATTGGATTATTAACCATAGATCATTTTCCATTTTAAATCATTGTATTCTAGGACCACTATCAAGTCCTTAAAATCCTTTTTCTCAAAAGTAGACAAAGCATCTTCGTCCAAAGAAGTAGCAGTATTAGCTGTGACATCTACAAAAGAAGGTTTAGAAGGATTTTTATTAGACCCTTCTGGCTGACTAGGGATTGATTGGCTTGAAGAGAAAGTCTTATTAGAACTTTCTTAAAACTGCTTGAATTGTAGAAATTCTGCAAAAAGCGGATCATTAGGATGGATGGATGGGTTAGATGGAAAAGCATTTGATGCTTGAGAGATGGCTGAATTAATCAATTTTTGTTTACCATGTTGTATTAATGGTATTTTATTAGATCCAAAACTTGATCCAGCATGTCCTCCACGATTAGAGAACGGATTTCTTCCACCACCTCTATTATAGGGTATCATTGTCCCTGTAAATATTCACGAGTAAGAAAATCAGGGAAACTATTATCAATTCTCTTTTTATATATTATCTTAAAATCAAAAGGGGCCAAATAAGCTTGCCACCTTGCAAACATTTGTTTGGAAACATCATATTTAAAATCCTTATTAAACATAAATTGTGTAGATTGACAATCAGTTTTTATAATAAAAGATTGATTATATAAATCATGTTGAAATTTTAAAATACATTTAACAATTGCAAAGATTTCTTTAACAACAATAGCATAATTCTTTTGGCTAGGGTTCCATTTACCCGAACAAAATTTAACAAGAATTTTTTGTTTGTTATTAGGATTAATTTGTTTTAAAATACCACCATACCCAATATCAGACGCATCTATTTCTATAATTTTATCCCAATTAGGATTCGAAAGCATTAAACAAGGTAAATTCTTAACCTTTTCTTTAATTTTAATAATTGCATTGGTATGGGCATCACCCCATGGCTTAGGATTCTTTTTTAACCTATCATATAAAATTGCAGTATCATTTGCAAGATTTTTATAATAAGCAGAGATATAATTTAAACTACCTAAAAATCTTTGTAATTGAGTTTTATCAATAATTTTATCTAGAAGCAAACTCTATACTTCTATTAATAGGAATTATTTTCCCTTTTTCTATAAAATGACCTAAAAATTTTATCTTAGTCTGAAACAAGACCATTTTTGTTTTAGAAATTACAAGCCCACTATTAATAATAACTTGTTTAAATATATTTAGATGTTTAAAGTGATTTTCTATATTATTAGAAAACACAAGGATATCATCAATATAAACTATTATAAAATTACTATAAGAATTAAAAATATCATTCATAATCTTCTGGAATTCAGAAGGAGCATTTTTAAGACCAAAAGGCATAACATTCCATTCATATTGACCAAATGAAACATTAAATGCGATTTTAAACCTATCCTTTTCTATTATCTGAATTTGCCAATATCCAGATTTTAAATCAAACTTTGAAAAAATATTAGCATTAAATAACCTATCAAGTAAATCCTTTTTATTATATATAGGATATTTAATCTATTTTAAAACTTTATTAAGAGGTTTGTAGTTTATTACTAACCTAGGAGCACCTATTTCCTGTTCATTATGTTTATTAACATAAAATGCAGTACATGACCAAGGTGATTTAGTTGGTCTTATTAAACCTTTTTGTAAAAGAGACTCTATTTCTTTTTTACAATAAGATAAATATTCAGAATTCATTTGGCAAGGACGAGCTTTAGTAGGAATATTACCATTAAAGCTATCATCATAAGGTAAATCAACAATATGCTTTTTCCTATTCCAAAAAGCATTTGGGTGATCATTATATATAGTCAAAGAAAATTGATTATCAAGAAAAGCAATGTTTTCTTTTAGTTTAGGGTTATTAAGTTAATCATTTATGCTGAGACTAACAATTTCTTCTTTTAAAAAACTAATTTGATTACTCTTAGCCTTTATTATATCTTCTATCCTATTAAGAATTCTAGAAAAAGGTTCAGCTATAAGCTGAAAATATAATTCTTTATTATCAAAAGTTCCTATAAAATCATTTTGATCTACTCCTTTTAAAGGAAATATTTTCTTTAAAAAAGGAGTACCAAGAATAATTTGGTTTGAAATATTTTTTACCAATAAAAAGCTTAAAGGAATGCAGGTATTATTTTTATAAACAAAAGCTTTTGATAATTTAAAATCAATATCAAGTTTTGCTCCATTAGCAGATCTGAGAGTATGAGAAGTTTTTTCAAAATACCTAGTAGGTATTAAGCCTTCTTGAATACAATTCAAGTCAGCACCACTATCAACCAAGGCAATTAATTCTTTTGAAAATCTATTATCGATCAAAAGATTTATTTTTATTAACCATTTTTGAGAAGTAACCATTTCTAATTTAGAAAGGAAATTATCATTTTGTATATTATCAAAATTAGGAAAACTATCAAACATATTTTCTATTCTAGGCATGACCTGTTTACCTTGAGAAATTTCAAGTTTTTTAATCCTGTCTTCAAGAAATATATTATTTCTTTTTAATTCTATTATTTTATTTTTTAAATTATTAATTTCCTGTTTTAAATCATTAACAAAAGTGGGAGTATTATTCTTATTCCTATTTTCTAACATCTTATAAACTTCAGACATTAAATAAGGTTCATTATTATTATTGTTATTAGTCACAAATTCTTCTAATCTAGAAGACGAAGGAGTATTTTCAATTTGATCAATAATTTTAGACCTTAAAATTGGATCATTTATTAATTTTAGAAATTCAATAGTATTATCATTATTAATAACATTTAGTTCACTAAATTGTGACCTAAGCCTATATAAATCTTCATTATCAGATTTATCATTAGTCCTATTTGTATTAATACAAGACTCATCTTTTTGATAAGGTTCACATTCAGAACTAGAACAATTAAAATATTCATTTAAAGAGTCCTCATTAGAAGAAAAAGAAGAAGGCATTTCATCCTCACTATCGGAATTAAGCATATGTTTATAAAGAACATCTTTTATATTATCTTCAATATCTAAACTATTAATTTTAGATTTTATTTTACACTTATCAGCATAATGTCCTACTTTGCCACATTTATAACAGGCACCATATTTTTTAAATTTTTTATAAAAATTTTTATTACTCTTTCTATTCTCACGTTCTTTTTCCCTAACTTTCTTATGAGAACGCTTCCTATATTTTTTCTTTCTATAATAATCATCTTTTTTATCTTTAGATTTATTATTAACAAGTTTTGGAATTTTCATACCAAATTGGCCACAAAATTGACCTAATTGTTTCTTTTCAGTAATATTATTATGTTTTATTTGTTGATTTAACTTAATTTCATTACACAAATTTAATCCTTCCTGTATACAGGTTCCTATTAACTTACCATAGGTAAACTTATCATAATTAATATTAGGATTATTCTGCCTAAGAGTCTTTCTAACTCTTTCAGCAAACAAAGACGGAAGACCATCTATAAATTTAGACTTCCAGTTGGAGCTATTAGACTCTGGGAGTTCTAAAACTCTAGACAAAAATGTGTCTTTATACCACCTAAATGAAGTTAGACTCTGACACTTTAGACCATTTAGTAAGGTTCTAATGTGCTCAGAATTATTAGTCTATCTACCAATGAAATGTTCTATTATAGTGCCGATTAGGGTGCAAACAACATTTTCAGTATTATTACTCGACCCTTCAATTTTAACAACATTAAAAATTTCATCTTTATTAGCCTGGGTTAAATAATTATCCCGAATACAAATAATAAATTTAATTAAATTATGGATAATTGAATATATAGATAGATATATCCAATGAATATATATTCGGAAGGAATATTAAACTAATCGAATAAGTAATTACTATATTCGTATCCAATTATAGTCAAATATTTAATAATCAAATATAAATAATATCCATTTTAAATGAATACGGATAATATGCTTTATAAATGGATTCAAATGTAAACAGTAAACGAATTTTTCAATATCCATTTATAATTCTAATTTTGCCTATCCAAAAATTCATACTCAGACCTATAGCCAAACTAACATTTGTAGAAAAATAATATAATGAGTTTGGATAGAGTCTATATCCTAAATTACCCATGTATCTTATGCCCAAAAATTGTTCATTACCCAATACTAAATATGTTAACCTAAGAATTATATATATCAAAATTAATTGTGTATTAGTGATAAATTTCTAGTATGCATTTTTATTTATTAATTTTATATAATATATAACTATTTACATATATTTACTTGAATATATAATATGAAATAACACTATGTAAACAAAGAATGGAAAGAATAAAATTATAGAGAGAAAGAAAGTAATATAGTTACAGTAAACAATAGAAAGAATAAAACATTTAAAAAATTGACGTATACATTAAAAACTTCCAATAAGGGCCTTGGGTATGTAGGATAAAGGATCTTATTCTTTTAGGTATTTTAAGGTAAGATAAAAATAGAGAACATTATTATTTGAACAATGTAGGATATATAAATTTCAGTAGGACAACATCTATCCATTTACTGGACCCCTAACACAATAACCTCGCATGCGCACTCCATTTGTCTTACTGTTTCTATGTAGTAAGCCAATCTGTTTCTGCAACTTGTCTTGTTCATCATCGTCCTGTGTATTACAATGCCATTGCTACCTACAGCCTACAGGTACCGTGTCTAGAAGACAATACCCTCCAATTTGGAGCACATGCAAACAAAACAAACAAATTCCTCAGCACTTAATCTCGTTCAAGGTACAACATTAAGTGCAGAGGGTAATACTCGGTTCTTCATCTGCCACAGTTTGTCAAAGTCAAGTCCTCTACAACACCATCATCATTCTGGGATCATTTGAAGCTAAACTTAAGCCCTCCGACAAAACAATGCCCAAATTACAGCAAAGGGACAGATAGTCACGTGCTGGTAGACACTGATGCCTTCATCAAATACACACTATTGGGATGGTCAAGAAATAACAGGCTTATACAACCACGTCAGCATTCATAAGCATTCTAGAATGGATCACGATCAACGGATCAAGCGTTCCAAGCATCATTTTTATCACACAATGACTCCATCTAAAAATGATTTCATAAAAGCTATTCTGAGATTTCAAAAACACCATTGCTAAGGTAGATTCAGCCTAAAATACACCATGATATCCTCAAGCCCATATACAAGAAAGACATGAAAATCAGGCCAAGCGACCGACATATGCCTTCTACATATCAACAAGTTCCATCAATACACCATAATGCGCCAGCAAAATATATAGAGTTTCAGTTTATAAGCATATATGGAGCAGCAGAAGGGTTTCCGCAGTTAGTCAAAATAGTAACCCAATTGCAAATTATCCATTACTGAGTTATAGTCCAAGCAATTCCCAAGCACAAAACAACCTGAGGTATACATATTCAAGGGAACAAGCCCAAGCCCATATTTTTTGACTGAGAATCCTAGCAATCTGATAAATGGTTGAAAGTTGAAACGCGAGACACCAAGCAAGGTCCCTACTTTAAGATATCAGTCATCTTCACCAGCTTATCATATAGAATCCTGTCATCCCTGCCAGTATTGCTCTCCAAGAGTGCACTTTGCACAAGCTCCTATTTGTTAAAAAATGTCAGCAAATTAGCCTTTGTCATGTGGTACAGTCTTTAACAAGTAGAGAATGACCATGAAAAACAAACCTTGACATCTCGGTGCGAGAGGAACTTCCCCAAGTTATGGATGATCAACCTCAAATCTTCAACCTGAAAAGTGATCAGTGGGTCCAACCATTGTAACCTATGCAAACATTAGTTATCAGAATAAAATTAAGTTAGCTTACCCTAATGTATCCAACACGATTTCGATCGAAGAACCTGAAAGCCTGCTAGCAAGAGAAGGAGGGTGGGAAAAGGAAAGCTACTTAGAAAAATTAACCTATCAAAGACAAGGATCAGAAGATTATATTGAGTGTTTGGCAACATGCCTGTAGTAGCTCCTTGTCAATACCACCCAGGCTCTCCTTTGCCTTTGGTTCAACCTTAGTTAACTTATCTTTATTGCTTGGGTCAAGAGTGCTAATGGTCTCTGACATTTGCTTCGCAGTTTCCTGCTGCTCATTCTGCTCGTTCCGAGCAACATCTTCACCAACAGCATCACCAGCAGTCTTTTCTTTATCAAAAGATTCCTGTAGAAACCAGTATACTTAACTGCAAAAACCTATTAACATGAACTTAAAATTCTATGAACAAAGCTTTCAAAGGTATTTACTAAAGGAAAAATGTTTAACACAGAATGCATTTTAATAATTTACAATTGCATTGGAACACCCAAATCTGTTGGGACTAATGCTTACAGCAGAAGAGGCCCTCAATTCAAACCTTTCTATCCCTCTTCAAGAAGTTAACAGTTGGTCTGTTACTTTCTCTTCTTTTACTCTTCTGCTGACGGAATGCAAACATGACACATTCTTAGATGGAAAACATAATAAGTATGTCCGTACCTCCTTAATTGAGTCATGATGAGGGCTTGCCTCCACCATTTCTTCATCCTCCTCAGGATCCTCCTCTGGATCTTCCTCATCCAATTCATCCTCTATCTTAGCCTCATCAACATGTTCAGTAGCATTAATCTCTTCCTTGATAATCTTGCTGTCATCTCGGTGAGCATCATCAGTATTTTCAGTTTTAGTTGATTTGACATCAACAGGGTTGTCTGTCCTGACACGCTTGGTTGATGAGTTTTCCTCATTTTCTTTCTGGGAAGTTTCCTCTCTCTGTCTCTTCCCTTGGTTTCTCTTTGCTACAAATTTAATGCGCAACTTCTACACAAAGTAAAGTGGCTGAGAAGAACAGGAAAAACATAATAAAACAGATCTTACATCCAAAACTAGGAAGATGAATGGCTCAAGCCAACCTGAAGGAAAGCCAAAAGACGACAACCCATCCCATACTGAAGCATCTCATATAAGGATTCCGCAAATAATGATAACTGCAAGAATGGAAGTTTCAAAAAGATAAAATTGAGTTGACTTCTTGCATGCCAAAGGAGGGGTGGGCATGAATTTATGGCGAGAAACCTATCATTACTCCTAGCAAGATTGTGCATACAGAGAAGTGAGATAAAAGAGACTGAGAATACAAATTTAAACGAAGGCACGTGAGAAAATAAAGACTTAAATGATCAGACCTCAAAGTTCGATTCTTCAATATCTTTGTCGCCATAATCCAGGAGTGAATCCAATGAAAGTGATAATGACTGGAGCTGCGAGACAAAGAAATCATTAGATTACTCATGCCACCTCCAATGCCAAATATCAGGACTAATAATACTAACAAGGATAATAACATGCTTTATGTTCAACATACTTTTGAAACCTTGCTCCCCTTTGTTTGAAGACACAACCCAGGATGACGAGGAAGTTCGTCGCTTCTTTTCTTTTCTTTTGCTGTTCTATCTGTTTTGCTTCTAGGCTCGTCTTCAACATGGTCTTTCCTTCCTTTCTTGTCCTTCAGCTCTTCATTTTCATTTGATTTTCCATGGTTATCATTTTCAGAAACTTTTTGGTTCCTGCCATCAGTACCCATTGCAGACCCAGATAACTCTTTCCTGTCTGCATTTTTCTCTTCCTTCATTTTTGGATTGCTTTTGCCTTTGGAGTTGACCTCACTCTTGAGTTTTTCAACAGCTTCTTCATTCTGTTCACCCTTAATGTCTTCAGGCTGAATGATCTTTTCCACCCCTTTCAGGTCATCTTCAGTCACCTTACCGTTATTCTCTGCTGAGATGGCCTTTTTCTTTGGAATCCTTTTAACTATTTTCCTCTTTACAGTGGTTTTGGTGCTACCCTCTTGGACCCCTGCATTGGAGTCTTCAGACTTAACTTTTGCTTTATCAGCCGCAACCTCAGGTTCCTCTGCAGTCTCTACCGCAAGGTCTGAGCTTTCATCTTTTTCTGGAGCAGAATTCACTGGCTTCTTCACAACTCTCTTCCTCACGAAAGTTCTAATTGTCGGAGGATTACCTGATAAGCCATCCTGTTGCCCATCAACTTCCGAAACAATATCCTTCCCTTCAGCACCCTCCTTATTAAGTTCATCACTCTGTTCGGTAGCATTTTCTGTTCCATCTTTCTTCTTAGCAACTTTTCTCTTGACAATCCTCTTTATAATTTTCTTCTTTCCAGGTTTGGCACCAACAGTTGTCTGAGTACTCGAATTTTCCCCTTGAACATCCTTTACAGCATTCATCTCTTCCTCTGTCCTTCCAACCACATCTTTATCTTCAACTGCTTTATCTTTCTCCCTGTCCCCTTGGGAGACTAAATTTCCCTTGCCTTTCAATTTGTTGGCATCTTTCTCCTTTTTACCATCATCCCCAGACTGATCTGAAGAAGAAGGCTCTTTCTTTTTCTGCAGTTCTACTTTCGCCTTGCTATCTTTCAGATGCTCGAGTTTCTTCTTATCTTCACAATGAAAGTAAATCACTAGATGTAAAATAATCAGATGATGCAGTTTCAAAGTTCAGATAAACTACCTTTTGGACCTTCCTCCTTGTCTCCAGGTATCTAATTTGAAATACACAAAGATAATTAAGTAACCATTCACGAAGCTAAAGAATGAACTACACTGGGGGTGGGGGGAGAAATATGTCTGCTAGAGAGAGAGAGAGAGAGAGAGAGAGAGAGAGAGAGAGAGAGATTTAATATGCACCCGCCACTCAACAGTTCAAGATAGCATTATGCAATATTATTCCATGAACAGCTACATAAATTACCTTTTTCAACTCTCTGCTCTAGGGCAGTCAAGTATTCAGAACAACCATCAACCATTTGAACTTTTTACCAGGTTTAAAATTAATATGAGGCCCACCACACTTCTTAGCATATAAATATTTGGACCTTCTGAATGAGTTCAGACTATCTTGGTCCATTCTCTTCAATGGCCCCCACATTTTCAATTCAGCCACATATTCATTTTTAATTTCCTAATCTGTCCGTTTGTACGAAGTTGGAAAAGTCCATCATGTACACTCATCTCATGTAAACTCTCCATTGCCAATACAAAAATGCAGGCTTTACATCACTCCTAGAGAACTTTCTATTCCGACGCTACAAAGATTTCTTCATGGACACAGAAACCCTAAAGACACTCAACTCAACAGGACAAACCTTGGCCCTGTGAGAGCATCAGTTTGTAGCATCTCATGTAACAGTACCCCTCTACAACTTCTACTGGGACTAAAATTATACTTGTCCCCAAATATTTTCTGAGTGTTGTAGCCTCCGAAACTGCAATATGAACACCATAATCAAACAATACCAACTTAAGGTAGACACTAGATCAAGCATATAATAATTCGAAACAGACTAGACTATTTTCCAGTAGTTTCATTTTAATGGTAGCCTCCTAACCTGATACGTGAAGATAACGAGATTTAGTTTAGTGGTTGAGTTTGGTTACGTTTGGATGGGGTGGCTTGGTTGGTTGCAATAAAAAACAAAGAACAAGTTCAAAGAGCATCTCGTAAGAATGATGGAAATTTATAAGCTTCAAAATTGCCAAGACCATAACAAAAACACATTTTTTTGTCCTAAACTGCGACCAAATCCTTTCCATCAACGAAAATGATACATACCTCTAAAAATAGAAGAAGAAAAAAGATTTCCTGAGGACGAACAAGTAAAGGATTTATATGTTAATTCATTATATCAAGAATAAGATTTCAATCCAGTATCACACTCTATTCAGCATTCAATCTTTACAATCTCGGCACAAGAAAAAAAATATTGACAAAACAGATGATGCCACAAGACAGAAGCTGCTCTCTACTGATTGTAACCTCATAAAGTAGTCCATACAAAGTAGTCTATACAGTGGATGAGACGAGGATGAAAATCTTGGATAATAAGATTGTGGTTGGATAAAAGAGTTAGTTTTATAATTCTTGCTGACCAAATTCCTCAGCAATACTCATTTTTTTTTTTTTGTTCTCTTTGTTTTTGTAGGTTCCATTAGCCAGAGTTCAACACAAGCCAAAAAAAATCATTATCTAATTGATAAGGGCAGAGAAAGTACATAGAACTAAATCTTCTGCCCTCTGCACATCAAAGGTTTATCTTAAGGCATGAAATTCAAAACAGTCATATCATAACTAAAAGCAAAGACTTGGTACAGATAATAAATATCACCTCTTTCTTAAGAGTGTGCAGACGCTCCCTCTCAGAAACAGCCTTTTTGTGATTAAGCCACTGCTCTCGCCATGAATCCAGAGAAGGAAGACACTCTGACAGATCTGGAACATACAAAACGGTTACCTCTTTGTGGCTGAAGAGGCCATCTTTTCCAACTCTTTCGTAATGAATCTGCACAAGACATTAGCAGTTGATAATTTTATCAGGCAAAGGTAGCTGAAAAGTTGGAATGAATTTGAACTTTTTAACTCAAGTCATGTAAATTGGAAACTCTACAAGGGCGCCTATGGAAAACCAACTGTATCTCATCTTCCAAACATTAAGATAATTGGATACTGAAGTACTGGGGAAAGTTGACTTCAACATCGTGAATTTCAAATTCTTCAAAATCCTAGGCATTATTTAAAACCCTAAAGCTACCAAGAAAACACATGAGAAGATTTCTTATATCCTTCTTCCTTTCAATTTTTCCAGTCCACCACATTCATATCTTTCCAGTATCTGGAGTTATAAGGCTTGTAGGCTCCTCTTCAATCTTGAGCCATACTTGCACTATTTTATCAGTTAAAAGAAGGCACTCG
This sequence comes from Jacaranda copaia, assembly GCA_014898725.1. Lineage (NCBI taxonomy): Eukaryota > Viridiplantae > Streptophyta > Magnoliopsida > Lamiales > Bignoniaceae > Jacaranda > Jacaranda copaia. The sequence continues at coordinate 2,044,668 of JACGDI010005232.1, read as the reverse complement.
ATCTGTTTGGGAAGGTTTTCAAAATAAAACCACAGGTAACATGTTTGGCAGACCCCATTATATATGTGTGTGTGCACTCGCACTCGTGTTGTGCTTATAGAGGGAGAGAGAGATATGTATCCACGCATCCAAGCATTACACCCACCTGCTATAGTTTCTGCATGTGTACTTATATACGGTGCATCTATGTAAAAATATATATGTATCATGTAATGAACATGCATGAATAGGCTTTTCTATATGTATATATTCTTATCATTTATACATATATACATACTATAAAATGAACACTCACATATAAGTTTATACGCGCATACGCATATTTATATACATACACACCATGTGCAAAATGAACACAATCCGAACCACAGTACATATAAGTGCATGCGCTTATATATAGATAGATTAGCAGATATATCCATGCATGCATAAGTGTATGCACACCTGCTGTAATTTCAGCATGTTTGGTCATATACAGAGTGTGTGTGTGTGTGTGTGTGTGTGTGTGTTTGTAAATATGCATAATTTATATCATCCATATCTATATGTATCATGCAAGGAACACATATGAATAGGGTTCTAGTTATAAATATAGTTATTCTTGCATATGGATGTACTATATAATGAGCGTCACATATATGTACAAGCGCATATTTATATACATACACCCCATACATAAAACCAATCAAAAAAAAAAAAAAAAATTTACACCCCATCCATAAAACAAACACAAACACAACATCGACATATGTATGACTACTTAAATTTGTGCATGTAATTATATTAACATATACACATGCATATATAAATATATACACATATACACTACATGCAGTCAATTCATGTACCTATATACAAATATATATAAGGGTGAGCGTTGGTCAGTTTGGTAAATTAACCAACCAAACCAATAAGTTAATTAACCGAAATGAAAAAAAAAATAATAATTGTTTACCACACAAATTTTTGGTTAACCCGTAAAATTAACAGAAAAAATTCGGTTTGATTCGGATAATTAACCAATTAACGATTTTTTATTTAAATTTTTTTCTCAACATCCTTATTCAAAAAAATTATAATAGTGTAGTTCCATCCAAGCAATCTGATGATCCATATTACATTTTCATACAATTTCTAGCAATGACCATTTATATTTTTTTAAAGCAAATAATGATCCATGAAAAATTTCTCAAATAAATGGGAGTTTATAAAGCGTAGCAAACTCTATATGTATATAATTAATCAAGATTATCCTGTAATATCAATCATAGAGTTAATGTAGATATAGATGCATGCAACGGCAACAAACATCATGAAACCAAGTAAAATTAGTGGTGATGCATATTACATAAACTTTCTATTTTGAAAAATTAGACTAATTCGGTTTTTAACCGATTTTCTGTAAAAATTAACCGAACGGAACGGAACGGAACCGAACCACAAACCAAAAACTTATAAAAAATTAACCATTAACCGTTAACTGAACCGAAAATCAATTGGACAAATCGATTTGGTGAACTCTGTTCGGTCGGTCAATCGGTCTTTTTCAATTAATGGATAATTTTGCTCACCCCTAAATATATATATATTTTTCACAATATAAGTAATTTAGCATTTATATTGTTATTGTCCGCAATACATATGCAATTTATATAAATGCATCCTTTTTGAGTTTTCAAGAAATAAAGAAAAGCTATCTAAATGCATTCTCATTGTTTTCACGTCACGTCATTTTCATAGAAACACACAGCCAATAGCCAAAACCATTAAAAGGTCGCACTGTCTTTGCCTCATGAAACAGAAGAGAAGAAAAAGAAATAAAAGTCCAGGGCAAATGAAATGAAAATCCAGGTCAAAAACAATCAAACACAGACTTAAGACTTCACATTAATGCAAAGTATAAATTGAGCATACTCAAAACAACCTGGAGCTTCCTGGAAATATGGCTGAATAGAGAATTATATATATTTGAACAAGCAAAAGGAGTAGTTCGTTAATACTTTATTCCCAGATCAAGCCAATGAGTTGAAAGGATGAATCCTCTTCAAATAACAGACATGAAGGAGTCATTGAGTCCAAATAAGTCAATTATTAAAGTATAGTTAGCTCTTCAATGACTTGGTAATTTTGAGGATGTACAGAAATAAGTTAATATAGTTACTAATATTTAAATGGCCTATTTCCATGAGTCAACATTTTTCCCTTCATACAGTACCACAGCTAAATGCAAAAGGACTCACTTTTTTTTTCTACTGTTTTATCTTATGACTGTGATCCTTGCAACCCAAAGCAAGAAGAAGAGATCACAAAAAATTTTAGTTGAGAAAAAACAAGTTTAAGATCTGAAATAGTACTTTATGCCACGTTAGTCCGAACAAAGAACAGTTGTCAAACTTACAAATACTCTGAAAAAATCTAATCACGAATTCCTCGTTCAATCAAGATTCTTGACTTTGTTCGATTCTTAGAAAAATTATAATGCCAATGTTACAAAGATGACAAGTAGGAATTTAGTTGACTCTCTGCTCCATAAAGCACATCCCTAGAAAAGAAAACAAAACAGAAAGAACAAAGATAAACTAAACCGAAACAAGAAGGCAAAAGTCAGGGCTTTGTTCGGTTTCATTCTCCAGAAACATTTTCCAAATAGGAGAACCAAAAAGTTAATGATTACATATGTACATATATATCTTCCACTCATTACAACTATACATATAAAAAATGCATTAGAAAAAACAAATTACTAAACAACTAATTGAACAAAAACCTTACTTGATTTGACATCTATACATCTACGTCTTATTATATCTCCTGTCAAAACAAAACTAAACAAACCATTTTCTCCCAAAATCTCCAATCACCCCCCCTCAAAACAAAACCAAACATTCATTACATTCCCCAAATTCACTCCCAAAAATGAATTCCCCAAATTATTTTTCCAAAAACACTTAACATAATACCAAACAAAACCTCGAAGGGTATAAGAGAGCAACAACCGTGAGCCATTCTTCCAGAGACACTAGAATTCAATGTTATGTTAAACTATATGATCATATATGCGGCAGCCATACGGAATTCTTCTTCAAATACTTTGTCAGAAGACAAAGCGTCAAACAAATATTTAGAACAGAGTTAAAAAAACCACAGTATGTTGCATGGGCATCTATTATGCATATTTTAATTACTTTACAGGGAGATAGTTTTAAGCTACTTTAGAAAATTCTGACTACTCTAGCTAGGAATTTTCGTGGTTAGTTTAGCAGATTTAATTTTGATTTTATCTAATTTATTATAGTTTTGGGATGTTAACATGCTATCAAATGCTGTACTGGTTTTAGACATAAATTCAAGAGGGGTGGACTAATGAGAATTTAATCAAGAAACAAAACACCATGTCATGATCATGCAGGCATGTAAGACATGCATGTCCAGAGCAAGGACAGCTGCAGTTCCAAAAACTTAGTGAAGGACATGAAGCAGGGAATTCTATTGATTTTTTGGACACCATGAAGGAGGAGGAAGGGGAGGGGAAAACAGAAGGAGGAAGAAGAAAAATTATTCTGAAGATGCGTCTGGAAATTGGGGAGAAAAAAGAAGTTGGTTTTGAAATTGAGGGGGGTGCAAGATTATATCAATTCTAAAGGAAGGGGGGAAGGGAGAGTCCGTTTGTGACATAATAAATGGGCAATGCCTTTTCCATAATCTTGTGTCAAAAGGTTAAAAGTATATTGCTATTTACATGTAAAATATAGTTAAATTTGATAACAAAAAAATTAGTATTCTATTGATATTTACAAAACCATTACTATATTGTCCATATTCAATCAATAGCAATAAACTTCATAAATATTCATTCAAATATTAAACACATCTACTACAATGAAACAAAATAAAGAAGTATTATTACTATACTATGTAAAATTAGCACTAAAGGTGCGCTTCAGAATATGTAAAAAAATTCAAAATATATAATTTTCATTTTTTTACTACTTTTTTCAATATCAAATTATAGTAAGAATAATAAATTAAAGCACAAAAGAGCACTTACTACATACAGACAAAAGTTTTAGAGAAAAACACATTGAAATATGTCTAAATTAAAAAATTACTTTACTTACACTACATATTAAAAATTTATATGAGAACCTAATGTATATATGTCACTTATACATAACATATTAACAGTACTAACTTAATTTAATAATAAATTTAGTACACATCTTTATGATTATTAGCAAAACAACTGTTACTTCTCCATATTCATAGAAATAAACACAAGATTTGCTGTTTCCAAATCTTTTAATCACAGAATGTACTCAGACTTCACTAATGTCCTGATTACACAACCACACATCTTCATGTTTGCAACTTATTTTCAAAATTTTCCAATCAACTGCTCGGTCATGCTCAATAATTTCAAGGGGAAGGAATCATTTAAAAACATGCTTAGCATGTTGTTTGAGAGATAACAGACCTATTGTTTCATTAAAACAATTGTGTTATTCACGTGTTACAAACAATAACAACCATAAATGTTAGTTCATTTATATAATTTGATATTCTAAAATCCTACTCATCCTTTTGACTGTCATAATAAAGGGGGGAAATTCAATCTTTAAATGGTTTTTCACCCTTCAACTGCATCCAGACTGTTAACTTTTGCAATATCCTACTTCTATTCATTCTCTGTTTGCGCAGAAACATATATCATGCATATATTGGGGCTGTAGCCTAACAATGCTGGAGTGAGGCGGCTATATTTAATGTACCACACAGGATAATGAGGCAAAAGATTAATAGACTACCTCAAGAAAACGGTTCCAGTGCAGACAGTTCTTCAGATCCAGATTAGTTACATCCTTTGCATACCTAAAAAGGAGATCCATTTCAGCCCAAAAAGGAAACTTGATACAACTCAAGGAAATCCTTAGGGAACAAACCTCAGAGCTGTTCGAACTAAAGAGGAGTCATCCACGGACGGATTCCCACCATCAACCGTGTCCCATGGGCCCCCAATTGCCATTAGAGAATTATTCTTTTTAAGAACAGCAAATCTAAGCATATTGCAAAAATGCGGAATACGGTCGTCATAGGTTCTTTCAGATGAAAGCTCTGCCAGAGCATTTTGGCTAAGTCCACTCATCAAAATAATCTGACAAAAGAAAAATAAAGATGAAGATAGAAGTTAAGGTTTCACCTATATGTGCAGGCATGTATTATCTGGATGTGGTATCTGGTAACAATTGCAAAGTATATAAAATTGCATCCTAAACTTACTTAGCCAGTAACCATTTAAGTTCAGGGTACGGAAAGTCAAAGCAAAGAGTGGAATGTCAGGCTACAAAACTCTGATGCACTTTGTATGAGTCAAACACAATGCACACAGGTGCCAAAACAGGTGGTGAATGTGCTAATGTACGGAACAGATAGTTGAACTGCAAAACAGTCTGGACCCGTAGTAAACTAACACATAAATAAAATTATACTCTGATTAAATGAACAGAATAAATATAAGAAGCACAATTTCAATTTCCCCATTATGTAATAGATACTCCAATTGCCAGGAATAAGAACAGAAGGTTTATAATTTAATATATAAACAAAGTTGGTGCAAGCTTCCACTGACTTAATTAGAATTGGCGGTGATAGATGTCATGCAAGGAAAGAGAAAAGCCAAACTTAGATAAACTCAAGTGACAGGATAATATGCTTTTTACATTTACATGGATATCATGGACTTAGTCCTATGCATGTATCTGATTTCTCTCTCATCAGTTTAAATCATTATTAAATCTTCCAATTTGCTTTTACCAAAATAAAACGCATTACCGGAAAGAGGTATTTTGTCTTAGATTCCCTGAAATAAACCCATTTTTCACCTTACAATAAATTCATTATGTGTTCTTCACAGAGATCTAAGTCTGTTATTTCTCTGGTCTTTGGGTGCTACTAGATGCTGCTAATTTTATTCATGCCCATACAGAAGAATTACCTGAGACATGATTTTCTCTGCAAGGAGTCTTCTTAGTGTCCATGGAATTTTTTGAGTAGTCTACTCATACTTAAGTAGTACATAGTCTGAAATGAAAGCTGTGATATTGCTCTTATAAGACTTATCAACTTTAATACAGAGGTTGAATCATGCAGACTAAAAGAGCTCATAAGCATTTCCGATATCCTGCAGATTGTTAAATATTTTAACATTGGTCGATAGCGGCACCTATGGGGTTCTAGCTAATATCAAAGTTTTATTGTTTATTGAACATCTTTAAACCTCTAAATCTCAACAGCCAAAACTAGCACACTCCAAAAAAATGTTTATGGTATTAGTATCAGCATCTCAAATTTTAACCTCCAATAAATTCTTTTTTATACCACATAACATTATACCAACACAAAAGTTGCACTTACAATGAACTCTGTTTGCAAGATGGCTCCCAGCTCCCTGAAACATTCCTTCCCCCCAACTATAACCCATGCCAATTGCCATATTGCTTATGCCAAACAATTTTATCTCTATCCTTTAGCCACCAAGAGAACATAAGATAACCTAGTCTTTTCTTCATAAGTGCAGTAATAGTACTTGTCTTGGGTCCTGGCAGCATTCCTTATAGGGTGAACTTTGCAAGAAGCATATAAATGTTTGAAATCCCCATATGCCTCTATTACGGCCTTAAAAAATGATACTCTGTCAGACCTAAAAGCAAGCAGCAATGCTCTTTCCTTCCTAGAGAACATTTATATAATCAGGTTCTAAACCTAAAAATTAACAAGGGTTTCTTTGCCAGCTCTTCTCTTGTTGCTACAGTAAATCCAGTTGCCTCCACTCTGAGGATATTTTGGAACTTCCATTTAAGATTATATCTGAAGAAAGAAAAGTGTGGCCTATGGAATTCCACTCATAAATCCAGTCTAGTTTAGAAACTTATTCAAATGCATGCATTTTAGCAGAGAAATACCTACAGTTTGAGATAGAAGCTCAATTTATAGAAGCTAACATTGATTATCATCATGATGCCGTACACATAGAACAAACAATAATCAATCCAAAAGTTAACCTTGGCATTCCAGATGGTAGTCCGTCCTTCTTTTGAACTGTCAATATTGAGCTGTGTGGTAGGTAATACGTTCTTCTCCGCAGCAGCCTCTTCAACAAAGTCATGCTCAAAACTATTTCATCAGGAATAACAAAAGTTACTTTTCACTATTATTTCTAAGACTAGTGTGTCAATATAAAACCATTGAAAATTGCACCAATAATCTATTTCACAATGATGGAGACAACAAATTTTTAACACAGATAAGACCATTTTAGACAACACAAATTAGATCAACAGAGTTCAACAAGATACTTAAATCCTCAGCATAAACCAAACAGTTAGCATGTAGTAGGCAAATGACAAACTGAATAACTGCCACAAAGGATAGAATAAAAGAACTTTTACCTTACAGGAGTGTACAATGGGAGCTGTAGATTCTTCTTTGGCCAATATACAACAACCTTTAACCAGCCAAATCAGTGAAATCAACAGAAGAGATGCATGAATTCAAATATTTTAAGGTAAAAGCCATACCTTTGAGCATTCTGGGGAAATGTAGAGCCGAGGATATCGCTTGTCCAATGACAGATAATCCCTCTCTACTTCTACGAAACTGAATGAAAAGACCTACAAAAAGAATGTAACAAATTAAGAGGAATCACTCAAATGTCTTCAAATACATTTCAGCAGTGTCTTCTCCTAGTTTCCAACATTTAAGCATCTTTTCCACTATATTTTAAAAGACAATAGCATTCACGATGGAGATCTTTAAAAAAAAAAAGATAAAGACCCATCTTCCATGATGTAAGTGAAGTGGTGGAGGCAACAACAAAAACAATGGCTTGCAGAAAAATGTGGGTTTGAGTGTGACAGAAACAGTACGAACAAAGGCTTCAAGATTCCAAGCCTTAATTTGATAAAAAATGAGTAAGAAAGCTTATTGTTCTATAAAATGAAGAGGAGAGGACATGGACAAGTTCTGCAGTGTAAGACACTTAGAAGTAGACAGAAACAGTTAACAATCTCAAGCAGATTACAGGGCGCGTGGAAGATTGAATGAGCTATACAAGAAGGAAGAGCAAAACAATCATCAAAAAGATTCACAGTAGGAGAAGTTCAAACGTTGTGAGAGAATACATTAGAACAGGCAGACTAAAGGCATATGGAAGATGGGACAAATTTTCAAAGGAGAAAACAGCATTCAACAATCACAGCCCTCAATCAACAGTGAACTGCCAATGGAAATATTGGTGCTGAGGTCCTTGAAACGAATCCAACACGAGAGACTTAATGGATGAGTTTGAATCTAACACAACAGCTAGGCTGCTGCACAGATATTTTACCTTGCAGGAATACTCTCTCCTCTTTTCTTTAACAGGGGAATGGATCCTTCAGCATTATGGAACACCAAGTTAGGAAGGTTGAAAGATAGATAAGCTTCTAAATACAGAACTAATGCAGGATGCAGTTAAATAGGAGCCACCTATGCAACACTTCATGATGTGGGGATTCTCGGTGTAGAGATCTGGTATCCTTTGCCAAAGAGGAACCTTGACGATCCCTAGAGACTCGAGGAGGAGTTTTTTCACGCTTCAATTCAAGTCCGCGTTTCTGCTCTCGATCCCTCTCCTTCTCCCTTCGCTCCCACTCCCTTTCACGTTCCTTTTCGCGCTCCCTCTCACGTTCTCTTGCGCGTTCTCTTTCTCTTTCTCTTTCTCGTTCTCTTTCTCGTTCACGTTCACGTTCACGTTCACGTTCTCTTAGCCGATTCTTCTCCCTTTCTCTATCTTTCTCTCGCTCGTGCAAGTAATCCCTATCTTTCTCTCTTCGTTCCAGCTCCCGACCATATGTTGCTCTGTCCTCTTTCCGATCATCAACTCTAAGATGGCCAGCAAACCCCAATGTGCTACTTGGATAATCAGACTCGCGCAATTTTCCCTGTAGTCCCTTCCCAGCTCCATAGTCTCTACCAGGAGGCAAGCTCACCCCATAGCCAGGATTTGGATAAGTTTGAGCATAAATAAGATCATCAACACTTCTCTGGGGAGCTGCTCCTAAAATTGACGTAGCATGCTGTCCACTGTATGATGAGCCACTTAACAGGGATAAATTACGTGATTCAGGGTCGATTCTCCCACCATAGGCAATAGGATCTTGTGCAGCAGGATAACGAACTGCAGTCCTTGCTGCAAGATAATCAGCTTGTCTGCCAGAAATTTTGTTGCCACTCAGTGCACTAGATATAGTACCATATAGTGAAACTGCACACAATTTGCTGTGTGCAAGTCCACCATCAGAATAGAATTCCCTTAATTCACGTCCATAAGCAAAAGAATGCCTTAATAGGCCATATTCAGTTCCAAAAGAATTTATGATAGTTATAGGTGCAAGAATGAATACGCACAGTATAGGCACTTACCTTTGATTGAAGCAAACTACTAAAACTAATATCACTTATGAACATTAAAAAGAATGCTATTAGCCAGACATACCTAGCTCCTCCTTCAACAGTGGCAGATTGCATGTTACGTGCCTTTAGCATTTCTTCTTGCCTAAGCACTGTTGCCTGTTCTGGACGATCATACAGCTTTGACTGACAAAAGATAGAATCAGCAATTCGCCATAAAGTTAAATATTTGATCAGGAAAAGTAAAACAAAACAGATAAGATCCAGGAATCAGAACAGGGAAAACAAAAGAGGCTCACAAAGAGAAGTATATTATGTCCTTCAATACCTGATGATCATGGCCAAAAGCAACTGACTCTTCATATCTATTAGCTGTTTCACTCTGTAAATCCCTCCCCAGATAGGCAGTATGGCGATCAGCATATGGGCGTCTGTCAACCGATGGATATTCAGAGATCCTCTCTGAATATAATTGATCAACTTTCTGACCATAGCCACGGCTTGATGATGAAACATATTCATTAGCCGCAAACTTAGGTGACTCTGGTATGGATGGTCCATAATTTGTCCGGCCCTCTAAAGCAGTTGTTACAGATCCCTTCACACCCATTGGAGAAATCTGAAAAAAGTGGATCGAACATTAGATGATGACTGGCATTTAAAGCTTCTAAAAGACAAAAACTGAACGAAACAATAAAAAGATAGTAAGTAAAACTATCTCAGAGCTAAGAAGAATAAGACCAATAAGGAAGTGCAGCCCTTCCAACTCTAGGCATGGAGGCAGGATGCTTCCATCGCAAACAAGCATGAGAAGTTAAGAATCGACATAGGCCTTATTCATGTATAAACCAGACAAAATGCGGAAGCGGAAACATGGAGCAGTTACTAGATTGAGTATAAGCAACTGAGATAAGCATCTAAATTGTGGAAATAGTAGGGGGGTGGACTTCTCCAGCAAAGCTTAAAACTATATAATAGAATTCTGAAAGCCCCAATCAGAGTCCATGTATGGATGATCAGCATGCATGATATTATATCATGAAAATACTGGAAATGAACTTAACTGTCTGTACGGTTGGATTGTGATTGGGAAACAATACAAGTTAATCATTCATTATATACAAAAACATCATATAATTATTACAAAAATGACACTTCTGGAAAGCTATAGTTATAGTTTCCATAAGGAAAATTAAGAATATTACTGACCACATACCAAAACCAATACAAAATGGAGGTATCTGTGACATTGAAAGCTTTGGGACAGCAAAATTATAATTGGAAAGCATATAAATATGCATTCAAGAGACTAATCCACATAGCAGGTAATAGAACCGAGTTCTTCAATCTCTCTTTTTGCTCCTAGCTTTCTCCCCTATCCTTCACAGGATGATGTGTTCATTTCACATTCTCTACTCCTCCCATGTAACATGAGAATATCATAACCCAGTGAACTCTAGATCAGAAGTGAGAACACAAGTATTTGTCCAAATGTTGCCCCTAGTGAGATCTCTCAAAATATCAAGATTTTTTGTACTATGAAAATGAATGTATTATATCCATCAATGCAAAGACTCTAACTTCTAAAGGCTGACCCTGGCTAAACCTACTAACCTGATGCTCTTACTTATCAGCAGCCTGTCATCTTTTCATGTTATGTGCGTCTTACCAGGAAATTAATTTTTCAAAAAGGAAAAGGAAGTCAGATAACAGAAAAACATATTGGTCAATGGAAAATGTAATAGAGAACGGAAATGAGGAATCTTGGTAGAACTTCTATTTTCTCCACAAAGTATGCGATTATAAAAAGCAGCATACAACATAAAGTAAAAGAAAAGGGTGAAATATCCTCGTATAAAAAGTTCACTATATTGGAAACTGCATATTTTACCAAATAGACAAGCAACATAGAAGATGATTTTTTTTAAAAAAAAAAGAAGGGGGTAAAAGAATTTACTTTTGATAAAGTGTCGACAAAGCAAAAAGAGAAAATCTGCCCTTTTATTCCACAAAAAACTCAAAATTCCAGGACAGACCCCCACCAGATTAATAATTGACCATACTTACACCTACTCCCCAAACCAGCACCAAGTTTAATATCCCCAAATTTTGGAATATAGCTTGGAAGAGTGCAACTTCTTCAAAATCACATACTATAACGATAACATTTTCTAGTTGCCTCATAGTGACGGAAAATTGATTAATCATCTTGTTTGAATGAGACACATAAAATAGAATTCTCAAATATGATATCTTTAAACTCTCACCGGCCATCACTATTTAGGATTTATTGGGAATATATTATTTATCAACGAAATTAGTTAAAAGTACAAGAAGATTTCTCTACGTCAGTTACAAAAGAGACCTTCCAAGAACTGCATTATTAAACAATAAAAGTGTTATCTAGCACAAGAAAAAGATATGATTATCCATCAGCTATACAAGCAATTTTTTGGTGTTACCGCATGCTTTGGAGATCATACCTTTGGACAGGATACAGTGAAGCAAATGAATTCCTGAATGCCAACCAAAACCCAACAGTAGAAATAAAAAATATGAAGCCAAATGTGATCACATGTTCTGCCAATTTCATTAAACACTGACAAAATTAAATTTATTTAACTGCTTCCCCATTTAAACTAAATTAGGCCACATCACCACATGTTCATACTTCACGTGATGCCAGGCGGGACATAATATTAATCAACTTTCACACCTTCATATGCCAATTGGCACTAGATTTTGCACATCCAATATTTCCTCGGTTGATTCTAAAAGGCCACGTGCATTGAATATTGACAAACCGATTATCTTCTACCAATTCTATTTTGTTTCAGGGTAAGACTATCTTCTACCAAGTCATGATCGATCTCTCTAACTCATAAGATACATTCCACGGAGCCTTACAGGTGGCCAAAATAATTTTATTATCACAACAATAACAAAGACAGAAGCGTTTACAACCCGCAAATTTGACAAGATATTGATTCCAAACATGAACGGTTGAGGAAAATGGTAAAAAAACAAGGCCAACAACCTGCTGTCCGGCAGAACTATAGACTGAAGTATACTGTCCACCATAATGTTGGGTTGCAGGCACCGTCACTGCTGCAGCTGCGGCTGAAGGGTGCCCGTGAACATGACCATGAGATCTATATCCACCCAATTCCGTTTCTTGATGACCTCCTCCCAGTAGGCTTGTTGCTCCCAACTACAATAATAAAGAAAAAATGAAAAAAGACAAATAGTAACAAAGTTGTACCATGCGACCGCCTGTTGTAACTCCATTACAGGAAAAACATAATTCACACTAAAAATCCAGAAAGGCAACGTACATTTTGAGAGGCGTAGGAAGATTGAGAAGAGTAGGGTTTCTGTTGGCCGTAGCCACTGCTTCCTCGAGAGGAATACATGTCCATCAATCACGATGACAGAATCTTAAGAAGCATGCAAAAGATGAACGATTTAGAATTTTAAAAGAAGAAGCGACTGATTTTTGGAAGGTAAATACCGCTCGGCGGCGGCGGAAGAAGGAGGGCTCAGTAAGACGCCGGAACAGTCATATCAAATAGGTAGCGCACAGCATAGGAGAAGACGATGGGTTAATTGAATCTCCAGCCCTAGCTTTGGTGCTATATATAGGTGTTTGTATGCAATATTCAACCCCTGGGACTACTGCCCGCTGCCCATGGGCCAAATGGATATCATTTTTGTGTGTGTATAAATCGTTATTTGGCCCCATAAAACCATATCAATTAACGATTTCAGGGATGGTGATGGCGCGGGCAAAATCTGAACCCGAGGTCAATTCGTAATGAATTGGATGAGTTTGGGGTGCTTAACGGGGTATGAGGTAAAAATTTTAAAGTTCAAATTATTTGGGGCAAAGATGGGATTTACCCATCTCGTCCTGCCACCTCGCTCCAATATTTTTTATAAAATAATAAAAATAAATATTATATATAATTTATATTATATTTTTTTTAATTAAAATAATGGCCAAATAGAAATATTTAGGAATATTTATACATGCATATCAAGATTTTTTTTACAATAATTTAATTATCAATGTGAGATTATATTTTTCATTTAATGTGGTGTATGAATTTTGTACTATGTTGATATTTAATAAGCAATAGGCTCTTAGTTTTGTTCATTAGTTCACATTATCAAGATATAATGTTAACAGGATGGTAACTTTCAATTAATTGTATTATCATATATGCATTGACGAATTTAGCAATACACTTTCGATTTCATTCCTCCAAAAGTGGATAAATAAATTTGAATTTGATTATGCTATTTTTAGATTGGTGGGTTTAACCAACCAACCCGATAGAACAAGGCGAGATGGGGCGGGGTGGGGTTTTTTTGGGGCGAAGCAGGATATGGGGTAGGATATTGTCTCATGGGGCGAGGTATAGGGTGAACCTAACCCGTCCCACTAGTATCCCTAAACGTTTTACCACAAATCTTCTATTAATATAATTTAATATGTATATTATAGAATTCATGAGAATGGGCATTGAAGTGGACAAAATATGCTACTGTAGATTGGGAATATTAAGTCAAGTCGTGTTTCTCAATTTGTTTAGTTGATTTGTGTACTGTAAAATTTGCTATTTTAGAAACAAACTTGAACTTCCACTCACTTTTGTTTTTGGAGAAAGCTACATGTGTCATGATGGGGGGTTTGGCATGGACCCCTACACGTCAATTAGTACCAACAAGATAGTTACAAAGTTTACCTGGAGAAAAAAGGAACAAAACCAAAAGGGGAAAAAGCAACTCCCAAGTAACCTATCCCAAGCTATACAAAAGATATAAAGTGCTAGAAGTTGCAACTCAAAAAGGTTATACAAATTCCAAGAGAAAACCAAACCGGAGAACAACTTTAGCCAAATTTGAAATTCGGGTATTCAAATGCCTCCATTCTCAAAATTGTAAGCACTCTCTTCGGCAATTGATGTGGAAGAAGAATTTCCCCAACGTCTCAGTCTACAGTATTAGAAAAGCCAAACTAAAGCTATACATAAAAAATAAAAGCTTCATTTGAGCTAAATATAAGGAATATCAAGCTCCTCCATTTTAATCATCTTCTTGATGGTAAGAGGGAGCTCGTCAAATCCAAAAACTTGACCGTGATTAGCCATGCCCGCAAGCTTCACTAAGGCATCCGCCACCTAGTTACCTCCAAAGATTTGGTGAAGTTCTTAATTCAACTAACTAAGTGAACCAGGGACTAGTGGTGATTAAGGGACCCCTTTATCAAATAGATTACCACTATTGCATCAACCTCGACACAAATGTTAGAGAACCCCCTATCCAAGCATAGCTCTAGCCCATGCTTAATAGTAAAGAGTTCAGCAAAATGTTGTTTCGGACCCCCAAAAGATGGATGAAAGCTAAGATAATGCCCCCTTTATCATCCCTAAGGACGCCTTTAATGCCAGCCATCCAGGATTACCAAGAGCAAATCCATCCATGTTTAATTTGATAGTACCCAGGGGGGTTTAACCCACTTAACCACCTGGCATCGAGTATGAGGATGAGGCTTAAGGATAGTGTCAAATTGCGCCACAACAAATCTATCACCTCTCCAATTCGCATCTGTTAAAAGCTTGGCTTTCACCACCATAAAAACATAATGTTTGACCCTCCAAATAATCCTATGAGCATGCACAGCAAGTTGTTTATTTCTGCAATCATTCCTCCCACACCACAAAAACCAAAAGACTAAGGACAAAATGATAAACCTGATATGAACCATACTTTCCCTTAGAGCACTATTCTGCTAGGCCACAAGTAAGGTGTAAATGTTAATGGTACTCGGCTGCTGAAAGTTGAACATCTAGCCAAAATACTTCCAAACCTCCACTTCAAGGGGGTAGTGAACAAAGAGATGGGCAATCTCCTCAATCGTCGGACAGAAACAGCATTTGGATGCCAACTAAATGCCCTTTCTCTGCAATCTCTCATCAACTGGAACAAGGTTATGGATCAACTACCATAAGAATATGGAAGTAGTAGGGGTGAATATAGAGTTCCAGCAATAAGAGGCCAAACTGTAAGCCATTGAGCAATGCTTGATACTACTCCACAAATGTATGGTACTAAAGGCCTCGTTTGGAGAGAGTTTCCTATATATCTTATCATTATCATCAAGGAGAATGGGGGGTACAACAAACCCTATCAACAAGCTCTGTTGGAAGCACCTTCCCTAGCTTATACCTATCCCATCCACCCATTATCATCAAGGAGAATGGGGGGTACAACAAACCCAATCAACAAGCTCTGTTGGAAGCACCTTCCCTAGCTTATACCTATCCCATCCACCATTTACCCAGAAACTCTTAATCGACTACTTGTCAAAACTGCTCGATGGAAGTAACATTCTGAGAGATCGATCCTCAAGCTAAGCATCATGCTAAAAAGAAATATTCCTTTTTCCAAGGCCCCAAAAAATATTTTGATCTACTGCTCTTCTAAAGTTACGCATTATCTTCCAAATATAGGAATTGTAAAGAGAAAGTTTCATGTTCATCGGATGCGCTTTTTTACAATACCATTTCCACATATACTTAGCCCAAAGAGAATTTCTCATCCTAAATCTCCACCAAAGTTTGTAAGTAAAAACATCAACCATGTCGTGAAGACTCCTCAAGTTAAGACCTCTTTCCTCCACATGAAAGCATAAGTTCTCCTAAGAACACTAATGAATTTTCTTTTTATCAACCGAGGAACCCCATAGGTAGCTAATAAAGAGCCTCTCAAGTTTGATCAAAACATTCTTCGAAGGGCTCATCACCTGCAAAACATAAAGAGGGATGAAAAAAGAGTACTTTAATCAAAGCAAGTCTACCTCCAATCATAATCCTTTGAGTGCTCCCAACCCATAAGCTACTTTCTAATCTTGGCAAAGAGAAAATTATACAAGATCGTCGATTGGTTCCCTTTGTGCAAAGGAGCACCAAGATAATTAAGTGGGAGTTGAGCTTGATAGAAGCCGCGAATACAGCAAGCTAGAGATTCCATGGTTGCCACACCTTTATAGAAAAAGGAAAGAACTCTTGGCCGGGCTGACCAACTATCCCATCGCCTTCTCATATTTAGTAAGAAAGTACTTCAAGATCTGGAAATTTCTTTTGTTTGCTTTAATAAAGATCATCACATCATCGGCATACGCCAAATAAGAAATTTTGATATTATAACCCACATTAAAGAAAAGCCCATCATGCTAAAAATATAATCGATCAAATCCTTTTGAGAACACCTCGGCAAAGAGTATAAAGAGACTTGGAGAAAGGGGATCACCTTAGCATAATCCTCTAGTAGAGTGGGAAAAACCAACTGGGCATCCATTCAAAAGCATCGAGAACCAACAATTAGAAATAAGATTAAAGACCAAAGAAATCCATTTTGGTGGAAAGCCAAACTTGAAGAGGATAGAAATGAGCACATGCCAATTTATATGATCATACACCTTTTGCATATCCAATTTAAGAATCACATTATCCTTCCCACTCACTTATTATACAATCACTACATACAATTTTCATTTCATGGTGAAGAGTTCTGCATTAATTTCTAACTAAAAAATGTCTTCAATGCTAACAAACACTTTTTAGTCTATTATCTTAGCAATATTTTATGGAAAAATGTGTTTTTAGCCCCCTTGAAAAAATCATTTTGATGGTTTACCCTCCTATGAAAAAACAAAGTTTAAATACTACCTTATATTTTTAAAAATAGGTGGAAAACCCCCTTGAGACCATAAGTGAAGTGCACATGTCCAAAAATGCGAGTGGTTGTATTTTTTATATATATAAAATAAATATTATGCCCTTAATATATCAACCACTAGATCTTTTTGTTTAAATGAACGGTCCACATTGAATAGTACTTAATATTTATAAAAAATATATAAAAAATTATTTATACGTTTATATACATATATACTACATATTATATATTATAATATATTTATCAATAGTATATATATTATATATATATTATAAATATAATATAGTAATATATCTATATATATGTATAGGAGGTTGCCATGGCAACCATGACCAAGGCTGCCATGACACCTAAATCAGGCCAGCGGCTACTCGCGGCCGTTGTCTAAAAAAAAAAAAAAAAAAACCTTGGCTTGAGGCTGCCATGGTAGTTGGTTGCAGGGGAGGAAGGGTGGAGGAAATGGAGGCAATCATGCCAACCAAATTTGGCTGGCCAAATTCGACCAGCGATCGTTAGTGGCCATCATTTTAAAAAAATTATAAAAATTAAAATAAAAAAACTTAGTTTTAGGCTGTCATGACAGTCGGTTCCGGGGGGGGGTTATATATATATATATATTATATGTATGAATATAAATATATTATAACTAATTATATATAATTTTATATATGCATATGTGATTATATATATATGCATGTATATAATTTTTTTATAAATATTATATAGTAATTGTACATGGTTTTAATATTCAAGACAATAATAATGATGGTAATAATAGTGATGATACTATTAAACTAACAGAATCTAATATGAATTTTTCTGTGAGAAATACTCGTATATAAAATAAGTTTTTAAATGACTTGTACAAAATATGATTTTAGTCCTGGATCTAATCATAGGAAGTTAATACAAATGGAATTTAATAAAGATCGTTGGAAAATGTTTCGCGATTGATTTTTTAATAATTTTACTAAAGAACAATAATTGAGTTTTCAAAATGAATTTTATAAATTTGTTACTAAAAAAGATCAATTAATATCTTTTGTTCCTTGGTTTATGGTTAACTATTTTGAACCATATCTTTTTGTTTTAGAAAGAACGTATATTAGTGAGAGTGGGCATAAGCAAAAATTTGTTTTTCCACCTCAAGATAATGCTTTTAATAATTTCCTAAGTAGTGAACATATGCCTGTTACTTCTAGGGAAATTAATATTTTAATAAGACAGCAAAATTATGCTAATTTATATTTAAATATTTTAGGTGAAAGTTTAGTCTCGCTAGACCAAAGACTTTTAACCATTATTAACAATAGTCATTGAACTAATAAACTTTTAGATGATTTAGAAGAAATAATTAATAAAATTGTTATTTCTTCCCCTAAATTACCTACAACAATTGCTATACCAAATATTCAGCCCCCTCCTGAAATTGATAATTTTAGGTTAAGAAATATGTCTGAACTTGAAAAGTTAATAACTAAAAAATTTTCTGAGTTTAGAATTTCTACTCTTAGTGATATTGATGAGAAATCTTATCAAATTGCTATTAATGAAGAGGTTAATAAACTTCAAAAATATGCTAATAGACCAACAATAAATACTATTATTACCCCCGTCCTTCACCGCAAGATGTATTGCATGAAGAACAAGATTTTATTCTTAATAACTCATATTCTGGTAAAAACATTTATGAATAGAACTTAGATGGTTTTACTGAGCATTATATTTATAATTTGGTACATAGAATGTTAATGTACTCTACAATTTGTAAAGCAAATGGTAATAGCGATGAAGCTGTTGCTAAAATGATTGTAGCCAGTTTCACTGGTCAACTTAAAGATTGGTGGGATAATTATTTAACCCAAGCTAATAAAGATAAAATTCTTAATACTGTTAAACAAGAAGGTACTAGTAATAATATTGAAAATGTTGTTTATACTCTAATTGTTACTATAATAGAATATTTTACTAGTAGATGGACTAATAATTCTGAACATATTAGAACTTTACTAAATGGTTTAAAATGTCAGAGTCTCACTTCATTTAGGTGGTACAAAAACACATTTTTGTCTAGAGTCCTAGAACCCTCTAAGTCTAATAGCTCGCATTGGAAGTCAAAATTTATTGATGGTCTTCCTTCGCTTTTTGCTGAAAGAGTTAGAAAAACACTTAGGCAAAATAATGCTAATATTGATTGTGATAAGTTTACCAATGGTAAGTTAATAGAAACCTGTATACAAGAAGGTTTAAACTTATGCAATGAGATTAAGTTAAACCAACAAATTAAACATAATAATATTACTGAAAGAAAACAATTAGGACAATTTTGTGGTCAATTTGGTATGAAAATTCCTAAAATAATTGATAATAAAAATAAGAATAAAAAAGAGGATTTTTATAAAAAGAAAAAATATAGAAAACGTTCTCATAAAAAAGAAAGGGAAAAAGAATGAGAACATAGAAAAAGTAATAAAAAACTCTATAAAAAATTTAAAAAATATGGTGCTTGTTATAAATGTGGAAAAGTAGGTCATTATGCTGATAAGTGCAAAATGAAATCTAAGATTAATAATCTAAATATTGATGATAATATTAAAGATGTTCTTTTAAAATGAATTCTGATAGTGAAGATGAAATAGATATCTCTTCTAATGAAGATTCCTTAAATGAATGTTTTAATAATACAAGTTCTGAATGTGAACCTTGTAAAATAGGTAAGTCTTGTGTTAATTCTGATAAGGATAGTAATAAATCTAATAATGATGATGATTTATATAGGCTTAGATCACAATTTAGTGATTTAAATGTTATTACTAATGATAGTACTATTGAATTTTTAAAGTTAATAAAAGATCAAATTTTAAGGTCTAAGATTATAGATCAAATTGAAAATATTCCTTCATCTTCTTTTAAAAATGAAGAGTTTGTTTCTAATAACAATAATAATGAACCTTATTCTATGGCTAAGGTTTATAAAATGTTAGAAAATAGGAATAACATTAATACTCCAACTTCTGTTAATGATTTAAAACATGAAGTAAATAATCTAAAGAATGAAATAATTGAAATTAAAAGAAATAATATATTTCTTGAAGATAGATTTAGAAAACTTGAAATATCTCAAGGTAAACAGGTTATACCTAGAATTGAAAATATGTTTGATAATTTTTCTGATTTTTTTGATAATGTACAAATTGATAATTTCCTTTCTAAATTAGAAATGGTTACTTTCCAAAAATGGTTGATAAAAATAAATATTTTGATTGATAATAGATTTTCAAAAGAATTAATTACTTTGGTTGATAGTGGTACTGATCTTAATTGCATTCAAGAAGGTTTAATACCTAATAGGTGTTTTGAAAAAACTTTTCATACTCTTCGTTCTGCTAATGTGAAAAACTTGATATTGATTATAAATTGTCAAAAGCTTTTATTTGTAAAAATAATACTTGTATTCCTTTAAGTTTTTTTATTAGTTAAGAATATTTTTAATCAAATTATTCTTTGTACACCATTCTTAAAGAAAATATTTTCTTTAAAAATGGTTGATCAAAAAGGTTTTACAAGAACTTTTGATAATAAAGATTTACATTTTCAGTTTATATCTGAACCATTTTCTAGAATTCTTAATAGGATTAAAGATATAATAAAAGCTAAGAACAATCATATTAATTTCTTAAAACATGAAATAGTTAGTCTTAATATAGACGAACAATTAAATAATCCTAAACTTAAAGAAAAAATTACTTTTCTTGAACACCAATTCTCTTTTTCTATATGTAATGAACATCCTAATGCCTTCTGGAATAGAAAAAAGCATATTGTTGATTTACCTTATGATAATAGCTTTAATGGTAATATTCCAACTAAAGTTAGGCCGTGTCAGATGAATTCCGAATATTTAGCTTATTGTAAAAAAGAAATTGAATCTTTGTTACAAAAGGGTTTAATAAGAGCTACTAAATCACCTTGGTCTTGTACTACTTTTTATGTTAATAAACATAATGAACAAGAACGTGGTGCTCCTAGATTAGTTATAAATTATAAACCTTTAAATAAAGTCTTAAAATGGATTAAGTATCCTATTCCTAATAAAAAGGATTTACTTGATAAATTGTTTGATGCTAATATCTTTTCTAAATTTGATTTAAAATCTGGTTATTGGCAGATTCAGATAATAGAAAAGGATAGATTTAAAACCGCTTTTAATATTCCTTTTGATCAATATGAATGGAATGTTATGCCTTTTGGTTTAAAAAATGCTCATTCTGAATTCCAAAAGATTATGAATGATATTTTTAATCCTTATAGTAATTTTATAATTGTTTATATAGATGATATTCTTGTATTTTCTAATACTATAGAAAATCATTTTAAGCACCTTAATATTTTTAAACAAGTTATTATTAATAATGGACTTGTAATTTCTAAATCAAAAATGGTTATGTTTCAAACTAAAATTAAGTTTTTAGGACATTATACTGAGAAAGGAAAAATAATTCCTATTAATAGAAGTATTGAATTTGCTTCTAGGTTTCCTGATAAAATCACTGATAAAACACAGTTACAAAGATTTTTAGGTAGCCTTAATTATATTTCTGCTTATTACAAAAATTTTGCAAATGACACTGCTATTCTTTATGATAGGTTAAAAAAGAATCCTAAACCGTGGAGTGATAGTCACACTAGTGCTATTATTAAGATTAAGGAAAAAGTTAAAAACTTACCTTGTCTAATGCTTTCCAATCCTAATTCGGATAAGATTATTGAAACCGATGCGTCTGACATATGTTATGGTGCTATATTAAAACAAATCAATCCTAATAATAAACAAGAAATTCTTGTTAGATTTTGTTCTGGTAAATGGAATAATAACCAAAAGAATTATGCTACGGTTGCAAAAGAAATATTTGCAATTGTTAAATGTGTTTTAAAATTTCAAGATAATTTATATAATCAATCTTTTATAGTTAAGACTGACTGCCAATTTACCCAATTTATATTTAATAAAGATTTTAAACATGATGTTTCCAAACAAATATTTGCAAGGTGGCAAGCTTATTTGGCCCCTTTTGATTTTAAGATTATATATAAAAAAAGGAATTGATAATAGTCTTCCTGATTTTCTTACCCGTGAATATTTGCAGGGTCCATGATTCCTCATAATAGAGGAGGAGGAAGAAATTCGTTCTCCAATATAGGAGGACGTGCTGGCTCTAATTCATCCACTAATAGATTGCCATTAATACAACATGCCAAACAGAAATTGATAAATTCAGCCATCTCTCAAGCATCAAATGCTTCTTGTCCCATCCCGTTAATCCAACCTAATGATCTGCTTTTTGCAGAATTTCTACAATTTAAGCAATTTCAAGAAAGTTCTAATAGGACTTTCTCTCCCAGCCAATCAACCACTAGCAAGCCTGAAGGATCTAATAATCCTTCAAAACCTTACTTTGTCGATGTTGCTACTAATAGTGCCACCCCTGTTGATGAGGATTCTCTCACAACTTTTGAAATGAAAGATCATAAGGATTTAATAATGATCCTTGAACATAATGATCTAAAATGGAAGAATGAACCTTGGATAATAATCCAAAGGTATCTTGATACGACATCATATGACGTTGGTTCTTATAAACCGAGATTATATTATGAGAATATTCTCATTACTACTGGCTCTTGTGAGATTTTACATTTCTTTCCAAGCTCACAAGAAAAATCTATTTTTAATTTTAGCAAACTAATAATTAAGAAAATTATTTCTCTGGAAGAATGGGGAATATCCTCATTTAAAGAAAAAGAATTTGTTACTAAAGATAATAAGTTAATTTTCAAATTTAATTTTTGGGATTATATCCGTGCTTTTACAAAAGTTTTCCTTTATGAAAATCCCAAGAAAAAACATACTTGGTTTATAAAAGTATGTCCTGAAGTTTTTAAATCCCAAATTCCAAATTGATTTTTAAGCTAGTGGAAATCATATGGTCCAACTCCATATATCCTTCTTGATCAATTCAAACAGGCGTTCAATTAATGGGTCGATTGTTCTCCCCGAATCAAGGAGGCCGAAGCTGAGAACCAGATGGTTATCAACAAAGCTGCAATACTTTTCTTCATGGAGTTTTCAATTCCTTGGATCTAAAAATGGGTACCAGAAGTCGATTTTTCTGATGATAACATCCCGTGTCTTTATAGAGTTTATTTTATAAAATGGTGGAATAAGATGCTCCAAACTGATAAAGCTACTGGAAAAATTGAGGGACAGGAGACTTTGGACAATATATCTAAGGTCACTAAAGAATATAAAAAATTTGCTAAAACAGATAAATAGAAAGAAGCTTCATCAATTCTAGGAAGAGCTTCTGAAAAAATTAAGATGCGTAAAGGAAAATTTTCCAAAGCAGATTTACTAAAGGAAGTTCTTAATATGGTTCAAGATGAATTAAATGATCAATTTGCTAATGAGGATGAAGATGTTTTGTTTGCTAGCAATGATGGAGAAACTGCATCAATGGAGACTTCATCAAATTCGAAGGCTAGCAAAAATCAATTCAGAGATTTGTATCAAGATGCTCAAGACCCAAATGATGATTTGAAAGACCTTGATAAGATGATAGAATCATTGAGGTGTGAAAATCAAGAAAGTTGATCACAGTGTGAGTGGTGAAAGCCGATGTGATTGAATTATTGCTACAATAGGACAAAAATAGTAATCTGAATTATATGTAGATACTATTAATTAGCTTTTTACTTTATATTGTTATGGATTCGAAAATTTTGAAATCCGCACAGTAGTTTGCTTTTTACTATTCGGACTTTAGAAAAATATTTTCAAGTCCGCAATAGTCTTTCTTTCTTTTCTTTAAATAGGTTCTCAATTGTATAGTTTTGGAGAGGCCTATTAGATACAGAGCTTTTCTTTTTAGTTTTGCTATTTTGAAGTTTGTAATTTTATTTCTGTAAATCGTTTGTAAATTTATAAAATCTTTGAAGATTGATTAAAGTTTTCATACTCCGATGCTGAGGTCCACGAAGGTTAGTTCTCTTTTCTTTATTTATTTACTTGTGTTACCCTAGCCTAATGGAAGGTTAAGGGATTCTATGTTAAACAACTATGAGTTAGATATTTTCTTTGAATACATGGTCACTTTTGACTAAGCTTGTGTTGAAGGGTTTGAATTTCTGAACTGAATTATCCAAGTGGGTTTCATTATTTAACAATTTTCTATGTACCTTTGTGATTGCCCATTGTTTGCCCGTGTTAGCCATGGTAGGCATTGAAGGGCGTTGTGTTGGGCATAATCTGGAAGCATGAGTTGATTGTTAGATAGTTGAGTAATTGTTTCCTGCATTTTGACTATATGTCAGATTTTGTGAATTCGTTCGAGATTCTATCCTCCCTCATAAGATTCTGCCCGTTTTTGGTGTCAGAGCCATGGATTAGAGATTGTATATTTCTCTTGTTGTTTAACACTTTTCCTAAAAATGAATTTTCTAAAAGGAAAAACTTCTTTTGTTAAAAATACTTGTTTGGAAGAAATAGATCTTTCTCAAAATCTAGATCTTCATAATAAATGGATCATTCCTAAAGTGGATCAAAAAGTTATTTATAAATTGGGTACTTTTGAAAAAATTAGTTTAAAACAAATTGTTAAAACCACCGAGGAATCTATTCCTCTTAGTCAAGATGATATTTCTTTACAATTATTGCATATATCAGATATTGATAAATATAGATCTGAATATCGTTTTCTACATTTTGGCTTAATTCAAGTTGCTTTTAAGCCGCTTACTCTTGATAATTTATTTGATAGTTTTGTTGCTATATTGTAGGATGCTCGTAATTTAAATTGAAAGCATTCTTTGATGGGTATTATACAATCTAGTCTGGCACATGGACCAGTCTATTTTGATGTTTATCCAAATTTGCAATTATCTCTTTCTGATGTTAATATTTTACATGCAGTTACTTTGAATGTCAAATTGCATGGTTATGATTATATGCCTAATACTGAAATGATTTGTATTTGTTATAGAATTTATTATAAAACGCTTTACACTTTAAATCCAATGTGTAAAATGATTAATAAAAATATTAATAAAACTATTTTAATTGAAACTAATTTTTGTAAATCTCATATTACAATCCACAAACCTATTAAATGGGATGAGGTAAAATTTCGTAATAATTGGTTAATTGAAAAAACTGTTCCAACTCAACCTGTAATACAAACAGAGGTTAGTCAAATAATTCAAACTTCAGATGGAGATGTTTCAATACAATTTAAACCTAATAATAATTTAAGTAAATCAACTAAATCTGTTAGATCTTCCTTTTCTTATATAGATCCATTAGAGAATACTGCCGATAGTCCGAATCCATTGAGGGCTTCTACTTCACAATTTAGTGGACCAACTTATAATCTTAGAAAAGATAATAATCTTGATACAGATCTCCAAATTGATTTTTGCTAGCCTTTGAATTTGATGAATTTTCCATTGATGCAGTTTCTCCATCATTGCTAGCAGACAAAACATCTTCATCCTTATCAGCAAATTGATCCTTTAATTCATCTTGGACCATATTAAGAACTTCTTTTAGCAAATCTGCTTTGGAAATCTTTCCTTTACGCATTTTAATTTTTTCAGAAGCTCTTCCTAGAATTGATGAAGCTTTTTTCTGTTTATCTTTTTTAGCAGATTTTTTTATTTAATATTTAATTTATATGAGTATGTTATATGAGTATCTAAAATAAGTCTCTATAGATTTGCGTCTTTTATGAATTACATCAAATTAAAAATAAGAGCATCATGACAGTTAATAATTGATTTCACATGCACAGGCAATGTTAAGTTTATGAATTGAAAGACGCATATCATTCGTTAATGCACATTTGCAGCTATCCCATCCTACCTAGTACTGAAATTACTAAAATTTTCATTTTTTTTTATCTTTTGTCATCAATAATTGTAATTTCAGTTTTCCTTTTTTCAACTCCCAACATATAATGCATGTACAACTCAATTGATTGAGGGTTTAAATTGAGGAGAAAAACAGATCAATTATGAATTTATCATACTGTTGATAACACTTCAATGTCAAGCCCTAGCATATTTTCCTTGTACCTTCACATGGAGCTCCAAAAAATATAGCTACAAAGTGTAGGAATGAGAGAGTTTTTGGATCAACTTAATTATAAGCTTCTCAAAATATTTTATAAAATATTTAAAAACTTATAAGATGACAGAAAGTATTTAATAAATTTCGTTAAATAGAAGCTTATACAATTCTAAAATAAAATATTGGGATCATATAAGTTATGTTAAAAAAAAAAGTAAATAGATTCTAACTTATTTTTAATATCTCAACAAACTCTTTTAATTACAAAATTGACATTCTTAACATCTTATAAACTCTAAAATCTTATTTTATCCAAATATTCTAATAAATTATTTCAAAAAAAAGATCTAACATTTTATAAGATGTAAAAATTTATAAAATCTTTTAAATAAATTTGGCCTAACTTCTGCAAGTTTAATTTATTACCCTATTCAAAATTCACTTGCATCAGCTCCCTAATTTTCATGGCTATTGAGTGTGTGAACATATATTAGTGTGAGAATTATTTTTTTCTTTTTTGGTGGACTAAACGTGTCGAATCACATAAATAAAATTTGTTTATATATATGACTAATTCGACATCCATATTATGTACAATAAGAACTTTAAAGATATTAATTCACAAAAAAGAAAAATATGCAGATTATATATATATCATTTATACATATTTAATTAATTATGATATTCTTTATATCAATCAATAAAAAATTATAACACAAAATATTTAGCAGTGATGAACACATGAGTTTGTAAAAGATTAACAGTATCTCATTGCTATCCACACCTTGTTGTTTACATTAACAAGATTGCTCCTCAATTTTCCGATCAAACAAAAGATATCTTTAATAAATTATAAACAAACGTAACACCATGCAATGTTAATTTCACTTTTACATAAATTATAAAATTTAATATGAATTTGTAACCCCCAAAAATTTCTAGTTTCCTCAATATGAAAATTTCAAATTAAACCAATATAAATACCAAAGCAATAACCATAATTGAAAGAAAACTTAAAGAGAGGTCTTGGTTTAATATAAGGAACTTAAGGGACCATAAATTTAAATTGAATGGCGTGGGACTTCATTGCAAAGGTTTAAGGAATGCATAGGGCCAATTTGTAATAAAATTAGGTCAAAGGGGTCAATGCCAGACACTTATAAATCTAGGGGGTTCAAATGAAAGGTGAGAAAAGTTTTGGGATCCATTTTGTAATTTCTAAAAATTACCTTGTAAATAGCAAAACTTACCGCATCTTCATCGAATTTTAACATGCAGCTCTTTACTTCTCTCACTGGTGATTAGCCAAAACAAATCTAGCCATTAGCTTTTCCATGTCAAGGCGGACACACCCATACCTAAAACTCCCAAAATCGATCAATGAAGCAACTGAAAATTAAGCTTGAAGAAGACGCGTGGCGAAGAATAGCAGTCACGGCCATTTTGGTGACCATTGGGCGCTATCAATGTATGAGTTTTGACAAGCTCGGCATGAGAAAGATAGTGGTGTCTTTAATTTGATCAATCGATGATGGATAATGGAGTAATTGAAGAATAATGGGGTTGCAAGCGGCAATGATTTTTGGCATAATTGAGTGGTGGAGTGGCGACGAAACTAGAAATCAACATAGGGCTTTTGATGGGTGCAACGAGGCACACCTTTTGGTGGTGGTAGAACTTAGCTTTAGCGTAGTGGAGCTTTGGTGGATGGTGGTGGCGCTCCAGCGACTGACCACCAACTTCATTGGGGCGGCAATCTAGCTGTATGTGAGTTACTATCACATGATGATTTGGCCTCAAATTCGGTTAATTGGGTAAAACTCTAGTTGATCGACCTAAATTTAATTTGGTCTAGTTATTAAGTTAATTGTGATGTGAAATATCCATTGTTGAACCAAAATATGCAATTGTAAGGTGTATGATTGAATATAAAATTTGTCTATAAGCAATATGGGGACTTGTGTTGTTAATTAGGAGATAGTTATCATTAATTAAGCTGATTACTAATATAAGTTAAGTTAATCAAATTGAATTGTAATTATAGATTGGAATGATATAGATAAGATTAATGATGTCAAACCAAAATATTTGAATACATAAGTTGTGTATAGTGCTAGTAGGCCCAAATTGGTAACTATAACATAATTATTGTTAATTAAACTATTCTGTATAACTAGAACCTTAAATTTGTGTAACGTTGTAAGGATTAATTGTTAAGAGAAAGTTTGAGAAATTCCCACAAATCGACTATATTTATTAAACATGGGCTTAGAATATTAAATTGTGTATTATTGATATTGAGGTGAAATACTAGTCCAAAAATGATAACTCCTTGTTAATACTATTTAGTGATGCTAGTATGTCTTAGGGAGATAGATGAACATTACCTTCAGAATGAAATTTATAATTTTTTGTATAAGCCAGAAATATGTTAAATTTAGTAAAATAGCTTTGATGATCGAAAGAATCAAAATATTTTTAGCACAAAAAGCTATACTTGACTCGGGTGGAAGATTTAATTAAGAAAGACACTCCTCGAAAGGGGAAGTTCATGATATTAAGGCGTATTAGTAGACTAATTACTATTAAAAAAGTACTACATAAGTGTAATGATAATTATAAGCATTTCATTGGAATAGGTGATGAGGATCTATGGTCTCTCGGACCGTAGGGTGTAGATAGCACTATTATGGAATTTAAAGGTGAGGGTCTAACCTTTGTTTCTTCTAGGATGTGAATAATTATCGTTGTTGAAATTCTTTATTGTCTCTTTGTTGGTATTGATTGTACTCTATTTGGTATCCAAAGCTTCATTTCATATTATTAGTTGATTGTTGTCCCTTGTACCCTACAGCCTTGCTGGTTGACCCCATGTATATTACTAGTTTCCTGTGAATATGTTGTTTAAAATGGTCTTGCCAACCTATTTGTACTAGTGTCTTTGAGATGTTGTTCTTCATATCTTTTGAGCATGCCTTGTCGCTTACTGTACTGTGTGAAATGCTATTCTTATCTAGCACCTAAATATGTTTATGATCATGGTTACAAGTTTACAATTTTATCTGTTGGCATTATGTCTTGTCACCCTTGGGGACACCTTTGGAAAGTTACACTTGTGGGGACGCCACGAGAAGTTAAGCTTAGGACTAGGTCAGAAAAAACAATTAGGTGGTATGAATCAATAGTGTCTAGTCCTCTAACTAGTACCCCCTTACGATCTTGACTTGTAAATAGTTTGGGGTTGCTATTTGCCAGTAGCAAGATTTGGCATGTAGTCGGCCATGCCACATGTTATGTTATTACCTACCGAGTTGAGTGCTCGAGCAATGAAGTGATAAGGGAAACTTGTTTATGCCATATTTGTATCCTGTATTACTTGTTATGTTATGTTATGGGAGCAATAAAGTCGGATTTGCCAACAACCTAATGAATTTTTGTATGTTATCTATTATTTTGTATCATTACATCATGTCATTGTTATTGCACGTCTTCTTTACTTGAATCCCTGCTTACCAATACTTTGCTTATTGCTAGATTTAGTTTTAATGGTTTTTCTCTTAACTACTCGTCGTACTCCCCCCTCACTAAGTCCTTAGTACTTACCTCTCATGTTATTTCTCATTTCCTTCTTAGACAAGATCAGATGGAGAATTCAGGGCTCGAGACTTGCTCGAGTGATTGGTGTACATAATTTTGTAATAGACTAGGTGCTTATGTATGTATATTTTATGAACTTCACTAGGTTGCACCTAATTCCTATGCTTAGACTATAACACCTCTAAAATTCGGTATTATGAAAAATAAGGATTTAGAAATTTATATTTTAATTTGGATGGATTTTGGTGCTTGAAAAATAAATGAAAAAGACTTAATTCCAAGGGAATTGGAAGTTTCGTGGCCAAATTTGTAATTTTTGAAAACCTAATTGAACTAGAATTGAAAATAATTGGGGTTCGGTTGTAAGATATTTTGGGTCAAAGGCTTAGATGTTAGGCAAGGAACACTTGGAATTAATTGAATACTAACAAAATTGCTAACAGATTAACCCTAAGTTTCATTCTTATTGCTACTGGGTTTTAAAATTCTTAACGCAAGGAACACTTTGGTACCACTGGCAACAACGAAATTAGAAGAGAATAGCGTTGCAGAGCTTGGTGGTGGTTAGCAATTTAGATAGAAATTAACATCAAATTCAAAGAGGAATGCAAGAAATTATTGTAGGGGTTTGGTTCATTGAGCTAAGGCACATTTGATGGTGGTGGTGGTAAGTCTCTCCAGCGATGGTGGATGACAGCAAAGCTGATGTAATTTCTTCAGTTTGTCATGATAATCGCAAACATGTGTTTGGTTTGTGATTTTGGTGTCTTGATAACAAGATCTTGGGTAAAGGAGACGAAGTGGGATTGTGTTTATATATATATGTATCATGCCAAATGAAGAATGAACATGTGATAGATATATATTTCCCTGCATGGAGTATTATTTAATTAAGTGGACCTGAACATGTTATGCTAAATGCCAAGAAATTTGGATTTAAATATGGTACTAAGGATTATGTAATAAAAGACTAAGTGGCATTTGATCAGGATTAATTATAAAGGGAATTGGACTATATCGTATAGATTAGGATGATAATACGATATGATCATGACCTCATAAATAAGAACAAGATACCATGCTATGTTGGAACCGATATAGACCATCATGGCTAAATCTAGAAAGTTGATTTATTGGGGTATTTCTTGTAGATAATACTTATTGAACCTATAACATCGTGTTGATCAATAAGTTAGTGACGTTAGAATGCTTTTGATGCAATTCTAGAAGACTATTAGAGTTGAATGAGAATTTTGACTATGGAATATTCTTTTGATTAGGTGACGAAGAAGTGGGTCCTACTAATTAGTAGATTATGGGATTTAATTATTTTTGGCTAAAACTACAAGAGGTGAGGATCTAAACTCTCAGGTATTTACTTATATGCCCTATGAGGGTTTGCCAATCTAGCACCTTCTTATACTTATTTATTGTTGTAATAAACCTCTGTGAAAGTTAAACTTGTTTTCATTCTGTAACTGCATCTTGATTATTGAAATCCATGAATTGTTTGAGATTTTGCTTGCTGTCTGTTACTTGTTTCGTAAAACTATGTGAGGGTTCATTTTATTAGTTCTTGTTTCTAATATTATTCAGTACAATCCATGGCCTTGCCGGCACTCATGTTATCTGTTACAGCATTAATTGGCCATATTGTTTATTAATATCGTATGGCCATGTAGGCATACTTGATTATTAAATCTATTTATGGATATTTATACAAAAAATATGTCTGGGTCGAGTGCTAATCCTAGTGAAATGCTTGGATTACTATTCTAAACTTGTATCATTGTGTTGGTAATAAAAACCATCACATTAGTTTATTTAGTTTGCGATCTCGACTTTGGGCAATCAGGGGTTAACTGTGGCCTAAAGCTTGATCGGAGAGTATCGATTTTATTGATTCGTGCTGCAGCAGTTTGGTGAGTTGGCCATTTGTCCATGCGATATAAGCGAGTAAGCCGTTTTATGGTCATATCAAGGCGATATAATAGGGCAGGCCATTTTACAGTCGCATCAAGGTGATATAAGAAGGTAGGTCATTTTATAATCGTATCATTTATACAGAACTGGGAGACACAAAGGGGAAGGCTATTACATGGTTGTACATATATCACTAATTTCATAAAATGTTCTTTTCTAGCATGTTTTATAAAATTAATCAAAATCCTATATTTTGAAACTTGAGTTTTTTATGGAATAACTTGTTCACTGGGTTTCTCAAAACTATTCATGTCTTTGAGTTTTGAAATCTTTTATGAAATGTATTAAATGTGAAATGGCTTTTTGTTGGTATAGGACAACATTGAGTTAGCTCACAAAGTGTTGTACAAGAAACACTGGTTTTTGGTTTTAGTTTGTAAATTCCGTAAACTCTTTCAAACCTCCAGTATCCAGATATTGTAACTTGTATTTTAGTTATCTGAATTCAGAATGAATGTCCTTCTTACATTGGTGTATTGTGTTCCATTTCATTCTAATCCCTCCTATTCATGCAAATGCTTGCCTCAATGAGTCATTCGAACTCATCCTCTTCGTGCTGTTTCTTTGGCCAGATTGAAGAATAGAAGGCACCATGAGCTTGGGCTACCTTTGGCATAGTGTAAAAATTGTTATCATGAGATTTATAATGGTAAGGATGCGAGATGGTATGATTGAGATGTAATTGGGAGGCATAGGTTAAGTTAGTATCTTTCTACTGTGAAGTGAGACATATTAGAGTTCCTAACGAATGATGTTAATATATATAAGTTAAATTATGGGGCCATGAGTAATTGTGGCTTGCCATGAGAACTTGGGTTTTACTTGTCATTTTTGGCATGACTAGATTGAATTTTAAATTATGAAATTCTTAGATTGAGAATTATTTTTGAGGTACGTAAGTGGCTTCGAAAAAAAAATTGAAAAAAATCGATTGGAGTAAAACCTCGATCTAAAGCAAGCACATCTTGAATAGGGGGCTAACATAGACTTTTGGATACATTGTGTAAACAATTAAGTAAGCTTGACATTATCTCCTTATGTGTATATATATATGCGTGCCTTGGGATTAGTCCTTTTGGTTTACCTCTGTTGTTATCTTTTGATGTTATGTTTTAAGTTAGAATAGGTAACACCTTTGGTTAGTTGTGTAGGACTTTTGAAACTAGGTATGCAAATATAGGCTATGCGAGATTGAGACTACCTTCTCATTTGTAAATATCATGTGCATTTTAGGTTGATGCCACTATTTAAACTGATATTTTTGGAGGTGCATATTTGATTTGAATTATTGTGAATAAGATTGGAGTAGCACCTCACCCAGAAGTAGGCACCTCCCGAACAAGACACTACAAAATTAATTCTAAAATTTAAAAATTTTCTCTCTGATTCTTATATCTATCAAGTCATGCTTTGCCATTTTATAAATGGTTTTTAATTAATTGTTGGTACATATCCACTCATTTATAGGTTATTTGTCACATTCATTATGTTTATTTTTGTGTCTAAATAAGTTATCGTGAGTAAAATAAAAAAAAGGTCGGAATTGTTGAAAATTTACACATACTTTATGTAGTGTATTTTTTATAAAGGATTTAAATTGTATAATTAAAATTAGATTAAAATTCATTGAAGAAATATTTGAAAGTTAGAGAACTTATTATAACATTTTTAGGGTGTGGTAAGACACTTTAAGCCATTTGACTTAACATTAAGCATATCTAAAATATGTTGTTGATATATTACCTATTGTTTTCGTTAATTCTATTCATATCAAATTATCATCATAACGAAATTCTGTCAAAAATTCAACATATTGCTACTATATAAAAAAATCAAAAGGAAACTGCACTTAATTTCTTTTTATTTAAAAAAGAATCAAGATAATGTTTAAATAATATCTAGGAACAAAGGAGAGAATGTCCTACATACACAGTTGAAGATAGTTGTGATGAATTTTATGACAACAAAATTGAATAAAAGGACAAGAAATTTTGTGATAGAAATTCCAATCTCAAAAAATAGAAAAAATTTGTCTCATGATGATATGTAATTAACAAAAAGAAATAAATTTTGAAGTTTAAAAAGTAAAAGTTTTGCTACACATAAAGCAATGAAAAATAGTTCTGCTACATATATTATCAATTTAAAAATATTTGATATGGTCATATCCAGAGCAAATTAAAAAATAATTAATTAATTAAAAATCTTTTCTTCATATATTACTTGTTATGGATTTTTTAAATTTGAAATTCAAAAATATTTTTTTATCAATTTAAGAAATTTAAATATTTCTTCTTATCAATTTAAGAAATTTGATTAAATATGGAAGTTAACATTCATGATTAAGTAAATAAATATTAGCAATAATGTTAATTTACCAAAATGTTTCCTCCATAGTAAATAAATAAATTTATCACAATTCAAAATTAAGTCAAAATCACTTTAATTGTGGTAAAAAAAATACCCCCCTTCTTGTACTATTTGTTATGAAATTTCTTAGAAGTTGAAATTTGCAAATGTCCTTTTTTGACTATTTGTAAAATTTAATTGAAAATGGAAGTTAAGATTTGTAATGGATTGAATGAAAGTTATTTATGATATCAAATAATTTATACTGTTAATAAAGCATTACGTAGTAACCATCATTTACAACTCACACATTCTTTACATATATTGACCATCTTATCATAATTTCTGTGTTATTGTACAAAAAAACTAAATAAATGTCAAATGTTACTTAAAAAATTAAATTATATTAAAAATAAATATTCATTTTATTTACTACATGTTGTAAAAATTTTAGTACATATATCGAATGTGCCACAATTGCTAGTTAATAATAATGTTTCTCCTAAAAAAAAATCAAATTACTACATTTTAGAATTAAGCCAAAATTACTTCAATAGTGGTCATAACACCTTTTCCCATATTAATACTCATGGAATTTTTAATTTTAAGATTCGATATTACTTCCCATTGATTTTTAAAATTAATTGAAAATTAAAATTTACGATATAGTATATGAAGATTTATCCTAATATTAAATAATCAATAAGATTTGTTCTTAATAAATCAATTCAAAATTGCCCAATTTAAACTTAATTTAAAAATACTTCAATTGCTGTCAGATATCCGTTTCTGTATTGCTTATATGAATTTTTAAATTTTTAAATTTGAAAGTATCTTTCGTTAGTGTATGGTGTTAAATTGGAAGCCAAGATTTACAGTAAAGAAAACAAAAATGTACTATATATAATGTCAAATAACAAACAAGAATTTTTATTCAATGAACAAAAAAATTGTCCATTGGCTGGCATCAATCTCATCTATTGTGTGGGAGGTCTCGTATTTGATCCGCAATGGGCATATTGTGCACTTGATGTGCATGGTGTGTAGTTTATATTTTGATTTATTTGATTTAAGAATAGAAAAATATTAATTTATTGAAAGAATAAAAAATTCGTCATTTCAAATGCTCTCTCAAAGAAAAAAAAAAGAAAGGAAAAATAAAAATTATTATACTTTATAATTCAGTTAAAAAGCTTTAAATTAGTCAAAATCCCCTTCCTACAATATTCGTTATGAAATTTTTTAATTTTAAGAATCATAAATTATATTTCCTTAATTTACAAATTTGATTGGAAATAGAAAATAAAATTTATGTAAACCAAATGAAGGTTTAAATGATTATGAAGACTTTACTTCATAATAAAAAGATTCAAAATTATCATAAATTTCAAATTGGGTAAAATGACTTCAATTATGATCAAACATCTCATTCATACATTATTTCTTATGAAAATTATAAATTTTAAAATTTGGAATCAACTCTTTTGATTTATGATATTTAATTTAATGTATCTAAGATTTATAATATCAAAAAATTAAAACAATTTTACTTTATAATAAAAATATTCAATATTATCATAATAAAACTAAGTAAAATTACTTAATTTTGGTCAAACACCGCCTTTCCATATTGTTTGTTATGAAGCTTCTAAAATTGAAAACTATATTGAAAGTTTTTGAAATTTTCGGTCATTGATTTATGAAATTTAATTGAAAGCGTAATTTAAGAATCCATAATAAAGTAGATGAAGAGGGTAAATGTCACTAATAGTCCATCAAGTTTTGATTTTGTATCACTTTAGTTTTTAATCTTTACAACTTCATCTTTTAGTCCCTAATGTTTATTTTTAATTTTATATTCATTCCTAAGTCCACTTTTCAGCAGGTTTTAACTGGAAAATTGGCCATTGGTGATATTTTGAGGGGCAAAATTGTCAATCCATACTATTTTGTTTCATTTTAATCCATGTATAAGGTTTTACGTTCCAATTTAGTCCCATATGTTACTTTTTTTCTTTTTCTTTTTGTTTTTATACATATATGTCCATGTGTGTATATACATTTGTGTATAATGTATGTGTATATATAATATATATTTGTATATATAATTGATACTAATATTAATCACATGCTCATATATTATTAATATTTAATAATATATTATTGATATATTAATATCATTTGTGATACTGTTATAATTAATAATATTAATTGTATGATTAGTAATATATTAATAATAATAAAGATTATATTATAATAATTTTAATTATATTCATAATACGTAGTATTAATAATACATGATACTAATAAATATTAAATTAATTTTATTATTATTATTATTATTATTATTATTATTATTATTAATCATAAGAATAATAAGTTTAATATTTTCAATGATAATAATAGTATTATTATGACAATATAATTATCTAATATTATTAGGATTATTATTAATAAATATTGTAAATAATATATTAATAATATTACTAACAAAAATTCAAGTAAGCAAAGACTTTTTCCAACAAGACAAAAAAATTGTCATGCCAGTTGAAAAATTTGCCATCGAAGCAAAAATTCAAATATTCAACAAATTTTGGCACACCACATCAGCATTTTTGGCCATTTTATGATATTCAAGTGACTTTTGAACTAAATGTGTAAATTTTTCTTTTTAACTTATGAAACTAAATTTAAAATTGTGTAATATATAAAACAAAATTGAAAATTAAAAAATATTAAAGGACGAAAAAAATATTTTTCCTATTTGCTAGGAGTAGCTATCATGGCCGACCACCGGTGGGGTGGGGATGGGGCAGTTGGGGATGAGGATGGGGTTTGTGGAGGATGCGCGGTCTCCATTTTATGATGATCAGCTATGGCAGCTACCCCATGGTGATCAATCACGGTAAATATTATTATTATTTTTATGATGATGATGATGATGATGATGATGATGATGTAAGTTTTGAGTGATGCTTAACTTTGAATAATATTGTCAGTGGTTCAAAATGCTGCTAGTAATTAATTGTTCATTAATGATGCAACGCGTCAGTATTGTTATGTAGGGGAACTTTGACTTTTCTTCTTTAATGTATTACGTTATTATGATTTGTTTATGGGTTTTATTCAATTTTAATGATACACACATATTTGAGATATCATGTAGGGGAACTTCTAGATTTGATGTTAGTGAAGAGGAATAGCTTTAACTCCCCACTTTAGTTTGAGTTAAGTTAATGGGTAGGCACACGCTACGTGTAATTTTCGATAATTCACTATATAAATGAAAAGATAAAATCATTTCATAAAGTTGCACCCAAAGTCCATAGCTTTTATTACTAAGCCGGATCATGATTATTTTACATTTTTCTTGTGATGAAATTTTTTCAAAAGTTTCTTACTATTAAGTTGGATTGTTGATGTTTAATATAAATTTGAATATTATTTGGCATATGATTACATTTGAAGATTTAATTTTTATGGGAATATGATATTGGGTGATGATTTAGTTTGGTTAGAATCATAAAATTTTCAGTGTTAGTAAATTATATATATATAAACTATGTATACTTTATTATATATTTTTTATTATGCAAACCTTTCCCAACATTTTGTGATGGAAAATTTGTCTTAGATTATAAAGATTAAAATGAATCTTTTTAATTTGCGATGGAAAAATATGTCATATATTTGCAAAGAATATTTTAATTGAAAATCCATTACGAACAAAAAATAATAAAATGATAATTTTTTATTTTTGATTGATTTTTTTCCTTAAAAAACACAAATTTATTACCACACATGTTAGAATGTGATGGAAATCGTTGTTGAAATTTGTGGTGGCTTTTTCTATCACAAAATTATTCGATAAATTCATTAGAAACTCCCATAATGTTTTTTGGG